>CM035842.1:17770120-18097620 GCA_020510985.1 Pholidichthys leucotaenia | reverse complement strand
TACTCTGGATATATTGTTTTCTTCGTTCCATTTTTCCTTAATTTATTTAATATGTTTAATATGTTCCTATTATATTTTTCTCATTTTCATATAAAATTTTCCTATAGTATATTTTTTTGCTTGTTCATATTAATTCGGTTAATTTATTTTTATAGTTTTATATCTTTATTCAGATTCATTAGTTCTTAATTTAATGAAATTTTTATAGAGATATTTTTTTTCTTTTTACAAGCATTTTGTAGCCCCCTGGTTAATCATGGGCAATTTTTGTTGTATTTATATTTTTTATTAATTTATTTAACTAGTGCACACCCGTGCATGTCAGTAGAAACCAAGCATAAGCAAGTATTTCTGCATGCCCAAAGAAAGCATGTATAAGCAAGCATTTCTGCATGCCCATGGAAAGTTATTGTTACTGTGGCAACAGTAACCACCTTGGCAACAGTAACCATGGTGATGCCTGTCTTTGATCTTTGAAATGGTTACCATGGCAGCAGTAACCATGGTGAAACCTGCCTTTGATCTTTGACGTCACCACTCATTCAGTGATGCCTGCCTTTGATCTTTGATGCCCTACAATCGGGTACGATCGTGAGCGATTCCTGCCTTTGATCACTCACAGACACACACACAGATTTTCTTGAATAACTCTATACTATGGTGTCTATATGACATCATATAGATATGTAGACATCATAGGCACATCATATGCGATCCTATGATCATTTAGCAAGTCCTATGGTCGTGACGACTGCTTGATCTGGAAACTGCTCGCAGCAACGTAGAATTGGTCATGGCTGCAGAAATCTGTTGTGCAGAAGACACCAACGCACTGCAAAGACTGGTGACTTATTCACCTTGCATAGGTAGCCGGTCCTATTGTGTAAGATAAGACAAGATAAGATAAGCCTTTATTTGTCCCACAATGGGGAAATTCCAGGATTGCAACAGCACAGGGATAGCAACACTCAGAGCAATAATTTAGAAGATAAGAAAATAAAGAGCAGTGAATACACATATGTACACATAAATATATAAATATACTGTATATACACAGTGCAGAACATTGTAGCTAGATGGAATAAACAGCATAACCGTCTATTTAGTTACCCCACATAGTATGAATATATACCCATACATATTGTCACCCTCCGTAGCGACTGATATTGTCCTAGTTGTATACTGGAGGGGACCATTGTGTAAGTCTGTTGCGTCTTTTGCATTCAATACTATTAGGTCGTCACGTTTTTTGCTATCTCTGCGAGCAGCCCTGCTTAGGTTATTAAGTCTGACAGCCGTAGGTAGGAAGGACCTGCGAAACCTCTTGGCCGCGCACCTAGGATGATGTAGCCTACTGCTAAATGAGCTCCTCAGTACGTTCAGTATGTCCTGCATAGGGTTGGACTCAGACTCCAGCAGGGATGACAGTTTAGCCACCATCCTTCTCTTTCCTATCTCCTCCACTGGGTCGAGGCGTTGCCCCAGGACAGAGCTAGCTTTCTTGATTAGTTTGTTCAGTCTCTTCCTATCGGCTGCTGTGATGCCACTGCCCCAGCAGACCACTCCAAAAGTGATGGCTGATGCCACCACCGAATCGTAGAAAGTCTGCAGGAGCACCCTTTGTAGATCAAAAGACCTGAGCCTCATCAGTAGGAACAGCCTGTGCTGTCCCTTCTTGTAGAGTGCGTCGGTATTGTGTGACGAGTCTAGTTTATTGTTCAAATGAACACCTAGGTACTTGTAGGATGTCACCATCTCAATGTCTGTTCCCTGGATGTTTACTGGTGCTGTGAGGGGTTGTCCTTGCCTGCGGCAGTCCGCCACCAGCTCCTTAGTTTTTTTCGCGTTGATCTGGAGGCAGTTCCGATGGCACCAGTCCACAAAGTCCTGGATAAGTCCTCTGTACTCAGCTTCATCTCCATTGGAGATGAGGCCGACAATCACAGAGTCGTCAGAGAACTTCTGTAGATGGCAATGTATTGTGTTGTGTGAGATGTCCGCAGTATAACGGGTGAACAGGAAGGGAGCCAAAACCGTTCCTTGGGGGGCCCCCGTGCTTCCCCTGTGCGATGATCGTGTCAGACACACAATCCCGGGTTCTCACAAACTGTGGCCGATTTGTGAGGTAGCCTGATATCAGGCTATATCGCCTGATATCATAGGCTCATCATAGGACATCATGCAGACATCATAGGCCGTCCTACGATGTGCTGTGATCGTGACACACAGACATGATGTACTGCTTGGAATGGGTGTGGTTTAAAGTAGTGTGTCCTATTGTTAATCGGGTGATGAGTAAGACGTCCAGATTTACACCAAAACTGACAGATTTCTTGAATTTATAGAGTGATATTTTGTAAGATTTCCAGATTTACTGCTTTGAATGGGTGTGCTTTAAAGTGCTGTGTCCTACTGTGTATATGATGGCATCGTCCTTTTGTCGATATGATGGTATAGCAAGTCCTGATGGTCTATATGACATCATAAAGACACATTTGTCTATGTGCCATCATATAGACATGGTGATGGTGTATATAACACCATAAAGACACATTTGTCTATGTGCCGTCATCTAGACGTGACATCATATAGCATATATAACAACTATATATAACAAATGATCAAAGGACCCACCAGGATAACCAAACAATCTAGAACACTTATTGACATGGTATTTGCTAATAAACTAGAAAGAATAACCAGAACCTATAATCTTGTAACTGGTCTCTCAGATCATAACATGGTTCTTGCTGTCAGAAAACTTACTAAAAAGCGACTACAGTATTTTGCGGGAGTTGATATTGACAAAGTAAATTTTATTAGTCCCAAATCAAAAACTGCGGAGTTTGAACATCACTTAGAGAATCAAAATTGGGAGCAGCTCATGTCAATATATGAAGTAGATGCAAAAGCAAATTAAAAGTAGACAACAGAAGATTAACCTACCATGGTTAAATAATGAAATAAGAAAACTTATGAAGAGGCGAGACTGCACTGAAAACATCATTAACCTCTAAACTACAAAATGATCACCTCGTTTACAAAAGTTTAAGAAAAAAAGTGGTACAAGAGCTGCGTAAATCAAAAGCATCTTATTACAATAAATTGATAGAACATGCAAAGGGTAACAACAGTTCCCTATGGAGGCATTTAAATAACTTAACCAACAAAAAAAAAATGATCAGAAGGGGGTAAAGGAACTTAGAATTAATGGCAAAACCATCAGTGATAATGCTACATTGGCAAATTAATTTAATTCATATTTTGTGGAGTCAGTGGAAGAATTAACAAAAAACGTTGTGCTGCCAAATGTGCTCAACAATACTAAACCAATACTCTCAACAGTTTCTTTTCACATTAATGAGGTAAATGAAGATTTAATTGCTGGCATTGTTAAAACACTGTCAAACTTAAAAACTAATGATATCTACAATATGGGCACTTCCTTTCTCAAAACGCACAGCAAAATATTAATCAAACCACTGACTCATCTCATTAATCTCTCCATTAGGTCCTGTACATTTCCATCTGGCTGGAAAAAAGCTGTTGTCATACCAGTTTTTAAATCGGGTAGTAAAGATGATATATGTAATTACCGCCCAATCTCTATTTTACCAGTCCTGTCTAAGGTTCTTGAAAAAGTTGTAGCTACACAGCTGATAGACTATCTACAAGACGGTCAACTTCTTCATCCACACCAATTTGGTTTTAGACCAGGATACTCAACAGAAACAGCAAACTGCTGCCTTATTGAAAATGTCAAACAGTCCTTGGACAGGGGTAATGTGGTGGGAGCTGTTTTTCTGGATCTCAAAAAGGCTTTTGACACTGTAAACCACAGCTTGCTTTTATCCAAAATGGTATCTTTTAACTTTTCTCAAAATACAATAAAATGGTTTGCATCTTATCTTCAGAACAGAGAACAGTGTGTAAAAGTTCACCAGGATAAATCCTTCCTTTTAAATAATTGTATGGGTATCCCACAAGGGTCCATTCTTGGTCCTTTACTTTTCAGCATTTTTATTAATGACCTGCCATTATACTGCTCAGCTGCAACATGTCAACTTTATGCAGATGATGCAGTTATTTACACAGCTGCTAAGACCCCAGCTCAGGCTGCAGACGTCCTGTCTTCAAGCATGGTTGATGTCCAAGAGTGGCTCATTCACAACCATCTACTGCTGAACCTTCAGAAAACAGTTTCAATGTGCTTTTCAATCAAAAAAATGTAATTTGCAACATTTTAAAGTTAATATACATGATCAAGATATTAGTTCAGTTACAGAATTCAAATACCTTGGCATTGTACTAGATCCTCAACTCAAATTTAATCTTCACATAAAGAAGATTTCTAAAACAGTAAAAAAAAAAAAAAAATTGAATTGCTTTAAATTAATTAGACATTACATACCACACCAAGCAGCCGTACTGTATATGCATTCTATGGTTTTTTCGCATATATCATACTGTCTGACAGTTTGGGCTCAAGCAGCTCCTTCTACAATAAAAGATATAGGTTCATTATATAATCAAACTCTAAAAATTCTGGATAAAAAGCCCATTAGGTGGCATCATTGTTATATTCTAAAAAATATATAATTTACTGAGTTTTGAGAGTTTCATTGACCTTTGTTTTCTGAAATCAATTTTTAAATGTTTCCATAAATCAGCGCCAGAGCCACTTGTTGGATTCATCCAAAGACAGGACAGCAGCAGAGCCACCAGGAGTTCTGTTAACAACAACTGTAAAATATCCCACCGCAGAACCACATTTGGACAAACAGCTTTTTCTATAAAGGGCAGTCATATCTGGAACACAATGCCAAATGAAATCAAAATAATAACGGATTTTAAAACATTTACTACAAAGGTTAAAAACTGGCTGAAAAGTAAACAAGAATGTACCCATGTATGAAATGATTGTCTGTAGGGTGTGAGTGAAGAAGGGAAGGCAAATGTGTAACAGGCATTTTACTGTAACAGGCAAATGTGAATCAGGTTTTTATATTGTGTATTTATAATTTTGTTTGCATTGATGTATGTGGATAATGTTTATACTGTTTTCATTTTGTTTTTTCTTCATCTTTTTCTCTTTTTCTCTGTTTCTTTTCTCTAAAGCCCATCCAGGGACAAGAGTTGCAAACTAGCTTAATATTATACACTATCTAACTAACTAACTAACTAACCTGCACTTATATAGCGCTTTTCTAGTCACAAAGACCACTCAAAGCGCTTTCATTAATACTAACCCTCTATTCTAAGGGCCTATAGGAAACAGATATCTAGGGACAATTTAGAACAGCCAATAAACCTAACCTGCATGTTTTTGGCATGTGGGAGGAAACCGGAGAAATCCCGGAGTAAACCCACGCAACACGGGGAGAACATGCAAACTCCACACAGATCACTGTTGGTCGGGGGCTGGGATCGAACCCACGATCCCACGATCCCCACAATCCCCCGGCCAAGGGTAAACTGTGCTGCCGCAGTGCTAACCACTGCGCCACCGTGCAGCCATCTGTGCAACACATCAAATTTTCTTTTTTGTCTATGTTTATTGCACTGTCCCTGACAAATAAACAAATCAGATTCCTTGACCATGAAAACATATGACTAACAATTGGATTGACAATGATAGGATTAGTGGTTCAGTAGTTATTCACGAAAATGGCATTTTCCGTAATGGTGGCCACAGTTCCCCCATACAGTGTCTGTGCATACGTTTTCAGATCCCTTGACCATGAAAACATATGACTAGCAATTGGATTGACAATGATAGGATTAGTGGTTCAGTAGTTATTCACGAAAATGACATTTTCCGTAATGGCGGCCACAGTTCCCCCCATACAGTGTTTGTGTGTACATTTTCAGATTCCTTGACCATGAAAACATATGACTCTCAATTGGATTAACAATGATAGGATTAGTGGTTCAGTAGTTATTCACGAAAATGGCATTTTCCATAATGGCGGTTTTCTTCTGGACGGAGAGCTGGATCACCACCAAAATATAATCATCTGTAGGATACCCCATTTCTGACAATCTGTGAAAATTTCATGAAAATCGGTCCATAAGTTTTTGAGTTATCTTGCTAACAGACAAACAAACAGACAAACAGACAGACAAGCCAACGCCAATGATCACATAACCTCCTTGGCAGAGGTAAAAAGTTGACAGCATGACATCAACAGTGAATGAAATTATGGAATATTTAAAAATTGAAATTACAATGGAAAATAGAAAAAAAAAAACCATAACAGTAAGTTATATAGAGAGAGCACCAGGATCTGATATGGAAAAATTTAGAAATGGTATGGAAAAGATGTATACAATAATAAGACACAAAGATATCTTTATGTGTTGTGACTTTAATATAGATTTAATGAAAACAAAACAACATAAACCAACTGAAGATTTCTTAGATACAATGTATAGCTTAGCCTTATTTCCAAAGATTACAAAATCTACGAGAATTACGACACACTGTGCTACCTTGATAGACAACATTTTTACCAATGTTACTGAATATGAGTGGTATACTAATAAAAGACATTAGTGACCACTTGCCTGTATTTGTTTCTTTAGATGTTAATTATGAGGTTAATGAGAGTAATAATAATAATAATAAACCAGGTAAAAAGATTATTTGTAAAAGAATATGAGCAGAAGATAGAATCAATGCATTAAAAGATGATCTTAATGTTACGGAATTTGGATGTTGTCTATAGAGAGAAAGGAAGTGGAATTGGCATATGATAAATTTATTTATATATTGAAATCATTATATTATAAAACTGTCCAGTCACTCTTCAGTCTATAAAAGCAATAAATCTGTGTGTGTGTGTGTGTGTGTGTGTGTGTGTCTGTCTGTCTGTCTGTCTGTCTGTCTGTCTGTCTGTCACTCATAGGACGGCCTATGGTCTCTGCCTGACCATCATAGAACGTCCTGTGAACTCAGGCATCATAGGACTCACGATGCTGTCATAAAGATATTTATTTTTATTTCATTACCTCCGCCAAGGAGGTAATCTTTGTCTGCCTGTTTGTCTCTTTGTCTCTTTATTTGTCTGTTAGCAAGATAACTCAAAAACTTATGGACGGATTTTCATGAAATTTTCACAGATTGTCAGAAATGGGGTATCCTACAGATGATTACATTTTGGTGGTGATCTGGCTCTCTGTCCAGAAGAAAACCGCCATTACGGAAAATGTCATTTTCGTGAATAACTACTGAACCACTAATCCTATCATTGTCAATCCAATTGAGAGTCATATGTTTTCATGGTCAAGGAACCTGAAAATGTACACACAAACACTGTATGGGGGGAACTGTGGCCGCCATTACGGAAAATGTCATTTTCGTGAATAACTACTGAACCACTAATCCTATCATTGTCAATCCAATTGCTAGTCATATGTTTTCATGGTCAAGGAATCTGAAAACGTACGCACAAACACTGTATGGGGGAACTGTGGCCGCCATTACGGAAAATGCCATTTTCGTGAATAACTACTGAACCACTAATCCTATCATTGTCAATCCAATTGTTAGTCATATGTTTTCATGGTCAAGGAATCTGATTTGTTTGTCAGGGACAGTGCAATAAACATAGACAAAAAAGAAAATCTGATGTGTTGCACAGAGAGTGTATAACATTAAGCTAGTTTGCAACTCTTGTTTTACTTTTTAAATTTCTATCAACATACAGTGCTACCCCACCACCACTTTTACATTTCCTATTTTGTGTACACATCTCATATCCACGTAGTTCAGAATTTACATCTTTTTTTTCATTAATCCACATTTCAGTTATTGATATAATCCTGAATGGGGTGTTAAACTGATTTAAAAACTCCTTAATACTACCAAAGTTGGCACAGAGACTCCTACTATTAAGTATTATTGTCAATGTCTGATCCGAGTTCATAATTCAATTTAATTGTTATTCATCATAATAAGTACACTTATTGTTAGTATGATTAAAGGCCAAATGTCACGTAACAGGGTACTTTAAATGTCTTGAAACTAGATATAAAAGGGAACCGATCCATTCGGGTCTTGGTGCATATGCTTCAGTAACGCCAGAATATTCGTTAATTTAAAACTGCCGCGCTTGGCCTGACGTTCCTACTCACGGCCCCTGGAATCGCCTGGGGAAGAAGGCGGAAGTGACGAAATTGATTGTACCTTAGTTTGATGCTTGGGGTATCCCAATTGATTGTTTATATGGAGACTGGAAGATTGAAGTGAGCAACAAGAAAGAAAAAATTGGATATTTCACCCATACCGTAAAACGGGGCTATAAGGGACAGCTGGGTAATAAGGGACACTTTTCTGGGAAATGTTTTCATACCTGTCAAGTGAGACGTTTTCGCCGTATTTTAATACTGTAAAACGGGGCTATAAGGGACGGCGGGGTAATAAGGGACACTTTTCTGCGAAATGTTTTAAATGTAATTCGTGTTGTTATTGTCAAATATTTTAAGGATTCATGGATATTTGACAATAACAACACAACTCAGCGTCCGGCTCAAAATAAAATAAGCAGAATTCTGTATTTGTAAGGCGATTCCTCTCTGTTCCGCAGCCACAGGACAGCTGAAAGTGTTAAGCCATCAGCCTAATGACTTCTCATTGTAGTGATAATAGCTCCCGCTGAGCGATCAGCCTAATGATTGAGTCCACACTTCTCATTGTAGTGATAATAGCTCCCGCTGAGCGATCTGCCCGCCCCAGCCATCAGCCTAATGATTGAGTCCACACTTCTAACAGTAGTGATAATAGCTCCCGCTGAGCCATCTGCCAGTACCCTAGCTGTGGGTCTCACACACTCGACGTGTTCCTCAACACACTCAATAATTTTTTTTCCCGTATATTTTTCTTTTGGGCGTACAGAAATGGCAATACGCCCGTATTTGCTAAAATTGCATTTTCCCCGTATTAAAATACAGCGAAAACGTCTCACTTGACAGGTATGCGCCTCCATTTTCATATTGATCTGGTCAATTTCTTGACAGCAGCGGCTCTCCTCCACTGTAATAATAATGGCTTCCGAAAAATCAATATTTATGGGGCGCCCTCGACAGACCCCCTTCGGCTTCCCAATTCTGGAGGCGATTAATGTCCAATTCAATGACATTTTCCACTGGTTCTGCTCTCTGGTCATCGTCGGAACTGTTGTCATCAGACAAAGCATCTGATTCCATCTCGGACGGCTCGAACCTGTAAGGTTCTATGCCTCTGTCACTGTCTGAACCACGGACAAAAAAAAGACAAAAAAAAAAAAAAGACAAAACTAAACTAATTTGTTCACAATTGCTGTCACTTTCCGTCATGATTGTCCAATGTTGATAAGTGTGAATGTGGATAGGCAGGGCAGCCAGGGTGAAATTTGTGACGTCAAAAACATGGGCGTGGTCTGGATTGGCTGTCACAAGCCAGCGAGCAAGGCGGGGACTTCGCCTGGTGTATTTTGTGCAATTATGTAAATACGGGTGGGTGATATGGTCTCCGGTATGAATATTTGGTTTGAGCTATGTGTATTTTATCAAAATTCGTTGTCATTTAGAAAAAAAAATTACGTGACATTTGGCCTTAAAAGTAGTTATTATCTGTGTCAGTATCACCTAAAATATCTTGTGGTTGCTGTTCAAATTGATTATGATCCTTATGAGCCTATGGATGGTACTGACTGTACAAAAAAGAATTAAAAAGTGCAGGGTGAAATACGAGGTACCAATTAAGATAAGATAAGATAAGATAAGATAAGCCTTTATTAGTCCCACAATGGGGAAATTCCAGGATTGCAACAGCACAGGGATAGCAACACTCAGAGCAACAATCAGAAGACAAGAAAAAACAAGAGCAGCGAATATACACATGTACATATTAACACACAGTGCGGAGCATTGTAGCTAGATGGAATAAATATATAAACACACACAGTGCGGAGCATTGTAGCTAGATGGAATAAATATATAAATATATAAACACACAGTGCGGAGCATTGTAGCTAGATGGAATGAACAGCATAACCGTCTACCTAGTTATCCTACATGGTATGATTATGTACCCATACATATTGTCACCCTCCGTAACGACCGGTATTTTCCTAGTTGTATACCGGAGGGGACCATTGTGTAAGTCTATTGTGTCTTTTGCATTCAATACTATTAGGTCGTCACGTTTTTTTGCCATCTCTGCGAGCAGCCCTGCTTAGGTTATACAGTCTGACAGCCGTAGGTAGGAAGGACCTGCAAAATCTCTCGGCTGCGCACCTAGGATGATGTAGTCTGCTGCTAAATGAGCTCCTCAGTGCGTCCGGTATGTCCTCCATAGGGTGGGACTCGGACTCCAGCAAAGATGACAGTTTAGCCACCATCCTTCTCTCTCCCATCTCCTCCACTGGGTCAAGGCATTGCCCCAGGACAGAGCTAGCTTTCTTGATCAGGTTGTTCAGTCTCTTCCTATCGGCTGCTGTAACGCCACTGCCCCAGCAGACCACTCCAAAAGTGATGGCTGATGCCACCACCATGTCGTAGAATGTCTTCAGCAGCACCCCTTGTACACCAAAAGACCTGAGTCTCCTCAGTAGGAACAACCTGTGCTGTCCCTTCTTGTAGAGTGCGTCAGTATTGTGTGACCAGTCTAGTTTATTGTTCAGATGAACACCCAGGTACTTGTAGGATGTCACCATCTCGATGTCTGTTCCCTTTATGTTTACTGGTGCTGTGAGGGGTTGTTCTTGCCTGCGGCAGTCCACCACCAGCTCCTTAGTGTTCCTCGCGTTGATCTGGAGGCAGTTCCTATGGCACCAGTCCACAAAGTCCTGAATAAGTCCTCTGTACTCAGCTTCATCTCCGTTGGAGATGAGGCCAACAATCGCAGAGTCGTCAGAGAACTTCTGTAGATGGCAGTCTGTTGTGTTGTGTGAGAAGTCCGCAGAATAAAGGGTGAACAGGAAGGGAGCCAAAAACCGTTCCCTGGGGGCCCCCCGTGCTACCGATGATCGTGTCGGACACACAGTCCCGGGTTCTCACAAACTGTGGCCGGTTAGTGAGGTAGTCCAGGATCCATGATGACAGGTGCTGGTCCACCCCTGCACACAGCAGCTTGTCCTTCAGGATCATCGGTTGGATGGTGTTGAAAGCACTGGAGAAGTCAAAGAACATGATCCTCACCGCATTCCCGGGCTTCTCCAGGTGGGACAGAGAACGGTGAAGGAAGAAGATCACCACATCCTCCACCCCAATGCCATGCTGGTAGGCAAACTGGAGTGGATCCATCGCTTGTCCCACCAGGGGGGGGGAGGTGAGCAAGGAGCAGTCTCTCCAGGGTCTTCATCATGTGGGACGTCAGGGCCACTGGTCTGTAGCTGTTCAGATCTTTAGGGTGGGAAGTCTTTGGTACAGGTACCACACAAGATGTTTTCCACAACTGTGGTACCCTCCCCAGCTTCAGGCTCAGGTTGAAGATGTGCTCCACAATCCCACACAGCTGGTCTGCACAGGACTTGAGGAGCTTTGCGCTGATGCCGTCCGGTCCCGACACCTTCCTCGCCTTGATCTTCCTCAGCTCCGTCCTCACCTGGGTCTTAGTGAGGGTCATGTTGGGGGGCTGTGTGTTGGGAGTGGGGGGGGGGTGATGGTGGAGTGGGGTGTGGGCAGCAGGACTTGATGTCTTCAGAGGCAGCAGTGGTTGTTGTGCAGTTGGGGGGGGGGGGGGAGAGGGCGGTTGGTCAAACCTATTAAAAAACAGGTTGAGATTGTTCACCCACTCCCTGCCCCCCCCCCCCCCGTGGCCTGGGGGGAGGTATTCTGGAGCCCAGAGATGGTTTTAAGGTTTCTCCAGACCCCACCGATGTTGCTCTGTTGCAGCTTGTCCTCCATCTTCTTCCTGAAACTGTCCTTGCCTTCTCTGATCTTCCTCCTCAGCTCCCTCTGTACGGACTTCAGCATCTCCCTGTTCCCCGACCTGAAGATCCTCTTCTTCTCTCTCAGAAGTGTTTTTATCTCAGGGTTGATCCAGGGTTTCTTGTTCGAGCAACACTGTATGGTCTTGGTGGGTACGGTGTTGTCCAGAAAGAAGCTGAATTAGATTGTAAGGTCTATTATGGCAGCATTTTTATGACCAAAATTCAACATTACAGTGAGTTATCATACGGTGAAATGGAATGTGGCAGGAATGATTTCCTGTACTTGGCCATTTGGTAGTGAAGCTTAAGCAGTCTGCTGGAGAAAGTTCTCCACTGTCTGTCCAGTGTGTGGTGGATGGGGTGATCAGGATTGTCTATGATGTATCGCAGTTTGTTCAGTGTCCTCCTCTCCACCACAGAGTCAAAGGTTTGTGGCCTGAGACCAATCACATAACCAGCCCTCTTGATAATCTTGTCAAGTCTATTGGTGTCGCAAGCTCTGATCCTGCTACCTCAACAGACAGCAGCAAAGAAGATTGCACTGGCAACAACGGCCTGGTAGAAAAGCTCAAACATCTTGTTGCACATGTTGAAGGATCTCATCTTCCCCAGAAAGAAGAGTCTGTTTACCCCGTTCTTGTATGCAGCATCGATGTTAGATTTCCAGTCTAGTCCGCTGCTGATCACAACACCCAGGTATTTGTAGTCCTCTACTACCCCCACAATTTCCCCCCTAATCTGCAATGGCTGTGAAGGTGTCCTCTTCTTCCAGAAGTCAATCACCATCTCTCTGGTCTTGCGGACATTCAGCCTCAGGTGATTCTGCTCGGTCCACTCCACAAATCTGTCTACCAGTGTCCTGTACTCCCCCTCCTCTCCCCATCTTATACACCCAACAACAGCCAAGTCATCAGAGAATTTCTGCAGGTGGCATGACTCAGTGTTGTACTGAAAGTCACTGGTGTATAAGGTGAAGAGAAAAAAACACAGTCCCCTGTGGAGCTCCCATATCAATAATCACCACATCAGACAAAACATGGCCCAGCCAGAAAACTGTGGCCTGCCTGTCAGGTAGTCGGTAATCCAGGAGATCACAGAGCTGTTAACCCCATCACTCGCAGCTTGTCACCCAGCAGCAACGGCTGAATGGTGTTAAATGCACTGGAGAAATCAAAGAACGTGATTCTCACAGTGTCTCCTCCTCGATCCAGGTGCAAAAGGGCTCGTTGCAGCAGGTAGATGACACTGTCTTCAACTCCTAAATGGGGCTGATATGCAAACTGCAGAGAGTCCAGCTACATCTTCACCTGTGGCCTCAGGTGGGCTAAAAAAGGTTTCTCAATGACATTCATCACGTGTGATGTGAGGGCAACTGGTTGATAGTTGTTCAAGTCCAATGGAAACAAATTCTTGGGGACAGCAACCAGGCAGGACACCTTCCACAGCACCGGTACTCTCTCCAGACTCAGGCTCAGGTTGTATAGGTGCTTCAGTACCGGAGCTTGCTGGTTGGCACAGGTCCTCAGGATCCAGGCAGAGATGCCATCAGGGCCTGCAGCCTTCCACTGGTGAATTCACTCCAGCTGTTTCCTCACCCGGCCTGTAGTCACGGTGATGTGGGGGTTGGTGCTGATGTTTTCAGTGGAGAGGAGGGGGGCTCAGGGGAGAGAGAGATGCTGCACAGGGGAGCGAGGGGGGAGGGGTAAGTGGGGGTCTAGCTGTGTTGTGATTGTAACAGACAGTGAGTTGAATCAATTGAAAAACAGATTCAGCTCATCAGCTCTCTCATGGCTCCCCGCTGTCTGTCTGTCTCTCCCCTGACACCCAGTGATGTTTTTCATTCCAGACCATCCCTCTCTCATATTCTTCTGATGGAATTTTTCCTCCAACTTACTCTTGTAGTATTTAAAACCATTATTATTTCATCACTGTTATCATACCAAATAGATGCTGGCCTACCTGCTTGCCGTTTCCCTCAAACAAAACACTTCTGCAGGTGAACTTCTGTTTGGAGAGATGACTGCTAGTGGTGGGCAGATCAATAAAAATATTGATAATATTGATACCAACACTGGTATTGATATTGATCAATACCGCTCCCATCACAGCAAGAAGCAGGCATAATTTGCTCCTCTTTTTCTTCTTGTGGTTTTGCCGCAGTTAACAACCATCATTTAGGTGGTAATCCTTACTCCCATCGCGTGACTCAACAGCGTCAGGTAAACAAGCTAAGAAGCAGTAGCTGCTGGTGCGCACACACACACACGAGCCACACAGAGAAGGAGCAGAAGAATGGCAGAGAGGAAGAAGAGCGCCGTGTAGCTATATTTTCAAATGAAGGGAGACATTTTATTTATTTTTTTGTATTATAGTTTCTTAACAGTGTAGATCAAAAAAAAATTGTTTTAATTTGTTCTTGAGTGATAATTCTGGGCAGTTTATTCACTAAGCAAAAAATCCAGACATGACAATGTATGGGGAAAAACTGTTTTGATATTGTTCTATTATTTCCGAACAAAACGTTTTATTATAGTATTTTCTGTTAACCTCTAAGCTTTGTCCAAAGTCTGTACCGGGTTGTAAAGAAGAATAAGAACTTTATTAATATAGCACTTTTCACAGGTAAAGATCATAAAGTGCTTTAAAAATAAAAATGGAGAATAATATAAAACATCCATCCATCCATCCATCTTCTACCGCTTTTCCGGAGGTCCGGGTCGCGGAGGCAGCAGTTCAAGCAGAGAAGCCCAGACTTCCCTCTCCCCAGCCACCTGCTCCAGCTCTTCAGAGGGGATACCAAGGCGTTCCCAGACTAGCTGGGAGACATAGTCTCTCCACCGAGTCCTGGGTCTGCCCCGGGGTCTCCTCCCAGTGGGACGTGCCTGAAACACCTCAAGTGGGAGGCGTCCAGGAGGCATCCTAATCAGATGCCCATACCACCTCAACTGACTCCTTTCAATGTGGAGGAGCAGCGGTTCTACTCTGAGCCTCTCCCGGATGACTGAGCTCCTCACCCTATCTCTGAGGGTGAGTCCAGCAATCCTACGGAGAAAGCTCATTTCAGCCGCTTGTATCCGCGATCTCGTTCTTTCGGTCATTACCCAAAGCTCGTGACCATAGGTGAGAGTAGGAACGTAGATTGACTGGTAAATCGACAGCTTTGCCTTAGAACTAAGCTCCCTCTTCACCACAACAGACCGGTACAACGTCCGCATCACTGCAGATGCTGCTCCAATCCGTCTGTCGATCTCTCGCTCCATTTTCCCCTCACTCGTGAACAAGACCCCAAGATACTTAAACTCCTCCACTTGGGGCAGGAGCCTGTCCCCAACCCGGAGAGGACAATCCACCTTTTTCCGGCTGAGGACCATGGACTCGGACTTGGAGGTGCTGATTCTCATCCCAGCCGCTTCACACTCAGCGGCAAACCGTCCCAGCAAGAGCTGTAGGTCATTGCTGGATGAAGCCAACAGGACAACATCATCTGCAAACAACAGAGATGAGATCCTGTGGTCACCAAGCATGACACCCTCCATTCCCTGGCTGCGCCTAGAAATCCTGTCCATAAAAATTATGAACAGGACCGGTGACAAAGGGCAGCCCTGGCGGAGTCCAACTCTCACTGGGAATGACTCTGACCGAGTGTTGGCAATGCGAACTAAACTCTCACAACGGTCGTACAGAGACCGAATAGCTCGTAACAACAAGCCCGATACCCCATACTCCCGAAGCACCCCCCACAAAAATCCACGAGGGACGCGGTCAAATGCCTTCTCCAAGTCCACAAAACACATGTAAACTGGTTGGGCAAACTCCCACGAACCCTCAAGAATTCTCGAGAGGGTAAAGAGCTGGTCCGATGTGCCACGGCCAGGACGAAAACCACATTGCTCCTCCTGAATCCGAGGTTCGACCAACGGCCGGACTCTCCTCTCCAGTACCTTGGCATAGACCTTCCCAGGGAGGCTGAGGAGTGTGATCCCTCTAAAGTTGGAGCACACCCTCCGGTCCCCTTTTTTGAAGAGAGGAACCACCACCCCGGTTTGCCATGCCAAAGGCACTGCCCCCGACCTCCACGCAATGTTGCAGAGGCGTGTCAACCATGACAACCCAACAACATCCAGGGCCTTGAGGTACTCGGGGCGAATCTCGTCCACCCCCGGGGCCCGGCCACCAAGGAGATTTTTAACCACCTTGGCGACCTCAGCCCCTGTGATAGGCGAGTCATCCCCCTCGTCCCCAAACCCTGCTTCCTCTGTGGAAGGCGTATCAGTGGGATTGAGGAGATCCTCGAAGTATTCCTTCCACCGCCCGACGATATCCCCAGTTGAAGTCAACAGTGTCCCATCCGCACCATACACAGTGTGGACGGGGAGCTGCTTTCCCCTCCTGAGCCGCCGAACAGTTTGCCAGAATCTCTTTGAAGCCGACCGAAAGTCTTGTTCCATGGCCTCACCGAACTCCTCCCATACCCGGGTTTTTGCTTCAGCAACCACCCGAGCTGCACTCCGCTTGGCCTGCCGGTACACCTCAGCTGCTTCGGGAGTCCCACAAGCCAACCAAGCTTGATAGGACTCCTTCTTCAGCTTAATGGCCCCCCTCACCACTGGTGTCCACCACTTGGTTCGGGGGTTGCCACCACGAGATGCACCGACCACCTTGCGGCCGCAGCTCTGGGCTGCCGCTTCAACAACAGAGGTGGAGAACATGGCCCATTCAGACTCCATGTCTCCAGACTCCCTCGGAATGTGGTTGAAGTTCTTCCGGAGGTGGGAGTTGAAGACCTCCCGGACAGGGGCCTCAGCCAGACGCTCCCAGCACACCCTCACTATACGTTTGGGTCTACCAGGTCTGAATGGCTTCCTCCCCTGCCATCGGATCCAACTCACCACCAGGTGGTGATCAGTTGACAGCTCTGCACCTCTCTTTACTCGGGTGTCCAAGACATACGGTCGCAGGTCTGATGATACGATAACAAAATCGATCATCGACCTGCGGCCTAGGGTGTCCTGGTGCCAGGTGCACATATGGACACCCTTATGCTTGAACATGGTGTTCGTTATAGACAGACTGTGGTTAGCACAGAAGTCCAATAACTGAACACCACTCGGGTTCAGATCGGGCAGGCCGTTCCTCCCAATCACCCCCCTCCAGGTTTCACTGTCGTTGCCCACGTGCGCATTGAAGTCCCCCAGTAGGACAATGGAGTCTCCAGGAGGAGCACCCTCCAGCACCCCAGTCACAGACTCCAAAAAGGGTGGGTACTCTGAAACATCATTTGGTGCATAGGCACAAATGATGGTCAGGACCCGTTTCCCAACCCGAAGGCGCAGGGAAGCAACCCTTTCGTCCACCGGGGAAAACTCCAATATAGAGGCAGCAAGGTGGGGCGATACAAGAATACCTACCCCTGCTCGTCGCCTCTCGCCCGGGGCAACTCCAGAAAAGGCCAAGCTCCAGCCCCTCTCCAGGAGACTGGTTCCGGAACCGGAGCTGTGTGTTGAGGTGAGGCCGACTATATCTAGCCGGTATCGCTCAATCTCGTACACCAGCTCAGGCTCCTTCCCCACCAGAGAGGTGACATTCCACGTACCAAAAGCCAGTTTAGAAAGCTTGGGATCAGTCCGCCAAGGTCTCCGCCTTTGACTGCCACCTAATCCACATAGCACCGGACTTCCATGATCCCTCCTGCAGGTGGTGAACCTACTGGAGGGCGGACCCACGTAACTCCTTCGGGCTGAGCCCGGCCGGGTCCCATGGGTGGAAACCCGGCCACCAGACGCTAGCCTTCGAGCCCCTCCCCCAGGCCTGGCTCCAGGGTGGGGCCCCGGTAACCCCATACCGGGCGGGGTACACTGAATCCTTGATATACAATTTATCATGAGAGTCTGTTGGATCGTTCTTCGTCTGGCCCTTCACCCAGGACCAGTTTGTCTTGGGAGACCCTATCAGAGGCAAATTGCCCCGGACAACATAGCTCCTGGGATCACTGGGGCACGCAAACCCCCCCACCACGATAAGGTGACGATCCATGAGGGGGTAATATAAAACAAGGAAATAAAATAACACAGCAATTTAAGCATAAAAGAAACATTAAAACATATGATTAAAATGATCTGTCCGCCAAGGTCTCCGCCTTTGACCGCCATCTAATCCACATAGCACCGGACCCTCATGATCCCTCCTGCAGGTGGTGAGCCCACGGGAGGGCGGACCAATGTAACTCCTTAGGGCTGAGCCCGCCCGGGTCCCATGGGTGGAAACCCGGCCACCAGACGCTAGCCTTCGAGCCCCTCCCCCAGGCCTGGCTCCAGGGTGGGGCCCCGGTAATCCCATACTGGGCGGAGTACACTGAATCCTTGATATAGAATTTATCATGAGAGTCTGTTGGATCGCTCTTAGTCTGGCCCTTCACCCAGGACCAGTTTGTCTTGGGTGACCCTATCAGAGGCAAACTGCCTCGGACAGCATAGCTCCTGGGATCACTGGGGCACGCAACCCCCCCCCCCCCCCCCACGATAAGGTGACGATCCATGAGGGGGTGCTTCGTGGTTGTTTTTTTTTTTGTGGGGGGGTGCTTCGGGAGTATGGGGTATCCGGCTTGTTGTTACGAGCTATTCGGTCTTTGTACGACCGTTGTGAGAGTTTGGTTCATATTGTCAACACTCGATCGGAGTCATTCCCAGTGAGAATTGGACTCCGCCAGGGCTGCCCTTTGTCACCGATCCTGTTCATAATTTTTATGGACAGGATTTCTAGGTGCAGCCAGGGAATGGAGGGTGTCATGCTTGGTGACCACAGGATCTCATCTCTGTTGTTTGCAGATGATGTTGTCCTGTTGGCTTCGTCCAGCAATGACCTACAGCTCTTGCTGGGACCGTTTGCCCCTGAGTGTGAAGCGGCTGGGATGAGAATCAACACCTCCAAGTCCAAGTCCATGGTCCTCAGTCGGAAAAAGCTGGATTGTCCTCTCTGGGTTGGGGACAGGCTCCTGCCCCAAGTGGAGGAGTTTAAGTATCTTGGGGTCTTGTTCACGAGTGAGGGGAAAATGGAGGGAGAGATTGACAGACAGATCCGAGCAACATCTGCAGTGATGCGAATGTTGTACCGGTCTGTTGTGGTGGAGAGGGAGCTTAGTTCTAAGGCAAAGCTGTCGATTTACCAGTCAATCTACGTTCCTACTCTCACCTATGGTCACGAGCTTTGGGTAATGACCGAAAGAACGAGATTGCGGATACAAGCAGCTGAAATGAGCTTTCTCCGTAGGATTGCTGGACTCACCCTCAGAGATAGGACGAGGAGCTTAGTCATCTGGGAGAGGCTCATAGTAGAACTGCTGCTCCTCCACATTGAAAGGAGTCAGTTGAGGTGGTATGGGCATCTGATTAGGATGCCTCCTGGATGCCTCCCACTTGAGATGTTTTGGGCACGTCCCACTGGGAGGAGACCCCGGGGCAGACCCAGGACTCGGTGGAGAGAGTATGTCTCCCAGCTGGTCTGGGAACGCCTTGGTATCCTCTCTGAAGAGCTGGAGCAGGTGGCTGGGGAGAGGGAAGTCTGGGCTTCTCTGCTTGAACTGCTGCCTCCGTGACCCAGACCTCCGGAAAAGCGGTAGAAGATGGATGGATGGATTAAAATGATAAAATAATTGAATAAAATAAAACCAGGCCACCAGTCAATTAAAAGGTCGCCTAAATAATAGTGTCTTAAACTGTTTTGTAAAGGAGTCAACCGAATCAGTCAGATGCAGAGACAGTGGGAGAGTGTTCCACAAGTGAGGAGCAATGGATTGGAATGACAGGTCACCTCAGGTTTTATAGAGAGTTTTAGGGACTGATAAGAGATTCTGACCTGAAGACCTGAGTGATCGACCTGAAGAATATAGGGTTAAAAGATCACAAATGTATTTTGGGGCTTGGTCATGAATTGCTCTTGAGGTCAAAACTAGAATTTTAAAATCGGTGTTAATTGGAGACTCTAAAGTGGCCCTAGGTGTGAATGTGTGTGTGAATGCTTAAGGGATAGCGCCGTACAGTAGCTGCTTCATCCATCCAGGTGGATGCCCTCAATTTCCCCTCTGGGGATCAATAAAGTATACAAAATCAAATCAAATCAAAAAGTTTGACTGGTAGCCAGTGAAGAGTGACTAAAATTGGGGTGATATGGTCCCATTTGTGAGCTCCGATTACAAGCCTGGCCACAACATTCTGAACAATCTGTAGGCGGTTTAACCCTCTGAGTGTGTATGTTGCCGAACTGTGATATAACCCCTAGTAGTCAAGAGTGGTATATATTTTTTGTCAATAAAATAGTTCAGATTTCCAGGGCTATAACTTGAAAGTTGCAAGAGATAATGGTTTACTGTCAATTAGAAAGATGTAAAATATGATCCAAAGTTTCAGATAGGAATAATTTGTATAATGTTGCGGCACCTCTTTAAATTCCATAATTCAGTCAAAACTGGACTTTGGACGTATTTACACAAAGAATGGTTCAGTCTTTTGACACCGTTTTGTTTTTTGTTTTTTTACAGAGATACCTCATCATCTTATCTTCAAAGTATATGAACAAGAAATCAATGCATTTAAAAAAAATGAAATAAGTCACTTACTCTTGACAAAGGGGGGCTGGCTGGCTGGCGTGGTCGCTGCTTTTTCACATATCATGGTCCATATTTTGCATTCTATTGGTAATTTAAAGTCTGTACCACATCTATAAAGTCTTATAATTATCCCACATAAATTTTGCTTTTATCTCCCACAGCTATTTTCAGCATACAGAGCCGGAAAAGTGACGGTGACGATCGTGGACATATTAGCTTTCTGGGCTAAATGCTAAAACAGGAAAAGGAAATGAGGAGTTTTTCTTCTTTGGTGTATTATGTGTCATCCACTGAGTCCTCCAACGGATGTCTGCCACCTTTTGAAACTGGCAAATCAGTACAATCAGTACAAATCCCCAAGGCAGGCGATCATGTCAGAGTGAGAAGACAGGTGCAGTGCCGCGCTCTGCCACTAGGGGCATGCAAATTCTCAAACTCAAAGAGTTAACAAACCTTTGTTAAAACAGGTGAATGAATGAATGAATGAATAAATTAATCTTTATTTCGGATAGATTAAAAGTAAAGATTAAAAAAAACAGAATAATATAACAAAGGGGGAAAGAAAATCCAACAAGGTCAAATTAGACAATAACTCCTCTGATTACACAGTTCAACATAAGTTATCCGAAATGGGTGATGGCTGAAGTCGCAGCTTATATTGCCCACCCATATTCCATCCAAGAACCCAAAAGAAAAACAAAACAAGAGTGATTACAATTCATAACAAAGCTAAGAAAAATGTGACAAAAAAACTAAGCAACAACACAACACAGACTGAATATGATAATCCTTATGTGATTTTACATGTCATCTTGTATATACTGTATGATTGGAGTATTTCTTCCTTTAGTTTTTGTTTAAATTGTCCAAGCGTTGTACATGATTTTAATTCAGGTCCAAAATCGTTCCATAATCTGACTCCTTGCACTGAAACTCAGTGTTGCTTGGTGGTAGTTCTCACTGAAGGTTTTTGAAATATACATGTTCCTCTGAAATGATATTGTCTCTCCCTTATTTGGAACAACTTTTGAATATTTGGGGGTGTAGGGAGCTCGAAATGAAGAAGCAATGTGATTTTATAAATCAAGTTTTATTATCAGCTTCCAGTCCCTAACATGTCTCATCTCGATGCAGAAGCAGAATAAGAGAGGTCGAGCGCAGTCAGACCTTCATACTTATACCCACACTCAACAAAAGACATTGCATATCAAAGCTGACATCCTGCATTAGCGTAATCCCTCTCCATTGTCCTCTCTCTCCTCCACCTGACCCTGGGTGGTCAGGAAGTTCGATCCGGTCTCCACCGCTGCGACTCCGTCTGCTCCTTGATCTTCGCCGGTGGTCGAGACCTCTTGTCCTGCTCTGAGACGTGAGGTCATTCTACATATGCAATCTCTAAACATTCCACTTATGTCTATACATATGTAGGTATGGATATATGAATAATATAAGACACAGCCCCCCCAAACGTCTAAGAAAAGTACAATCAAATTAAGTTTTACAGCTTAAGATAACCTCCATGACATATTATACTGTTATACATCTCGACAGGAAAATGGAAAAATCTCTTCAGCATTCATGTTAACCTTCCAGTTATGCAGCATGATCCTGTTAAAAAACCAGTGGTAACAACAACAGTATATTTAATGTCACAAGTCAGCCTTAAAACTGCAACAGCACAATCCGACAACATAGTTAACCACTCTTTGACAATTTTACATCAGTCTATGTGTCATCTGGGTTTTAATCTTCTCCCGAATCTGCTGTAGGCCCGCTTGGGCGTCCTGGCGGGACCGTCCTGTAAGGGATCTGCAGCTTGGGGAGGAGAGTGGTTATTTGTTCCCTGCAGGGGGGCTGAGTCTTTTCTCTTAGGGGGTCTACCCCGCCGAGGCGCTCTCACCACCCGTGCAGGTTCGTCGTTCAACAGGAAGGCAGGTTTAAGTCTGTCAATGCTGACTGTTTCTTTTCTGTCCCCTAAATCAAGCACAAAATGCTTATCACCAGGTTCCAGCACTCTGTATGGTCCGTCGTATGGAGGGCGGAGGGTTGGTTATAAAGCTTTGTGCCTAACAAAAACAAACTCGGCGTTTTTCAAAGCTTGGGGGACAAAAACCCGCGGAAAAGAGTGATGTACGGGTCCGGGGAGCGTGTCCGGTCCCGTGCTGCTTAGGGGCCTCAGGGCTGGTAGGTGCCCGGGCTCTGGATGTTCTGGTAAGAACTCACCTGGGAGCCTGAGAGGTTGTGCGAAAACTAATTCTGCCGGGGAGGCGTCTAGATCCTCCTTAGGCACAGAATGCAACCCTAATAAAACCCAGGGAAGTTTATTCACCCAATCTGTATCCATTAGTGAGGCTCTGAGGGTGGCCTTTAAAGACCTCTGAAAACGCTCGCATAACCCATTAGCCTGAGGGTGATACGCGGTGGTGCGATGAAGTGTCGCCCCTAAGCTGCTGGCCATGGCTGACCACAGCTCTGAGACAAATTGAGGCCCCCTATCAGACGTGATGTCCAATGGGATGCCGAAACGCGCCACCCAGTTTGTTAAAAAAACGCGAGCGACTTCCGCGGCTGTGGTTGACGCCAGCGGGACCGCCTCCGGCCAGCGCGTGGTACGGTCTACCATTATTAACAGGTGTGTGAACCCTTGAGAAGACGGTAGTGGGCTCACGAGGTCGACGTGTACGTGGTCAAACCTCCTGGCTGGAATTCGGAAAGGTTCTAGAGGAGCTTTTGTGTGTTTGTGTATTTTGGCGCGTTGGCAAGACATGCAAGTCCTTGCCCATTCCTTTACATTTTTACGCAGGCCCGGCCAAACAAACTTCTCTGCGACCATTTTAACCGAGGCGCGCACCCCTGGGTGTGCGAGGGAGTGAACCGAGTCAAAAGTGCGGCTGCGCCACGTGGCTGGAACCACCGGGCAAGGCCGGCCGATTGACACGTCGCAGATTAGGGGGAGCACGTCGTCACGCAAACCCCTTTCCTCCAGTCTTAACCCTGTGGGTCCAGACTGGAGTGCGCGCACGTCCGTGTCACTGCTTTGTTCCGCTGCCATGGCCGCGAAATCTATCCCTACGTGGATTGGGGCCGCGTACGCGTCCGCGTTGGCCATGAGTTCTGCGGCTGCGGTAGTATAATCTGCTTCCTCGCGCTCTGACGATGTCACAGTGCGGGAGAGGCAGTCTGCTACCACATTAAGCTTGCCTGCCACATGTCGAATATCTGTGATGAACTCTGAAATTGCAGCTAGTTGTCTTTGTTGCCTGCCTGACCATGGTTCTGAAATTTTAGCCATCGCAAAAGTGAGTGGTTTGTGGTCTACAAAAGCCGTGAAACGCCACCCTTCCAGCCAGAACTGGAAGTGGTGGATGGATAAATGAAGCGCTAGCAGCTCCCTGTCAAAAGTGCTGTATTTGCGCTCGGTTTGGTTTAAAGGTTTACTAAAAAATGCTAACGGTTGCCATGTTCCGCCAAAATGCTGTTCTACGACTGCCCGTATGGCTAGGTCTGAAGCGTCTGTGGTTAGCGCTATGCGGGCCGAGGGATCAGGGTGAACCAACAATGTGGCATTCGCTAGTGCACTTTTTACTTCCGCGAAAGCGCGTTCCCGCTCCGGGGTCCATTCGATCGCTTTGGAGGGCTTTTGTTTTCTGAGCGCGGCACATAGGGGCTGCATGAGTTGAGCTGCGCGGGGGAGGAAACGGTTGTAAAAATTCACCATTCCTAAAAATTCTTGTAGTGATCTGACCGTTTGTGGTCGTGGAAAATTTGCTACTGTGCGCACTTTGTCCGGCAATGAGACTGCCCCCTCTGGTGAAACTCTGTGTCCCAAAAAATCAATTTGTGACACGCCGAATCGACATTTGGCTGGGTTGATTATTAACCCGTGCTCTTCTAGTCTCTGAAAAACTGTAGTGAGGTGTTGTTTGTGTTCTTCCTCTGACGAGCTGGCTACCAGAATATCGTTGAGGTAGACGAACACGAAGGGGAGGTCGCGTAATACCGCGTCCATCATACACTGAAAAGTTTGAGCAGCGCCTTTGAGGCCAAACGGCATTCGCAAAAATTCAAAAAGACCAAAAGGGGACTTCCGGTTATGGCTGCCACGTGAGAAGGACATGTATCACTCTGCTCTGCTCCTGGAGAAAAAAAATCGGCAAATAACTCTCTCATTTGGGACAGAACGTATCCCAGCATTTGGGCGAGGATATGTCGGTGAAGCCTAAGGCTGGAAAATCAGGTAGAAGAAAAAGCGAGCCACCGAAACAGTCCAAATTAACGGACTTTCACGTCTGTGACGCAGCAGATAAAGCTCCGTATATGGCAGAGGAAGCTAGCAGTGGTGCGGTAACTGCGGGCAACAGCACAGGTGCAGTGCTAGCTGCCATTAGTTTAATGAGAGCAGACTTTTCCGCTAAATTTGATGGGATTATGGCAGCGTTGGAAGGAATGAGAAAAGAATTGGGTGACTGTGTAGAACGAATGGTGCAGGTGGAGCTTCGTGTTTCCAGTGCTGAGGATGACGTCACCGGCCTTCAATTAAAGGTGCGCACCTTGGAAAAAAAAAAAAAATGTCTGGAAGATAATGTCCTGGATTTGGAATCCCGGTCGAGACGGAACAACTTGAGGCTGGTGGGTCTATCGGAGGGAACCGAAGGTCGGGACCCATGTTCCTTTTTGGAAAAGTGGATTCCGGAGGCGCTGGGCAGCGCGGAGCTGCAATCATCAGTCGTTCTAGAAAGCGCACACCGTATCGGCCCACCGAGAGATAAGGGACCACCGAGGACGCTTATTATGAAGTTCCTCAGCAACAGAGACAGGATGAAGATCTCCAAAGCTGCGCAAGCCAAAGGAGAGATTAAACACCAGGACCAGCAGGTGTGGTTCTACCCAGATTTGGCCACAGGAATCCAACAATTGAGGAAGCAGTTTGATCCCGTACGTAAAGTGCAGCGCAACCTTGGGATTCGTCATGGTGTAATTCATCCTGCGAGACTGTTGACCACGTATGGGGGCAGAACACACATCTTCAAGACCCCAGAGGAGGCGCAGGAGTTCATCAAGAAGATCCAAGAAGAGACTGGTGGGAGCTAAGCATGAACAAAATATAAGGTAGAATATTTAAGCATTTGCACAGACATCTGACTGATTTGAAGCAAATAGCAAGTTTACAAAATATAGATTGTATTATATATTAAAACAAACAAAAAAAAAAACTCTATGATGTACAAAGTTGCTAAAAATTTTGGAGTTAAGTTGGAAAACTACAGAAGAGAGTTAATGTTATGTCATTAAAAGCAGTAGAGTTAGGGTGATTGGGAGGATGAAGGAGTGGCTTTGGCTGGTCCTCGTGGGTGTGGAGCGGTCGATGGCTATATCGGGAGACGGAATTTTTCTTTTGATTTTGGGGGGATCACCACAAATGTGGGAAGGGGGAATTTGTTTGTGTGTAGTTTGTAGGATGAATGTTCAACCACTCATGTTTTTGCTTCTGTGTATGAGCATGTTTACACTGCAAGGTAATCCCAAATTCCCTATTGATCATAAACCAAAGCGTTAATCTTAATTTAACTTCATGGAATTGCAGAGGTCTACAAAATTTAAAAAAACTTAAACAAGTTATGGATAAAATAAAAGACATGGGTTCAAAAATTGTGTTTTTACAAGAAACTCATCTAATAGAGGAGGTTGTAAAAAGAATTAGGAGTAGATGGCAAGGAAGTGTTTTCACCTCATCATTTTCATCCCGAGCCAGGGGAGTTATGACTCTCATACATAAATCAGTTCCATTTCAAGTGAAAAATGTAATTGGAGACAAATTTGGAAGATATTTAATCATTCAAGGATCTTTGCTACTAGAAAATATAAATTTGGTGAACTTATATGGTCCCAATATAGATGATCAAAAGTTCTTTGCTAATTTATTTCTTATCTTATCATCACTTACAGGGCAACATATAATAGCAGGGGATTTTAATTGTACATTGAATCCCGGTATAGATAGATCAACAGGACTGGACTGTACACACAATGGATGTAGGATGACCATTAATCATTTTATGAAAGAATTGAGATTGCTAGATATATGGAGAGAAATCAAACCACAAGTTAAAGCCTACTCTTGTTATTCCAATGCCTACAAGACATTCTCACGTATTGATTATTTTTTGATCTCCACAGAATTAAGGTCCAAGGTTCAAAACTGCTTTTATGATAACGTCGTGATCTCTGATCATGCACCCTGCTGTCTAATATATGTAGATAAGAAATTGACAAAGGAACCAGGTAGATGGCAATTTCAGCATAAATGGCTTCAGGATGAGGAATTTGTTAAGTACATAGAAAAACAGATGAGTTCTTTGATATCAATACTACACAAACATCAGCATGTGTAAAGTGGGAGGCTTTCAAAGCATTTATTAGGGGACATATTATTAGTTATACAGGTTCAAAATCTAAGAAGACTCGAGAGGAGAGAGTCCAATTGGAACATAAAATAAAAATTCTTCAAGAAAAAGTGTATGCAGGAAGTGATCCAAGGTTGGAGAACGAATTACTGATTTTGAGAGCTGAATATGACAAAAAATCAGCGAATAGAGCTGCCTCGAGTCTTCTAAGATTGAAACAATCTTTTTATGAACAAGGCGAAAAATCAGGAAAATTATTGGCATGGCAGATTAAACAATTAGAATTTAAAACACCAATTACCAGTATTATAAGTAAAGGACAGGTAATTATAGATCCATTAGAAATTAATAGAGCCTTTAGAGATTACTATGAAAAATTATATGATACCAAAAATGAATCTGACTTAACAAAACTAAATGGGTTTTTGAATGGACTTTCTATACCGTGTATTCCAAATGAAAACAGGGAGATACTGGAGTCTAAAATTAGTCAAGAAGAAGTTGGGCTAGCCATTGATAATATGAAATCAGGAAAAAGTGCAGGACCAGATGGTCTTCCAGTTGACCGTTATAAAAAGTTTAAGAATAAATTAATAAAACCTTTTTTGGAAATGGTTTTAGAAGCATTTCAAAATAGTAATTTACCATCATACATGAATAATGCCTTAATTATACTGTTGCCAGAACCAGGTAAACCCTCTAATAAATGTGAAAATATGAGACTAATAAGCCTATTAAATGCCGACCTTAAGATAATCTGTAAAATTTTAGCAAGACGAATACAAGAAATTTTACCAAATATTATTAATCGAGATCAGAATGGCTTTATAAAGGGAAGACAAGGCTTCCATAATGTAAGAAGACTATTTAATATTATTTATTCTAATAAAGAAGCACCGGATACAGCTCTCCTATCATTGGACGCCGAAAAGGCCTTTGATAGAGTCGAATGGCCCTTTCTTTTTGAAGTCTTACAAAGGTTTGGACTTGGAAATAATTTCATAAAATGGGTTCAGATAATATACAATAATGCTACAGCAGAAATCCTAACAAATAACAATATTTCAAAATCAATAAAAATCAATAGAGGACATCGACAAGGCTGTCCACTTTCACCTTTACTGTTTACTATGGCAATTGAACCTTTAGCGATGGCGATACGTTTACATTCACAAATATATGGAATTAAAGTTGGACCAACAGAACATAAAATCTCCCTGTATGCCGATGACATAATTTTGTTTATGTCGAATCTTAAAAAATCAATTCCGACCTTGTTGAATTTAATAAAGAATTTTGGGGAAATATCAGGATATAAAATAAATAAAACTAAATCTTCAATATTAATGCTAAATGAGACCCAGCAAAATCACCCAGCCCCTGAGGTAAATCAATTCAATGTTGTAAATCAGTTTAAATATTTAGGAATCCAAATTGTGCCTAAGCTAGAATCAGTCGCCAGTGTCAACTATGAAGCCTTAAT
The DNA here is from genome assembly GCA_020510985.1 of Pholidichthys leucotaenia. Taxonomy (NCBI): domain Eukaryota; kingdom Metazoa; phylum Chordata; class Actinopteri; order Cichliformes; family Pholidichthyidae; genus Pholidichthys; species Pholidichthys leucotaenia. The sequence continues at coordinate 18,069,216 of CM035842.1, read as the reverse complement.
GATAGACATAAATGAGTTACTTCAGAGATGGATGTCACTACCAATGTCGATGATCGGGAGAATCAATATACTTAAAAGTAATATCTTACCTAAAATACTTTATTTATTTCAATACATTCCCTTACCACCACCTTTAGATTTATTCTCAAGAATTAAAAAAAAGTTAGTGGAATTTATATGGAACAACAGGAGGGCTAGATTACGTCTGACTTTATTATATTTACCATTTGATCGTGGAGGTCTGAAATGTCCAAACTTTATGTTGTATTATTGGTTGGCACAACTGAGGTCTATGACATATTATTTTTCATCAAATGATCTCCCTCACTGGACTGAAATGGAATCATACAATTTACCTTTACCTCTTCCCATATTCATATACTCAGATTCGGCAAAAAAAATTACAAAAACAAGTTCAAAATCCATTTGTAAAGCATATGATCAAAATATGGTGTGAAACTAAAAACTATTTAAAAGAACCACACTTATTGTCACAATTTAGCCCAATATGGGGTAATCAATATTTTAAACCAGGGAGAGCGGATGCTGTATTTAAAGTATGGAATTTAAAAGGGATTCAAAAGATTCAAGATTTATATCTGTCATGTGCAGATAACATAATGTCTTTTGAAGAGCTGAGGATCAAATTTAATCTTAATAGAACACATTTTTTTAAATATCTTCAACTTAGGAACTTTATTCGATCAAATCAAAATAAAGCTCTCACTCGACCTATTTACTCATCCTTGGAAAAAATGTTGATGAAAGATAGTAAAAGAAAGGGTATTATTTCAGAGTTTTATAACTCATTGACACTATCCTCAAGTGAAAACTCACAGAAAAGATTAAACCACTGGAAAGAAGATCTGCAAACTGAAATTTCAAAGGAACAATGGGAATTGGCTTGTACAGAAGCTCAAACCAAATCAATAAATGTACGTCTTAAATTGATACATTTTAAATGGTTAATGCGGATGTATGTTACACCGGTGGAGTTAAATAGATATAACAAAAACATATCAGATATGTGCACAAAATGCATGGAAAGTAAAGGAACCCTATTTCATTGTGTATGGGAATGTAGAATAATTAGAATGTTTTGGGATGAGGTGAGGGTAACAATTGAAAAAATAATTTCAAAACAAATCATATTGAATCCTAAACTGTTTTTGTTGGGTCTGTACCCAGAAAAACATAACTTTAATAAAAGTGAAAGAACATTCATAGACCTCAGTTTGCTTAATGCCAAAAAATGTATTGCACTACTGTGGAAAAACACTCATAGACCAGATGTGACTCAGTGGTTAAGACAGATGTTAACAAACCTTCCATTAGAAAGAATAACATACATACTGAAATCAAAGGAAATTGTGTTTGAGAGTATATGGAGACCTTTCATTGATTATGTAAAAAATCTAAACATAACTTTTGAAGAAGAAGGTGAATGATGTCTGTGGACCTTGTAAATTCCAAACTGGTGAATATAATATGTATACTTATGTAATGGATTGCCTAGACTAAACAGAGGAGCATTGTTGAAGACTTGATTTTGTTGGTGGTTGTTGGTGTTTTTAGTGCATTTTTTTTGTAGTACTTCAGTGTTAGTGTTTGATTGTTTGTGTCATGTTTGTTAAAAAAAAAAAAAGGTTCAATAAAGATATTGTGGAAAAAAAAAAGACCAAAAGGGGTTATTACGGCCGTTTTGGCAACGTCCTCCGGTCGAACCGGAACTTGGTGGTAGCCTCGGACCAGGTCTATTTTAGAGAAAATGCACGCACCCGCCAGATGTAGTGAAAAATCTTGGATGTGGGGGATTGGGTAGCGGTCATGCGCTGTCGCATTGTTTAATCTGCGGTAATCGCCGCAAGGTCTCCAAGAACCGTCGGTTTTCGGGACCATATGTAGTGATCGAGCGCCTAACAATGCCCAATTTTTCGAGGCTGGCAAACTCGTCACGTGCTATGGCGAGCTTGGTCGCGTCTAAGCGCCGAGCTTTAGCAAAAACAGGTGGGCCTGTTGTGGGGATGAAGTGTTCAACCCCGTGTTTCGCTACTGTCGCTGAAAATTTGGGAACTGTGAGTGCTGGAAATTGGGTGAGGAGTTGGTCAAACTTACCTCCTGCTGTGGTGACGCTGGCCTGCACAGGTGGTAGAGAAACTCGAGCTGAGCTGGGGATAGAAGAAAATGATTGCATTAACCAAACGTCTATTTGCAAGATCAACTAACAACCCATGTGCACACAAGAAATCTGCGCCTAACAAGTTAAAACTCACCGCCGCTATAATAAATGTCCACCTATAGTTGCAGCCATGAATGGACAGAGGTAGGTTCCTTTCACCGAAGGTGTCGATGATCGAGCCATTAGCTGCCATCGCTCCGTTTCCACGGGATCCTATTGCTCAGTCTGCATTGGACGGGGTGATGAAGCTCACCTGAGCTCCCGTGTCGATGAGGAACTGTCTCCCGGAGTGTCCGTCAGTCACATAGAGCAGCTTATTTGTCTCGCCGAGAGCCGTAGCTGCTAATCATTTCCCGGCTTTGTCGTTTCCCGAGCTCTTGAAATTGCAGGGGGGGCACGCCTTTGTACGCCCTCTCGGCGAAACGTTGATGAAAATAGCAGAGGTCGTTCCGCTTGCTGCGCCTTGGTCGCATCGGTGCCATGGTGGGTGGGCTCTGCTCTGTTGTCTGTGGATCTCCGCTGCTCTGGGCTTCCGCGCCGAGATCTGCAGATGCTGCTGTGGCCATCTGTTCGCCGCAGGAGTTGGTGAGCCGCTGCGCTTCTCGGGCCAGCGCGTGGAAGTCCCGCTGGGTGCTGCACCGCATGTTGGCCAGGGTCCCTCTCATGTGCGGCGGCAGAGTGCTGAGGAAGATATGTTGGAAGAGGAAGTTGTCATTGTCTGCCTCCCTCAGCTGCAGCATGTCCTCCATGAGGGCCATCGGTCTGTGTCCTCTGTGGCCGTAAATCGCCAGAATCTTCCCTGCTCTTTCCTCGGCCGAGTGGACGAAGCTCTCGATGAAGGTCGCCTTCAGTTCTTTGTACTTGTCGTGGGTGGGCGGTTGTTGTATCACGCTCCGCGCGCATCTTGATGTGGCGGCATCAAGTCTGGCAATGATGTGGTAGAATTTTGTTTCGTCCGCCGTTATTCCTGCCAGTGCAAACTGAGCCTCGGCTTGCTGGAACCACGAGCTTGGGTCGCTTTGCCAGAACTCTGGGAGTTTGACGGTGATGGCGCTTGCCTGGGCCATCTCTGATGTGTCTACCGGGCGAGAACGCCTTTCTTCCCTCCTCGCGGCGTGGCTGGGGACGGTGCTCGGTTGAGCCCTCTCTGACGATTCTGCTGTGGGGGAATGTCTTCCATCCGTTCCCCTGTCTGCGTAGGCGATGGCGTCAGCCTGGGTCGCCTCTGATGAGCTTGTAGCGGGAGAACGTCTTTGGTCCATCCTCACGTCTGGTCACCAATGTAGGGAGCTCGAAATGAAGAAGCGATGTGATTTTATAAATCAAGTTTTATTATCAGCTTCCAGTCCCTAACATGTCTCATCTCGATGCAGAAGCAGAATAAGAGAGGTCGAGCGCAGTCAGACCTTCATACTTATACCCACACTCAACAAAAGACATTGCATATCAAAGCTGACATCCTGCATTAGCGTAATCCCTCTCCATTGTCCTCTCTCTCCTCCACCTGACCCTGGGTGGTCAGGAAGTTCGATCCGGTCTCCACCGCTGCGACTCCATCTGCTCCTTGATCTTCGCCGGTGGTCGAGACCTCTTGTCCTGCTCTGAGACGTGAGGTCATTCTACATATGCAATCTCTAAACATTCCACTTATGTCTATACATATGTAGGTATGGATATATGAATAATATAAGCCACAGGGGGCAGTAATAGATTCTTCACTTTAAACATTATTACTGCAGTTTTAAAGTCAACCAGATCTTTCAACTTGAGAGCTTTTAATTTAAGAAAAAGTGGGTTTGTTGGTTCCCTGTAAGCAGCTTTGTTTATTATTCTAATAGCTCTCTTCTGAAGCATAAAGACTGGATATATGTTTGTTTTATATGTATTTCCCCATACTTCAGTACAATATGTCATGTATGGGAATACTAATGAATGATACAAAGTATATAGTGTGGGTTGATTCAGCAAATATTTCACTCTGTGTAGTATTGAAATTGATTTAGATATTTTACCTTTAATATAATGAATATGCGACTTCTAACGCAGTTTATTATCAATTATTACTCCAAGAAATTTAGTTTCGGATACCATTTCAATCTCTACACCATTTACACTGAGTTTAGATACTAAGTTGTTGTGATGGTTGTTAAAAACTATAAATTTTGTCTTACTTAAATTGATCGTTAATTTGTTTGAATCAAACCACAGTTTAAGCTTTCCTAATTCCTTTCCGAGTGTATCCAAAAGTTGTTCCAAATTGCTCCCACTGCATAATAAATTAGTGTCATCGGCAAACAATATTAAATCCATTTTTTCAGAAACTTTACATATATCATTTATATACATATTGAATAACAATGGCCCCAAAACTGAACCCCGTGGGACTCCACAAGTAACCTTCAGTAACTGTAAGCTTTCGTTACCAACACATACATACTGATATCTATTCTTTAAATAACTACATAACCAGGACAGTGCTAACCCCCTAATACCACAATTTTGTAGTTTCTTTAATAATAAATTATGATCCACTGTATCAAATGCTTTTTTAAGATCCAGGAATACCCCAACTGCCATTTTCAATGGCAGTTGATATTTTTTCTATAAATTCCATTAGAGCAAATGCAGTTGTCGTCTTGTGTCTGAACCCATATTGCTGTTCACACAATAAATTATTCTTCAGTATGTAGTTGTCAATTCTCTCACAGAATATTTTTTCAAGTATCTTGGAAAATTGTGGCAATAGTGAAATTGGTCTATAGTTTGAGAATTCCCCTCTGTCACCAGTCTTGTATATCAGAATTACTTTAGCTATTTTCATTGCATTGGGAAATATACCTGTTTGGAGAGACAGATTACAGATATACGTCAGTGGTTTCACTAAGCATTCAATAATAGTTTTGACTAAGAGCATGTCAATACCATCACAGTCCGTAGATGTTTTACTTTTAAACGATTTAACAATTTCAATGACCTCTCTCTCGTCTGTGTTCTTTACGAAAATGGAGTCTTTTATAGCAGTGTTTTTGCTTATTGTATCACCTGTAGGTGCCGTAATTGGTATTTATCAAGCCAAATTAGGACCAATGTTAACAAAAAAGTTATTAAATTCATCTGCAGGTGAAACTGCATTCACACTCTAAGTCGTTTAATAATTTTTTGAAAAATTGGTTGGGTAGCTTGTATTTCTGTTTTTATTTCCAAAAATATTGTTAAGTATTGTCCATGTATTTTTAATATTGTCTCTGTTTTTCTCCAGTTCTTTACTGTAATAGTCCCTTTTACTACATCTTTTTATATATGTTAACTTATTTTTGTATGTTTTATACCACTGCTCTGCTTCTTTTGTCCTTTTCTTTAGGAAAGCTTTTTATAATACTATATTTTTGGGACTATAAGGCACACCGGATTATACTAACTACTAACTAACTAACCTGCACTTATATAGCGCTTTTCTAGTCACAAAGACCACTCAAAGCGCTTTCATTAATACTAACCCTCTATTCTAAGGGCCTATAGGAAACAGATATCTAGGGACAATTTAGAACAGCCAATTAACCTAACATGCATGTTTTTGGCATGTGGGAGGAAACCGGAGAAATCCCGGAGTAAACCCACGCAACACAGGGAGAACATGCAAACTCCACACAGATCACTGTTGGTCGGGGGCTGGGATCGAACCCACGATCCCACAATCCCCACAATCCCCCGGCCAAGGGTAAACTGTGCTGCCGCAGTGCTAACCACTGCGCCACCGTGCAGCCGCAATATATAAGGCGCAATATCAATGAACGGTCTATTTGATGGTCTAATTTCATACATAAGGCACACCAGATTATAAGGCGCTTTAAAGCGAGGTAGTCAGAGCCGGGAAAAAAAAAAAATTTGCGTGCATGGAAAGAAAATCCTATCTATAGTCATTATAGACACATATAGCGCGATTGTCTGCGAGTGTGAATGATCTGTTCCACGAGCAGGCGGAACGTTTTTAGTCCGTGGCTGTTTACATCGCCATATTGGCCAGGATACTCGCTCGGTACTGGATACAGCTAGCTCTCCGGCGGCGGCCTTGATAAGTAAACATATGCCGGGACGCTTGAATTCTTTCGTCCCAAAAATATCATTTTTGAATATTTAATTACTCAGAACTCAGAACTCAGAACTCAGAAAAGATTTATTGCCAAGTACATTAAACATACGAGGGATTTGACTTGACACTGAAAACGACATAGTTGACATTTTCAGTGACACGGCAGCGTCAGTGACGCGCCTGTCAGCAGACGGGGAACAGAAAGCATGAGGGAGGAAAAGGATAAACACAATAGGAGAGAGAAAAAAAGCATTGTTTGTCAGAATACCAGTCATAAATGATCAATATTATGATTACAAGAAAAAAAAGCTCTCAATGCACAAGTAGCAGACAATAGAATCTATACAAGGACACAAAGAGAGCAGTGAATGAATAATCTTCTCATCAGTATAGTGAGTCAGTGTGAGTGTGGTGTTGAGTGAGGGTGTTTATATCAGTTAAGAACAACAAAGTCTCTTCAGCAGGAGATGTTATGTCTACCATCTGGCAAAGGCTTGTGTCCTTGCACAGCAGATGGTAAAGTTTGCCAGACAGCTGGCTGTCCATGAGAGTCAATGCTGCTCACATTGCAGCTAAACGGGAGCAGTTTCGATGCCGAAATTTCACATACAAATCCTAATATACGTGTTCTATACACCATCGGCTTTTGGGTATCGACTACCTCGCGAGGCAGTCGGATCTGGGAATTATTTTTTTTTTTTGCGTGCATGGAAAGAAAATCCTATCTATAGTCATTATAGACACATATAGTGCAATTGTCTGCGAGTGTGAATAACCTGTTCCATGAGCAAATGTACGTTTTTTGGTCCGTGGCTGTTTACATCGCCATATCGGCCAGGATACTCGCTCGGTACTCGATACGGCTTGCTCTCCGGCGGCAGCCCCGAGAAGTAAACAATGCAAACAAATGCCGGGACGCTTGAATTCTTTCGTCCCGAAAATATCATTTTTGAATATTAATTACAGCTAAACAGGAGCAGTTTCGATCCATGATCCACTGACAGATAGTGGCGTAACTCGCTAGCAATTTAACTTTGAACGACCTGTTGACACCAATTTAGCGGTTGGAGTTCTTTGGTTAATCCACCCGGAATGATGGCAAGCTCCAAATTAGTTTACTTCACTTAGGTTTTGACAGTATCGGTGAGATGGGCACACATGGAGTGGCAGATCAATAGGGATGGAGATTTGTGGAAAAAGCCATCCGGCCATTATGTTGAAGCACATATTACTCTGCGAGGTTCCTGACTACCGTAATGCTCCGACAATCCATCAAGCGGTTCGGCTTGGTAGCTTACCAAAGTCGTACTAAAACATTTTTGACAGATTTTTGAGCACCGTGTACCACATAAAATCGGTTCGAGGTCAGTAAGCACAACCAGAATTAATACATAAGGCGCACCGGATTATAAAGCGCACTGTTGATTTTTGAGAAAATTAAAGGATTTTAAAGTGCGCCTTATAGTCCAAAAAATACGGTATTTTTTTTCTTTTTGCACGTCTTTTGTAATCCTTTGGTTAACCATGGCTTATCGACAAATTTACAGTATGTTTAAGCTTTTTCTTTACTAATGGACATTTTTTTTCATAAAGAGTGGTTACAATGTTCATAAATGTGTCATAGGCTTCATTTACATCTGATACATAGACTTTTGTCCAGTCTTGCTTCAGCAAGTCTTCTTTAAAAGAACTGATTGCATTTTGTGATTTGTATCTGAATGATTTTAAATTTTTTTCTGTATTGGCCCCCATGTGGATAAGTGCAAAGGTTGGCAAATGGTCACTTATATCATTTATCAATAATCCACTTTCTATTTTCTTATCAATAATATTAACAAACAGGTTGTCAATAAGTGTAGCAGTGCGAACTGTGATTCTACTGGGATGTGTTATTATGGGATATAGACTCATACTGTACATAGAATTCATGAACTTTGTAATTACATTTTGTTGATATGGATTTAGTAAATCAATATTGAAATATCCACAAATTACAACCATTTTCTTACTAGTAGTATTATTGTACAGCTTGACTAATGCATCTCTGAATGTCTCAATGCAAGTTCCCGGCATTCTATATATACAACTTATAATTAGATTTTTTGTTTTATCTTGGTCAATCTCAACAGTAACACATTCCAAAATCCCTGGTAGTGCAAAGGACATTCCATTTACAAGCTTACACCTATACAGGTCATCAATATACAGTGCAACACCACCACCCTTTTTTTGAGATCTGTTAATATGAAACATCTGATATCCCTCTATTGTCATCAGAGGAGCCTGCTCTTCATTAAGCCAAGTTTCAGAGACTGCGATAGCTGTAAATTTTCTGTCTAGCTGTTTTAAATAGTCCTGAAACTGTGGAAAGTTTTTGTTAAGACTTCTGCTGTTGAAGTGTATTATTGATAGTTTTACATCTAGCCAAGCAGGGCTTTAGGGTCATCCCACTTTCACATCTGGGCCAGTCTGACCACATGTCCCTGCGTATAATCCCAGCATATGTACCGTTCAGGAAAACTGCTCCTATTATTACAAAAACAGTTAAAACATGGCCCGATGGTGCAACTCAGCAGCTGCAGGACTGTTTCAATAGGACAAATTGGGATGTTTTTGAACACCCAGACCTGGATATATTTACGGATAGTGTGCTGTGTTATATTAAAACCTGCATGGACACTATTACAGTTGAGAAAGACATCAGGATTTATCCTAACAGAAAGCCTTGGATGACCCGGGAAGTCCAGAAACTGTTGAGGGAGAGGAGAGCTGCCTTCAGGTCAGGGAACACGGCTCATTATAGCTCAGCCCGGGCTAACCTGAAAAGAGGCATCAGGAAGGCCAAGAGGGAATACAGGAGGAGGACTGAGGACCACCTGGATAGTAATAACAGCAGATAGGTGTGGGAGGGGGTGCAGCAGCTCACTAATTTTAGAGCCAACCCTAGAGCGGCTGCAGGGAGCCCCTCGCTAGCAGAGGACCTGAATATTTTCTTTGCTCGTTTTGAGGTGGATCCTCCAGAGATAGAAACAACAACGGAGCCCACAGCTCCCAGTAGCCCAAGCCTCATTGTCAAGGAGTATGAGGTGAGGAGAGTTCTGGGAGCGGTCAATCCGAGGAAGGCCACTGGACCTGACGGTGTCTCCGGGCGTGTGCTGAAGGACTGTGCGTACCAGCTGTCTGGAATCTTTACTAGGATTTTTAACCGGTCCCTGTCACAGTAAACTGTCCCACACTGTTTAAAATCCTCCACCATAATTCCTACACTCAAAAAACACAATGTTACAAGTCTTAATGATTACCGTCCAGTGGCTCTGACTCCAGTGGTGATGAAGTGTTTTGAGAAGCTTGTCAGAGCCCACATCATATCACTTCTCCCACAGTGTTTGGACCTCCACCAGTTTGCTTATAGGGCCAACAGATCCACTGAGGATGCTGTAGCCACGGCCCTCCACACTGCCCTGTTCCACCTGGAGCAGCCGGGGAGCTATGTGCGGATGCTATTTGTGGACTATAGCTCCGCCTTTAACACCATCCTCCCCGGCAGACTGGTGTCCAAACTTTGGGAATTAGGACTTCCATATTCCACTTGTACTTGGATCCAAAGTTTCCTCTCGGATCGCAGCCAGAGGGTCAAAGTGGGACCTCACGTGTCCACCACCATTAGTCTCAGTACCGGCTCCCCACAAGGCTGTGTGCTGAGCCCCCTACTGTACAGCCTTTACACCTATGACTGCACCCCCATACACCACAGCAACAGCATCATCAAGTTTGCCGACGACACCACAGTGGTGGGGCTCATCTCGGGGGGAGATGAGACCGGTTTTAGGGGTGAGGTGCAGCAGTTGATAGAGTGGTGTGGAGACAACAACCTTCTTTTAAATGTCACAAAAACAAAGGAGGTCATCATAGACTTCAGAAGAAATAAAACAGACATTCAACCTCTGACTATTGGTGGTACGGGTGTGGAGAGGGTCGAGGATTTCCGCTTCCTGGGGGTCCATATTCAGGAGGACATGACATGAGGGGTGAACACAACCGAGCTGCTGAAAAAGGCCCAGCAGAGACTACATTTCCTCAGGGTGTTGAGAGGAAACAACATCTGTCGGAGACTGCTGTTGTCTTTTTATCGTTGCTCTATTGAGAACATTTTAACTTATTGTATTTGTATTTGGTTCAGCAGCTGCACGGTAGCTCAGAAGAAAGCTCTTCAGACTGTCATCAACACAGACCAAAAAATTGTTGGTTGCCCTCTCCTCAGCCTTGAAGAACTGCACCAGGCCCGCTGCCTTAAAAAGGCACAAAAAATCTTGAAGGACCCCTTCCATCCGGGTCACTCTCTCTTCCAACTACTACCATCAGGAAGGCGGTTTAGAGCAATTAAAACAAGGACAAACAGATTCAAAAACAGTTTTTATCCGACCGCAATTACCTTTCTGAATTCTAGCAGAACATGAGGTTTGAAACTGTGAAATTGAGTGTGTGTGATATTTAAAATTAGTAATGTATATAATCTTTTTTAAGCTTCTTTTTACTTTTAATTCACTGATTGGTTTGCATTTTAATTTCGTTGTACTTGTTATGATGACAAATAGTCTATTCTATTCTATTCTATTCTATTCTATTCTATCTAGTTGCACTTGACTTTTGAATTGCTTTTCAGTGTAATATTCACAATGATTATGAATATTATTGAAAAAGTGGTTATCAGGATCAATATCATTCTCCATCTCTTGTAGTTTATGTTCAGCATAATGGCATATTTTCAGAGTTTGAATTTCCTCACTCTGTGTCAAATGACTTCCTCCAACTGGGGATAATTGATGTCTACTCAAGCCAGTCATAAGTTTTTTTGTTTGTTTTGTTTAGTTATTTTTTTTTAAAGTACATTGACATGGTATGTCAAAAGAACTATTCTTGCCGTGTGTGTGGATATGGATTATCATAGTTTCTTAATTTTCTTAATCAGTGTGCATCTATATTTATTTAAGTCAGTAAGATCTCTGATTATTATACTCTTTGCTTCCTCAGATATTCCATTTAGTTTGATCCAAACTCTACAATTTCTTGCCCATGTTGCCTGAATCTTATTTTGTCTTTTCAGCATCTATGCTTGCCGTGCTATTTCAGCGTTAGTTTTTGTTAGATGTTCATTTAGGTAAACTTCTGTTCCCCGTAGCTTTCTGGCCTGCCTCAGTATGTCATTCTTTACCCTTCTGTTCACAAAACGCATCACAATTGATTTCTTTGTTTTATTATCCTTTCTGGGTAAAGCATGACAGGCTGAAATTGAATTTGCTTCAACCTTTATATTTCTACTATCAAGGAAGTGAAGCACCTGGCTTTCCAGGGAGACTGGTTCACTCAGGGGAGCCTCCTCACCTCTCATTCCTGCTGTTGTATGAGCATATGATTGATATTTAATGTCTAGTCCACTTATAATTAGATCATCCATACGAGAACATTGTTCAAGATCCTCGACGCGTCACTCCAAGTCTGCAATTTTTTTGTCTTTTTCCTTAATTGTTAATTTTAATTCTCGGACTTCTTCCATTAGCCCTAATAGTTTAGCCTGCTGACTAGCCACTTTGGTCAGTTCTTCTGACATGAAGTTCAGAGATTTTTTGATCTCTTCCATTTCCTCCTTCTTTGGTGGCATTTTTACTGACCTGTTGATAGTAAAACAATCTCTGCTGGTGTTGCCGGTATCCGATCCAACCAACCTCGAATCCAGCTGGGCCTCAGCTAGCCCCCTCCACTGCTAATCCCACTACAATTGAGCTCCTGTCCAGCCGGGGTACCGGCAGCTCCTCCACCGAATCCCGCCACCCACCGCCGCTGTAGTTGAGCACCAACCCTGCTCCTGTCCAGCTGGGGTCCCGGTAGTTACTCCACTGAGCCCCGCCACCTACTGCCGTCTTCCTCAATAGTCCCTCCGCCGAGCCCCGCCGCTGTAACTGGGCTCCGATTCCGGCTCTTATCCGGCTGGGGCCCCGGTGGTCCTCCACTGGTCCCTGTCTCCTACCACCACTGTACTTGAACTCTGATCCGGCTCCCGTCCAACTGTTGCCTTGGTTAGTTCCTCCGGCAAGCCCCAATCACCGGGGATAGAGTCGCTTCTTTGTGTCGGTGTTAGGTGCTACGACTAGCTATGGCGTTAGCTATAGTGAAATTGAGGTAAAAAGATAGTTGCAGTTATCAATGCTAGATGAAATAAAAGGGTGAATAATCATCTCTAGATCTGAGTTTGATAATACATTTTTGAGTTTAGAAATTTTCCTCAGGTGGAAAAAGCAGTTTTTGACTAGATGCTTTGAATGGCTATCCAAGGCCACTGAACTTTCAAACAACACCCCCAGGTTTCTGATGCTCAACTGTGCCGGGGAGCCCAGAGATCTGAGGTGCTGCTTGATGAGAGGAACTTTCACAACAGGTGCAATGATCAGTGTCTCAGTTTTATCAGAGTTCAGATGGAGAAAGTTATTATTTAACCATTTTTTGATGGTAGACAGTCAAATAGATTAGTTTGCTTCTTTAACTCAAATCCATGAAATGAGCAATAGAGCTGAATATCATCTGCATAAAAGTGATAGGACACATCCTTGAAAAGACTTATAAGTCTTCCAAAAGGGGTTATATACAATGAAAACGGGATAGGTCCTAGGACTGAACCCTGAGGTACACCACATGACAACTCACTTGGCTCAGACATAAAATTGTTTACTGCAACGCTAAAAGTTCTACCAGTAAAATAGGCAGCAAACCAATCTAAAAATGACTTAGACAGCCCAAAATCACTATGCAAGTACTTTAACAACACTGCATGATCAACTGTGTCACGTCGAGCAGCACTAAGACTGTGTACTGATCAGAGTCTGCAGCCATCAGTATGTCATTACAGACTTTTAACAGAGCAGTCTCAGTTGAGTGGATTTTCTTAAAACCAAATTGAAACACATCAAATCATTTGTATTCCTCCAAATAGGAAGTTAGTTGTTCAGCCACAACTTTTCTTAAAATTTTAGACATAAAAGACAGTTTTGAAATAGGCCTAAAAATATTGGGATCAGATTGATATGGATTTTGCTTTTTAAGAATAGGGTTAATGACTGCCTGTTTTGATTGTTAACTAATTGATTATTAACTAATTAAAAATTCAAAGGAAAAATCACAAAACACTTCAAGGTTGCTGGGGTCTTTCTGCAACTGTGGGGGTTCCCCCTACAGTTGATAGTGCTATGAGATGACTGTTGTTGTGAAATGGCGCTATATAAATAAAGTTGAATTGAATTGAATTCAAGGTCATGAAAATTCAGATTTAGTAATTTGATGAGACATTTACCTTAATTAGTAAAAAGTATTGGTATTGTATTGGTATCAGCAATACTGGCCTTGTATTTACTTGGTATCAGATCAATACCAAATTTTGCAGTATCGTACACCACTACTGACCGCTGCATCAGTCTCTCTCTCTCTCTCTCTCTCTCTCTCTCTCTCTCTCTCTCTCTCTCTCTCGTGCGCATGCGTGGGCGTTTGTGGGAGCAGGGGTGTGGAGTGGTGTCGAGTGAGTACTTTAAACTTTGTATTTTCTAACTTTTTCTCTATCTTGTGTGTTTGAGGTGTGTGTGTTTAATATAGTGGGTTGAGTGTGTGTGTGCTGGGGTGTGAGTGTTGGAGTGAGTGTGTTGGGGAACGGTAGCTTCTGCTGCCGGTTTTTCCCAGCCGGCATCATGCCGGTGATTGATGGTGGTGTGGAGTTTGAGCGCTTAACCCGGCGTCATGGTGTGAGAATCCTCCCGACAGTTCCCTGTTCTGTGGAGGAGGCCAGCCTCGCTGTAGGACAGGTGGTTGGGCATGGCAGCATAAAATCAGCATCGAGGATGAACAGCGCAATTGTGATCTTTCTGGATTCGACTGAGAAAGCTGATCAGGTGGTGGCACAGGGAGTGGTCATAGGTGACACTTTTACTCCCGTTTTACCGCTGGCGAATCCGTCTAGGAGGATCACCATCTCAAACGCTCCTCCTTTCGTTAAAAATGATCAGCTGATTAGAGAGTTGTCCCGTTTTGGCCAGGTTGTGTCCCCTATCAGAATGGTCTCTCTGGGTAGTAAATCACCCCTGCTGAAGCATGTTGTATGTCATAGGAGGCAGTGTTTCATGGTGTTGAAAGACAGCTCTGCTGAACTGAACGCGTCTTTTAATTTCAGGATTGATGGCTTTAGCTACTTGGTGTTTGCAACATCTGAAACCATGAAGTGTTTTGCGTGTGGCGCAGAAGGCCATCTTATTAGGTCATGTCCTGAAAAGGCGAACACAAAGAGCACTGGCGGTAAGAAAGGTGACGCCGCTGTTTCTGGTGGTCCGGAGGGTAGCGCTACATGTGGTGCGGCGGATGCCGCTGCGGCGCCCGCTTCTGCTGGGGCGGTCGTGGCCGCGACTGCGGCCGCATCCGCGTCCGCGGCCACGTCCGCTTCTACTTCTGCGGGGGCGTCCGCGTCCGCGTCCGCTTGTGCTGGGGCGGCCGCGGCCGCCTCTGCTGGGGTGGCCGCGGCGGGCGCGGTAGTTGTCCCCCCAAACAGTGATGGTGGGGAATTTCTGTCTGGCGGCAGCTCTGATCATTGTGACGAGCCTGTCGCCCGGGGTAAACAGGTGGAGGGTGTAAGTAAAAGTGCAGTTAAACAAAGGAACGTGAATGAACAGACTTTGCAGGCGGGGGAGGAGCGGTTTGACGCTGTAGCGGACACACAGAGCAAACACTGCATGACAAACGTTGCGTTTCATGAAGAAATGCAGGAATGTAGTTTTGTTGAAGAGGATCCTTTTAAAGCTGCACAAAAAAGGAAAAGTGCGGAAAACTTGCAGAGCTCTGCTAAATCTAGTAGGGTTGGGAATTTAGATTTAGTGAATGAGAGCGCTTCTGACGAAAGTGGAGATGAGTCTGAACTGATGCAGACGCAGACGCAGGAGGAGCAAAGCTCCTATTGTTTTACTAAAATTAGACAATTTCTCCAGGTGACTAAGGGGAGCAGAGCTGTGAAAGTGGAAAATTACTTTCCAGATCTGGAGTTATTTGTGGCATCAGCTCGCAAGCTGATGAAACCGAATGATGGGAATGAGACTTTTACTGATCAGGAAATTTTTCGTTTAAAGAAACTGGTTGTCAAACTGAAATCACAAATTTCTAACAGTCATGTTGACTCTTAGTTTGTTTCTTCCCTTTTATGCTATGTGTGTGTTTTTTTACTGTACCTTATTTTTATCCTTTTTAATGCCCCACCTTAGAATTGGCACTCTTAATATAAACGGGGCCAGGGATGATGTAAAAAGGGCCTCTTTATACAAGCTTTTTAATTTAAAGGCACTTGACGTGCTGATGGTCCAGGAGACTCACAGCACTGTAGACATTGAGTGCCAGTGGAGAAAAGAGTGGGATGGCTGCATTTTTTTTAGCCACAAATCCAATAATAGTGGAGGGGTGGCTGTACTTTTCTCTCGGGGTTGTGTGCCTGTCTCTTATGAGGTAGAAGAGGTGGTGAAAGGACATGTACTCTTGCTAAAGGTACAGCTTGAAAACGTAAACTTGGTTCTTATAAACGTGTATGTGCCAACCCAGAGAGCAGAAAGGATCAGGGTCTTTAATATGCTATCAGATACGGTTAGATCCTGTAATCCAAATAGTTTTTTATTTCTGGGGGGTGATTTTAACTGTACATTAAACCACAGACTGGACAGGAACCATCAGGAACCTCACCCTGCTTCTGCCAATAGGCTGAGGGAACTAGTGAAGGCACATGAAATGGCCGATGTGTGGAGATCACATCATGGGGACCAGAGGCAGTACACCTGGAGCCATGCTAAAGATAACCTCTTATCTATGGCCAGGTTAGACCGTTTCTATGGTTTTAAACACCAAATGAGTGTTTTTAAAAATAGTTGTATCTGTCCTGTTGGTTTCACTGATCACTGCCTGCTGATTTGTTCTGTTTTCATTGAAAATGTAAAGTGTAAGAGTGCTTTTTGGCATTTTAATAATACACTTTTAAATGATGTGTTTTTTAAGGGAGTTTTTCATGATGTATGGAAGTCACACAGGGAACAAAAATCTTCTTTTAGTTCTCTCCAAATGTGGTGGGATTTTGGTAAGGCACAGATAAAACAATTCTGCCAACAGTACACTCAAAATGTCACTCGTAGCTTGACCCAATCCTTGAAAGTTCTGGAGACTGAGGTGGTAGAGCTAGAGGAGTTACTCAGTTCTACCGGAAAACAGGAGCACTTAGAGGCTCTTAAGTCAAAAAGGTCAGCCTTGGCTAGCTTGCTAGGGGTCACCGCACAGGGTGCTCTGGTCCGCTCGCGCTACATGGATGTAGCTCTGATGGACTCGCCCTCCCAGTACTTTTTTGGACTGGAGGGGAAAAATGGACAGAGAAAGCTCATTCACTCCTTGTTGGGCGATGACGGGAGAACAATCTCCACAGCAGCAGAGATCAGGAAACAAGCTGCTAGCTTTTACAGTGAATTGTTTAGAGCAGAGTGGAGGGAGGACACGTCACTGGGCCAGGTTTTCCTTGATGGTCTTCCAGTGCTCTCAGAGGACCTTGTTGCCGGCTTGGATGCTCCACTGTCTCTGTCTGAGCTGCATATGGCGCTAATGAGCCTCCAGAATGGAAAATCACCAGGCATAGATGGTCTCTCTGTGGACTTTTTTAAGGAATTCTGGCCCCTGCTTGGTCCAGACCTGCTGGAGGTTCTCCAAGATAGCTTGGAAAGGGGGACCCTACCCACGACCTGCAGGAGGGCCATCATCACACTGTTGCCGAAAAAGGGGGACCTCCAGAGCCTAAAGAACTGGAGGCCAGTCTCTCTGCTCTGCACAGACTATAAGATTCTCTCAAAAGCTCTGGCCCGAAGACTGAGAAAGGTGATGAGCGAGCTCATTCATGTAGACCAGACTTACTGTGTGCCTGGCAGGCTGATTAGTGACAACGTCACTTTAATTCGGGATATTTTGGAGGTCTCTGGTTCATTGGCGGTAGAAACTGGTTTGATTTCAATTGACCAGGAAAAGGCGTTTGATCGGGTTGAACACCAATATTTATGGACAGTTTTAACAGCTTTTGGGTTCAGCCCAGGCTTCATAGCCAGGATACGGGTCTTGTACAGTGACATTGAGAGTGTACTGAAGATAAATGGGGGCCTGTCTGCCCCTTTAAAAGTCCAGAGGGGGGTTCGGCAGGGCTGCCCTCTCTCAGGGATGCTGTACTCCCTCGCCATAGAGCCTTTGCTTCACTGCCTGAGAAGGGACCTATCAGGAGTCACTTTTCCTGGCTGTGACACCACGTTCAAGCTGTCGGCCTATGCAGATGATGTAGTCATTCTGCTAAATAAGCAGAGTGACATTGACGTTCTGGTTAGGAGTGTCAATCTTTTTGGCCAACTTTCCTCTGCAAAAATAAACTGGGGAAAAAGCGAGGCTCTGATGGTGGGGGAGAAACTAGAAAATCAGCTTACGCTGCCTGGTGGGTTGATTTGGAAAAAAGGAGGTTTTAAGTATCTTGGTGTCTTTATTGGAAATCAGCAGTTTGAGCAAAAAAATTGGGATGGGATCATAGAGAAAATTAACGGGAGACTAAACAAATGGAAGTGGCTAATGCCAAGAATATCTTTTAGAGGAAGAGTGCTCATTTTAAATAATCTTGTTTCCTCATCCCTGTGGCACCGCCTCATGTGCATGGACCCCCCTGCTGGTTTGTTGTCCAAAATTCAGTCTGTTTTGGTGGACTTTTTTGGGGGGGGTGGACTCCACTGGGTTCCTCAAGCCCTGTTATTTCTTCCCAAAGAGGAGGGGGGGCAAGGAGTGATTCATTTAGCTAGTAGAGGTGCTGCTTTTAGACTGACTTTCATACAGAGACTGCTGACGGGCCCCCAGGACCTGGTATGGAGGCCTTTGGCCTGTGTTATTTTACAGAGAGTCCTTGGGCTTGGGCTAGACCTCCCTGTGTTTTTAATGGATTTTAAGAACTCTAATGCACTGTCTTTACCCAGTTTTTACCGCAGTCTCTTTTCAGTGTGGACTCTTTTTAAAAAACAAAGAGGGCCATGCGATTCCCTCTACTGGTTGTTGAGGGAGCCGCTGGTTTTTGGTGGTCGCCTTGGTGTCCTGCCGGGAGTTGGAAGGACCTTCCTTGATAGGCTGTGTTCCAGGAACGTTCTCACTCTGAAGCAAGTGGTGGAACTGGCTGGTCCTGGCCTCAACAACGCCTCAGCTTTAGCAGCTCATCTTGGTGTCAGGTCGAATCGTTTCATCGATGGTCTTCTTGCACACTGGAAACAGGAGCTTCATGGACTTGAGCACTCCCTACTCTTGGACTTTAGCAATGGCACGCTGCAGCCGGAAAGCACTGACCCCTTTCCCTCTCTCACGCTCTATATGGACTTTGACGTCGCTCCTTGCTCCTTACTGGCATTCTGTGCTCCCACTGGTGTGGACTTTGGAGGAGCCAGTGGTAAGGCACTCTACAGACTGGTGGTGATGGCACTCAACAAGGACAGATTGAACACCTGTGTGGACACTCCTTGGAGAGCCTATTTTAAACTAGGAAAAGGGCATCGGCCTGCCTGGAGGGCTCTTTATAAAGCCCCTCTCCCTAAGAGGCATGGAGACTTACAGTGGAGGGTCTTGCATGGTATTATAGCAGTCAATGCTTTTGTTTCTGTGATTAACAGCAGTGTCAGTGATCAGTGTGTTTTTTGTTCCTCTAGGGAGACTGTTTTTCATTGTTTTATTGAATGTCAGCGCCTGAGTGGCCTCTTTGAACTTCTCACAGAACTTTTTCATATTTTTAAGGAAGTTTTCTCTAAGCAGGTTTTCATTTGTGGTTTTATGTACAATCGTCGTTTTAAGCAGAAGTGTCAACTACTGAACTTTGTTTTAGGGCAGGCAAAGTTGGCTATCTATGTAAGCCGGAGAAGAAAACTTGAGAATGTTGAGAGTGATGTTGATGTCAAAATTTTATTTGTGAGGCTACTTAAAGCCAGAATCAGGCTGGACTTTCAGTTTTTTATGGGGAATGGGGATGTGGAAGGTTTCAGGACCCTCTGGTCCCTGGAGAATGTCCTCTGTTCAGTTCATGATGGACAGCTTTTTTTTGGGCGTTTTTTGGGGGATTAATTTTCTGTGTAACATAGCATGATATAGAAATTGTATTGACTGATGGACAAGTGTGTTTATTAAAGATCTTTTAAAAATCAAAATCTCTCTCTCTCTCTCTCTCTCTCTCTCTCTCTCTGAGTGGGTGTGGTCGTGAGTGCGAGCTGAGAGCGTGTGACAGCGTGAGTGATTTATCTCAAATTTTTCTCTGTCTTTTTGTGTTAAAGGGTTTTTTTTTCTGCTAAATAATCTTAATTTTTGTTGTCTTCTGTAGCTGGGGTGGGGTAGGCGTTTTGGGAGGGGGGTTTCTGCTGCCAGCTCTGCTGGTCAGCATGGTTTTGGAGCGAGGCTCCGGTTTTGAGCAGCTGACACGCCGCCATGCTGTCAAACTGACACCGGCTGTCAGCTGCTCAGGTGGAGGAATGTAGTCTGGCTGTGGGGGAGCTGGTCGGTTATGAAAGCATTAGATCAGCTTCTAGAATGAATAGTGCCGTGGTGATTTTCCTGGATAGTATTGAAAAAGTTAACCGGGTAGTGGAGAGCGGGGTTGTGATTAAAGACACACTGGTTCCTGTTCTGTCTCTGGTGAATCCCGCGAAGAGAATTACCATCTCAAATGTCCCACCATTTTTAAAGAACGAGCTGTTGGAGAAGGAGCTGTCGAGACACGGGCAGCTTTTGTCCCCGATTAAGCACATCCCTCTCGGTTGTAAGTCCCCGCGTTTAAAGCATGTCATGTCTTTTAGGCGACAGGTGCTCATGATTTTAAAGAATAGCGAGGAAAGCCTCAACCTCGTGTTTAAATACCGGATTGACGGCTTTGATTATACCATCCACGTCACCTCCGATAATATGAAGTGTTTCGGCTGCGGAATGGAGGGACATTTGATTCGATCATGCCCTCAGGGAGTGGGGGGTGATCACTCGGGGGAGGCCGCTAGTGCGGCCTCGGGGCCGTCTGGTGACGGAGCGGCTTTGCCGCCCTCCGAGGCTGACGGCGCGGCGTTTCGGCCGAAGCCGCGGGGTCGTCTGGCGGCGGCGCTTCGGCCGAGGCCGCGAGGCTGTCTGGCGGCGGGGCGGCTTTGCCGCCCTCCGCAGCCGGCCTGTCGATCATAACTGAAACAGCAACAACAGTTAAAGCACATCGCGGGGCTGCTGCACAGACCAACATTGCAGACAAGGGTGAGATTACCGAGAGGGATCGCGCTGAGGGTCAGACAGAGGAGCCGAATGAGGCCCAGGTAGATGGTGGGACCAGAAATATGAATATAAAAGCACAGCACAAGGTGAGCGAGAAGCAGGAAGAAACAGCTACCAGGGTGGCTGAGTCAGTGTTGGAGGATGAGGATGACATCGAAATAGATGAAGAGTTATGTAAAACCTCCATCAAGCGGAAGAATTTGGAAACCAAACAGCAGAGGGTCAAAGTAAAAAGGGTTGTCAAAGACAGTTCTGAGGTTTCTCTATCTCAGCCAGATTCTTATGCTGGGTCTGAGATAGAGAGTGATGGTGAAAGCAGTGATGATGGGGCCAGTGGAGGCGGTTACCCCTTCACAAAAATACAGAAGTTTTTGCAAGACACTAAGGGGGTCAGAATGGTTAAAGTTGAAAGCTTCTTCCCTGATCTAAAACGTTTTGTTGACTCTGCTCGGGCCTACATGAAAAATAGGGGAGAGCTTGAGCAGGAAAGTTTTACTGATCAGGAGATCTACAGACTAAAAAAGCTTGTACTAAAAGTTAAGAACCAAATTGCCCAGGATGATTAGTCTTTTATCGCTCATTCTTTCTTTCCTGTTTTTATATTGGCTTTGCCCTCTTATATACATGTGTAGTTTTAATTTTGGCACACTCAACATCAATGGGGCAAGAGAAATGTCCAAGCGAGCGAGTGTTTTTACTCTTGCAGAATGCAAGAAAATTAATGTTCTGTTTGTTCAGGAGACTCATAGTTCTGAGGACAATGCTGCTGACTGGAGGAGGGAATTTCAGGGTGAAATTATTTTTAGTCATAGAAGCAGCAAATGTGGTGGGGTGGGTATTTTATTTTCTCGAGATTTTATTCCACTTTCTTATGACATTGATGAGATAATTGCAGGCCACATTTTAAAAGTTCGAGCTGTTTTTGAGAATGTGAAAGTTGTTTTTATAAATGTGTATGCTCCAACCGTAGGCACAGAAAGATTGGCCTTTTTAAATATTTTAGATGATACGATCAAAAATTGCAGTAATGATGACTTTTTATTTGTGGGAGGTGATTTTAATTGTACAGAAAATCCTCTTATGGATAGGAATCACCCAGAGCCACATGCTGCATCCAAAAGAGTTTTAAAAGGTCTCATAGAAGCTCATGATCTGTGTGATGTGTGGAGGAATTTTCATGGCAAGGCTAGACAGTACACATGGAGCCATAGAAAGGACAATATTTTGTCCTTAGCTAGACTGGATAGGGTTTACAGTTTTAAGCACCATTTTAGCATTTTTTAAAAGTGCTTTTATAGTCCCTGTTGGCTTCACAGATCATTCCCTGGTTCAGTGTTGTGTTTTTATCAAGAATATAAAGTGCAGTAGTGCATACTGGCATTTTAACACGTCACTTTTATCGGATAACAGTTTTAAAACTGCTTTTATGTTTTTTTGGAGTAATTTTAAATTGACAAAATCAAATTTTAGTTCTTTGCAGCAGTGGTGGGATGTAGGGAAGAGCCAAATAAAGAATCTGTGCCTACAGTATACTCGCAATGTCTCTGGAGACTTGGCCAGGTCTGTCAGGGACCTGGAGAGAGAAGTAGTGGAGCTGCAGTCTTTGGCAGGCTCCACAGGAGAAAGAGGACATTTTGAGGCCCTCAATGGCAAAAAGTCTGTTCTAACTGACCTACTGGGTGTGGCTGCCAGGGGCGCTGTGGTACGCAGTAGGTTCCAGAACATCGCACTAATGGACGCTCCATCTCATTTTTTCTTTGGTCTGGAGAGGAAGAATGGTCAGAGGAGGATGATCCACTCTCTCAGCTCCGAGGACGGGCGGCCGATCCATGAGTCTGCGGAGATCCGTCGCTTTGCAGTTGCTTTCTACAAGGATCTCTTTAAGAAAGAATTTGTTGAGAATCCACACGCACTGAGTCATTTTTTGACGGACTTGCCAAAAGTGATGGCTGGCGTGAATGCGGAGCTGGATAGCGGGATCACTCTGCAAGAACTGGCAGTGGCTGTCCAGTCTCTTCAGTGTGGAAAAGCCCCAGGGATAGATGGCCTACCAGCGGAGTTCTACAAGGCGTTCTGGTCTGAGATCTGTGAGGACTTGCTGGAAGTACTGTCTGACAGTCTGCGAAAGGGTCACCTGCCCCTAAGTTGTAGGAGAGCAGTCCTCACCCTCCTTCCAAAAAAAGGCGACTTGAAAGACATTAAGAACTGGCGTCCGGTGGCCCTCCTCTGTACTGACTACAAAATTCTCTCCAAAGTGTTGGCTACCAGACTGAGGAAGGCGATGGAGCAGGTCATCCATGTAGACCAGACCTACTGTGTACCTGGTAGGTTGGTTACAGACAACATTTTTTTAATTCGTGATGTTTTGGACCTCTCCAGCTCATTGGTCAAAGAACTTGGTCTTATTTCAATAGACCAAGAAAAGGCGTTTGACCGAGTTGAACATCCATACCTTTGGCAGACATTAGAGGCCTTTGGTTTCAGCTCAGGGTTCATCGCCATGATCCAGGCTTTGTATAGAGACATTGAGAGTATTCTTAAGATTAATGGTGGTTTGAGTGCTCCTTTCAAAGTTGAGAGGGGTGTCCGACAGGGCTGCCCCCTCTCAGGTATGCTGTACTCTCTTGCCATTGAGCCCCTCCTTTGTAAACTAAGGCAAGGCCTCACTGGTTTTAAAGTCCCCAACTCTGACTCTGTTTTTAAAGTGTCTGCCTATGCTGATGACGTTGTTGTTTTTACAAGAAATCAAAACGATGTAGACTACCTTTTAAGAACTGTTAATCTTTTTGGTGAGTGCTCCTCAGCGAGAGTGAATTGGGGTAAGAGTGAAGCTGTTGTGGTGGGGGGGAGACCACAAAAAATTGCCCTACCTGGTGGCCTCTCGTGGACACAAGGTGGTTTTAAATATCTTGGTGTGTTTTTAGGAAATCAGACTTTTACTGAGAAAAATTGGGAGTGTTTTTTAGAAAAAACTGAAGGAAGACTAAAAAAATGGAAATGGATTCTGCCAAACTTGTCCTTCAGAGGTCGTGTTTTAATTATCAACAACTTGATTGCTTCAATGCTGTGGCATCGACTGTCTTGTCTGGACCCTCCACCCAATTTGCTGGCCAGAGTGCAATCTATAGTCGTGGACTTTTTCTGGGACCGTCTTCACTGGGTTCCACAGAGTATCCTGTTTTTACCGAGGGAAGAAGGTGGTCAAGGGCTCATCCATCTGGCCAGCAGGGGGGCTGTCTTTCGCCTGCAGTTCATTCAGCGACTGCTGAGTGGCCCCCTTGACCTTGTGTGGAGACCTATTGCCAGGGCTGTCCTGGCTCGCTGTGGAGGGCTTGGACTAGAGGAGTCGCTGCTTTTAATGGATTTAAGGGGCCAAAAACTCCCAGAACTTCCCCAGTTTTACCAAAGTGCTTTTAAAATCTGGGGACTTTTTAAAAAGAACTCTCCCCAGGCTTCCTTGTCGCCTTTCTGGCTTTTAAAGGAACCACTTGTGTTCGGGACCCGTTTTGATGTGGGCAATGTTTTAGGACCTTCTGTTTTAAAAAAGTTTATTTTTGCAAAGGTTACAACGCTGGGACATTTGGTGAATTTATGTGGTCCTAACTTGGACAATGCTGTTGCCCTGTGCTCGGCTCTTGGCGTCTCTTCAGTCAGAGTTATAATGAACTTGTTGAAAGATTGGAGAGACTGCCTGTCTGCAGAAGAACACTCTGCTATTGTTTTACACTGCGAAAACTCTGTACAAACTGCTGATGAACCTTTTCCTTTTAGTATTTTATCTCCTGATTTTAAAGATGGCACTGGTGTGTTTTTAAACTCTGAGCACATTAACATTTGTGACTCTCCTGGTAAAAAAATGTATGTCTCTCTCTCTCTCTCTCTCTCTCTCTCTCTCTCTCTCTCTCTCTCTCACATGGCAGGCCAGGTCACCAGGAAATTTCCAAATTGCCAGTCCACCCCAAGGTAACGCGATAGCTAAGCTTTTAGAATGTGTGAGCTCCATGGCTTGTTTGGAAACATCCCATTTTCTTCTCCTCTGAGGAGACTGCATTTCAGACCAGCCAGGAAACTGTTAAAACGTATTAATTCTACGGAAGAAAACAGCAAATCCAAATGAGACATTTAAGGCAGATTTGTAGCTGGAGTTTGTGGGAGACTCCTGTACAGGTGAACTTTGGTCATGGAAAAGAATAGAATAAAATAGAATGGAACAGGATAAAATAGTTGTCATTGTACAGTTGTACAGTACAATGAAGTTGTGGGTGCTCTACAAGGCTACTGTGCAATAAAGTAAGAAAGACAAATTAGATAAAACACGGTTACACAACACACGATTAAATACACAACTGAAATAATGAGAATATAAAAATATAAAAAATAAAATATAAAAATGGCCCAGGATTACTGAAATATACACAGATATGGTAGTGTCAATGTGGGTGAAATTATGTACATAAGAGTGCAGACTGCTGAACACACAATTGAACACATAACTGAGAAAAATGGCCCAAGGATTATAGAAATATACACAGTAGTGGTTTCATGGATTAGTCAATATACAGGTACATCTCAAAAAATTAGAATATCATGAAAAAGTTCAATATTTTTTGTCACTCATTTCAGAAAGTGAAACCCATATATTATATAGATTCATTACACAGAGAGTGATATATTTCAAGTGTTTATTTATTTTAATTTTGATGATTATGGCTTATAGCCCATGAAATCCCCAAATTCAGTGTCTCAAAAATTAGAATTCTACATAAAATTAATCTTAAAAATATTTTTTTAATAGAAATATTGGCTGACTGAAAAGTATGTCCATGTATACACTTTATACTTGGTCAAGGCAAATTCTGGATTAATTACTGTGTCAATGTGGCGTGGCATGGAGGTGATCAGCCTGTGGCACTGCTGAGGTGTTATGAAGGTCCAGGTTGCTTTGATAGTGACCTTCAGCTCGTCTGCATTGTTGAGTCTGGTGTCCCTCATCTTCCTCTTGACAATACTCCATAGATTCTCTATGGGGTTTAGGTCAGGAGAGTTTGCTGGCCAATCAAACACAGTGACACCATGGCCATTAAACCAGGTTTTGATACTCTTGGCAGTATTGGGAGGGGGGGGGGGGATGTCCAAGTCCTGTTGGAAAATGAAATCAGCTTCTCCCTAAAGCTTGTCAGCAGAGGGAAGCATGAAGTGCTCTAAAATTTCCTGGTAGATGACTGTGGTGACTTTGGTCTTGTGGGCATGTGGGCAACGACAGTGAAACCTGGAGAGGGGTGATTGGGAGGAACGGCCTGCCCGATCTGAACCCGAGTGGTGTTCAGTTATTGGACTTCTGTGCTAACCACAGTCTGTCCATAACGAACACCATGTTCAAGCATAAGGGTGTCCATATGTGCACCTGGCACCAGGACACCCTAGGTCGCAGGTCGATGATCGATTTTGTTATCGTATCATCAGACCTGCGACCGTATGTCTTGGACACCCGAGTAAAGAGAGGTGCAGAGCTGTCAACTGATCACCACCTGGTGGTGAGCTGGATCCGATGGCAGGGGAGGAAGCCATTCAGACCTGGTAGACCCAAACGTATAGTGAGGGTGTGCTGGGAGCGTCTGGCTGAGGCCCCTGTCCGGGAGGTCTTCAACTCCCACCTCCGGAAGAACTTCAACCACATTCCGAGGGAGTCTGGAGACATGGAGTCTGAATGGGCCATGTTCTCCACCTCTGTTGTTGAAGCGGCGGCCCAGAGCTGCGGCCGCAAGGTGGTCGGTGCATCTCGTGGTGGCAACCCCCGAACCAAGTGGTGGACACCAGTGGTGAGGGGGGCCATTAAGCTGAAGAAGGAGTCCTATCAAGCTTGGTTGGCTTGCGGGACTCCCGAAGCAGCTGAGGTGTACCGGCAGGCCAAGCGGAGTGCAGCTCGGGTGGTTGCTGAAGCAAAAACGCGGGTATGGGAGGAGTTCGGTGAGGCCATGGAACAAGACTTTCGGTCGGCTTCAAAGAGATTCTGGCAAACTGTTCGGCGGCTCAGGAGGGGAAAGCAGCTCCCCGTCCACACTGTGTATGGTGCGGATGGGACACTGTTGACTTCAACTAGGGATATCGTCGGGCGGTGGAAGGAATACTTCGAGGATCTCCTCAATCCCACTGATACGCCTTCCACAGAGGAAGCAGGGTTTGGGGACGAGGGGGATGACTCGCCTATCACAGGGGCTGAGGTCGCCAAGGTGCTTAAAAATCTCCTTGGTGGCCGGGCCCTAGGGGTGGACGAGATTCGCCCTGAGTACCTCAAGGCCCTGGATGTTGTTGGGTTGTCATGGTTGACACGCCTCTGCAACATTGCGTGGAGGTCGGGGGCAGTGCCTTTGGCATGGCAAACCGGGGTGGTGGTTCCTCTCTTCAAAAAAGGGGACCGGAGGGTGTGCTCCAACTTTAGAGGGATCACACTCCTCAGCCTCCCTGGGAAGGTCTATGCCAAGGTACTGGAGAGGAGAGTCCGGCCGTTGGTCGAACCTCGGATTCAGGAGGAGCAATGTGGTTTTCGTCCTGGCCGTGGGACATCGGACCAGCTCTTTACCCTCTCGAGAATTCTTGAGGGTTCGTGGGAGTTTGCCCAACCAGTTTACATGTGTTTTGTGGACTTGGAGAAGGCATTTGACCGCGTCCCTCGTGGATTTTTGTGGGGGGTGCTTCGGGAGTATGGGGTATCGGGCTTGTTATTACGAGCTATTCGGTCTCTGTACGACCGTTGTGAGAGTTTGGTTCGTATTGCCAACACTCGGTCGGAGTCATTCCCAGTGAGAGTTGGACTCCGCCAGGGCTGCCCTTTGTCACCGATCCTGTTCATAATTTTTATGGACAGGATTTCTAGGCGCAGCCAGGGAAAGGAGGGTGTCATGCTTGGTGACCACAGGATCTCATCTCTCTTGTTTGCAGATGATGTTGTCCTGTTGGCTTCATCCAGCAATGACCTACAGCTCTTGCTGGGACGGTTTGCCGCTGAGTGTGAAGCGGCTGGGATGAGAATCAACACCTCCAAGTCCGAGTCCATGGTCCTCAGCCGGAAAAAGGTGGATTGTCCTCTCCGGGTTGGGGACAAGCTCCTGCCCCAAGTGGAGGAGTTTAAGTATCTTGGGGTCTTGTTCACGAGTGAGGGGAAAATGGAGCGAGAGATCGACAGACGGATTGGAGCAGCATCCGCAGTGATGCAGATGTTGTACCGGTCTGTTGTGGTGAAGAGGGAGCTTAGTTCTAAGGCAAAGCTGTCGATTTACCAGTCAATCTACGTTCCTACTCTCACCTATGGTCACGAGCTTTGGGTAATGACCGAAAGAACGAGATCGCGGATACAAGCGGCTGAAATGAGCTTTCTCCGTAGGATTGCTGGACTCACCCTCAGAGATAGGGTGAGGAGCTCAGTCATCCGGGAGAGGCTCAGAGTAGAACCGCTGCTCCTCCACATTGAAAGGAGTCAGTTGAGGTGGCATGGGCATCTGATTAGGATGCCTCCTGGACGCCTCCCACTTGAGGTGTTTCAGGCACGTCCCACTGGGAGGAGACCCCGGGGCAGACCCAGGACTCGGTGGAGAGACTATGTCTCCCAGCTGGTCTGGGAACGCCTTGGTATCCCCTCTGAAGAGCTGGAGCAGGTGGCTGGGGAGAGGGAAGTCTGGGCTTCTCTGCTTGAACTGCTGCCTCCGCGACCCGGACCTCCGGAAAAGCGGTAGAAGATGGATGGATGGATGGATGGACTTTGGTCTTGATAAAACACAGTGGACAAACACCAGCAGATGACCTCTGTTCAGATAAAAGTAAATTTTGCATTTCATTTGGAAATCAAAGTCCCAGAGCCTGGAGAAAGAGTGGAGAGGCGCAGAATCTAAGTTGCTTGAGGTTTAGTGTGAAGTTTCCACAGCCAGTGAGGATTTGAGGAACCACATCATCAGCTGGTGTTGGTCCACTGTGTTTTATCAAGACCAAAGTCAGCGCAGTCATCTACCAGGAAATTTTAGAGCACTTCATGCTTCTCTTTGCTGACAAGCTTTAGGGAGAAGCTGATTTCATTTTCCAACAGGACTTGGCACCCCACACACACACACACACACACTGCCAAAAGTATCAAAACCTGGTTTAATGACCATGACATCACTGTGTTTGATTGGCCAGCAAACTCTCCTGACCTAAACCACATAGAGAATCTATGGAGGATTGTCAAGAGGAAGATAAGAGACACCAGACCCAACAATGCAGACGAGCTGAAGATCAGTATCAAAGCAACCTGTACCTTCATAACACCTCAGCAGTGCCACAGGCTGATCACCTCTATGCCACGTCACACTGATACAGTAATTAATCCAGAGCCCTGACCAAGTATTGAGTGGTACATGGACATACTTTTCACTCAGCCAAAATTTCTATTAAAAAACTATTTTTTTAAATTAATTTTATGTAATATTCTAATTTTTTGAGAAACTGAATTTGGAGTTTTCATGGTCTGTAAGCCATAATCATCAAAATTAAAATAAACACTTGAAATATATCACTCTCTGTGTAATGAGTGTATATAATATATGGGTTTCAATTTCTGACATGAGTGACAAAAAATATAGAACTTTTCCATGATATTCTAATTTTTTGAGATGTACCTGTACATGAAAGTGTGCAGTGCAAAGACAGGCGAGTTATTGTGATAATTAAAAAGGTCCTCAGTTCTGAGCATGTGAATGTTCAAAGGGAGGGGGTGGGGCCTCTGACTGTTTACAGTTCGGATGGCCCACTGGACGAAGCTGTTTGTCAGTCTGGAGGTGTGGGACCTGATTGATCTGAACTGTTGTCCAGAAAGAAGCAGGTCAAACAGGTGGAAGGCAGGATGTGAGGGTCTCCTGTGATGGCCTTGATCTTTCTGAGAAAGGAGGATCTGGAGATGTCGTCCAGGGAGGGGAGAGGACCACCGATAATTTTTTGAGGGGTGTTGATGATTCTCTGCACAGTCTTCCTGTTCTCGGCCAAGGAGCCGGTGTACCGCATACCCTGACAGTAGGTGAGCATGCTCTCCACTGAGCAGCGACAGAAGGCCAGCAGCAGCTTCTAATGTAATGTAATGTCACAAATAGCCTACATAATGCAGTGAAATAAGGGGGAAATCCAAACAGCATAATAGGGGCACTTTAAATCAAAGAAAGTTCCTCATTTGTGTTGGGCCTGATGAATACAGCTGTGTAATAGCTCTCTGTATATTTTAAATGAGTAAATTGCATACCATCCACTGAAAGTGGGACATTTCTGCTCCAACTCCGCTACTGAAGTTAATTAGGTTTCAAGTCACCAAGAATAAGATGGACTGTAATTTCATCTGCACTGTTCCATGATTTTTTCTGCCTTACCCTTTAGACATTTCATCCATCACAAAGGTTTATTCTCCATATTTTTTTGCACATAATTTTTGTTCTTTTACAAGCAAAACTGAAGGAGAAAACCTGGAGTTAAAACTGTTTTTCTTATCATTTTTCTTATCATTTTTATCCAAAGTAAGAAAGTTGCTTTTATTCATTTCCAGACATTTTTAAACTCACATGGTGTATGTGAAAAGTTTCAGTCTGGTTTTAGATCCTGTCACAGCACTGAAACGGCCCTTTAAAGGGTTTTTAAAGTAGAACTGAACTCACCTTTTTGCCAAAAAAGTAGAATAGCAGATTAATTCCTTATTACCTATTGTATTTTTCAACACATAAAAGAAATTTTTAGGCCGTGCGATGGCCAAGCTATAAGCCGATAAACTTTTGCCTCTGGCTGGCAGTGCCAAACAAACCGGAAGTAGTGCAGACGACGCTGCGTGACGTCACGAGTGTGACCCTTATCAAAACAACAATGGCAGATGATAGCAGTTCCAGCAGTCAAGAACACCAGAGTTTTCAGAGTGAAGAGGCATTCAGGATCGGTGACAAGACAGAGGAGGATGCAGGAGTGTCAAGTGAACAGGAAGAGAGCGAGGGAGGCATCGAACCGTACAGATTAGAGCCAGAATTTTCGGGGGATTCCGGCACCGACTCAGACCGCAGCAGTGATGGGGAGGAGAGTCGCTTATTGAATACAGAATGGTGAGTCTTTACTTTGGCATGTTTGGGGTGTCAGGATAAGGAAAATTAACAATATAAAAGAAAGGGAAAAAAAAACATCAGCATTTTTCCAACTTATTACAGTGATCCCTCACTTATCGCGTTTAATGGGGACCAGAACCGCCCGCGAAAAGTGAAAAACCGCGAAGTAGAGTCACCCCCCCCCCAAGGGCGTCACAAGCACTATTTTGCACAAAAAGGCACAAGAGAACAGCGAAAAGTGCCACTAAGCAACACGAGCGATAAAGAACAATGAATGCGGTCTTCCTTTGCTGGGTATAGGCGCTCGGCAGGGAGCGAAGCTAGGTAAAACGTCTCGGCCAATCAGCTTGCGAGGTAAAACGTCTCGGCCAATCAGCTTGCGAGGTAAAACGTCTCGGCCAATAAGCTTGCGAGATTCCCGAGCGGTGAAGAGGTGGGCGGAGAGGAGTGGAGCGGTGGTCAGAGAGGTAGATTTTCAGTTGTGCGGGCTCTCCGTGTTGATACCTGATGTTCTAATGTAGAAGGCAGGGAGACTACATTAGAACATCAGGTATCAACACGGAGAGCCCGCACAACTGAAAATCTACCTCTCTGACCACCGCTCCACTCCTCTCCGCCCACCTCTTCACCGCTCGGGAATCTCGCAAGCTGATTGGCTGAGACGTTTTACCTCGCAAGCTGATTGGCCGAGACGTTTTACCCAGCGAAGGAAGACTGCATTCATTGTTCTTTATCGCTCGTGTTGCTTAGTGGCACTTTTCGCTGTTCTCTTGTGCCTTTTTGTGCAAAATAGTGCTTGTGACGCCCTTGGGGGGGGTGACGCTACTTCGCGGTATTTCACTTTTCGCGGTCGGTTCTGGTCCCCATTAAACGTCATAAGTGAGGGATCACTGTATATCTAGAAACGCATCGCTTCCCTGTCGCTTTTCCTCCCCCTTTCTTTTCTTTCGTCGCCATGACAGCTTTCCTTGGCCACTGAACAGATCTTCCCAGGTGTTGGAAGTGTTTTGTAGTCGACTATCACGACAAAATGCACCAAAAACAACCTGTGTTGACGTGCTTGCAATGGTAAACATGGAGGACTGTGTCACACTCGTGACGTCACGCGGAACTCCGGCTGCACTTCGGCGGATTTGTCTGATTTTTCAGGGCGGGAAATTCAAAATCGCGATTTTCTCCAAGATTCCGGGATTTGTGGAGGGGGTGCCAATGATAAATTATCTTTATAATTGTATGTACTATCACCCAGTGCCGTTCAATGCCGTTCAGTTCAGTTCTACTTTAATGATCTTCTTTCAGTTGCTGATTCTGGCAATTCTGCTGTTTTAGTGTGTTTAGACCTGTCTGCTGCCTTTGATACTGAGGATCACCAGATTCTTCTGTCTCAACTTCAACATGTTGTTGGTATCAAAGGCACTGCGTCAGCTTGGTTTAAATCTTATTTGACAGACAGAAGGTTCTCAAATAATACAGGGAAGTTCTCTTCTGCAGCAGCTCCCCTTACTTGTGATGTCCCTCATGGGTCTGTTTTGGGTCCAGTCCTGTTCTTTTTGTATATGCAGCTTTTAGGGCCCATCTTCAGGAAATATAATATTATGTTCCATTACTTTGCTGAAGATATTCAAGTCTATATGCCCCTAACACAAAACAGCAGTAATCCATTACAGTCATTGCAAAACTGTCTAAGCAACATAAAAGACTTGGCTAAAGATGAACTTCCTCAACCTCAATGAAAATAAAAACTGAGGATATCTGTTTTGGAAAAACTGGCAGTCCTATGGATATTCCTGGACCTTTGGCTCCCTATTACTAACTAACTAACTAACTAACCTGCACTTATATAGCGCTTTTCTAGTCACAAAGACCACTCAAAGCGCTTTCATTAATACTAACCCTCTATTCTAAGGGCCTATATTATCCTATTAAGGGCCTATTGTATCAGTGCTGTCAGAAATTTGGGTGTCGTTATTGACAACTCTTTTAAGATGGACAAACAGATTAGTGCAGTTGCCAAAACTAGTTTTTATCTACTGCGAATGACTGCCAAAGTGAAATTCTATCTCCCCCCTAGAGATCTACAATAAGTGATTTATGTTTTTATTACCTCATGATTGGACTACTGTAATTCACTGTATTTTGGAGCAGAACAGTCATCTGTGCAGCATTTGCAGCTAGTTCAGAATGCAGCGGCTCAGCTTTTAACTGGTATAAAAAAAACGTGAACATATCACTCCTGTTTTATCTTCCCTTCATTGGCTTCCTGTCCATTTTAGGGTTGATTTTAAGATTATATTATTTACTTTTAAAGCCTTAAATGGATTTTTACCATCTTATTTGTCAGAGCTTATTGTCATTCATTCATCTGTAAGAGCACTGAGGTCAACCAACCAGATGCTCTTCGATATACTAAAATCAAAGTTAAAACGGAGAAGTGATTCAGTGTTTGCAGTGGCTGCTCCAAGAGTGTGGAACAGTCTGCCTGTCCACATACACACTGCTGAGTCATTAATTACTTTTAAGTCATTGCTGAAGACACATCTGTTCTCATTGGCAATTGATTCAAACAGAGAGTGAACAGTCAATAGTTGGCTGGATTCTGTGCTGTTTTTACTTTAAATTACCATTCCATCCAGTGTCCAGCCAATGTAAAATGTCCCACAGGCGGGACACTGGAATGATAAGAGGTTGTATTTTATTCCAATTTATTGTGTATTTTTGTATTGGCCTCTCCAAGTTGGGGACAGGCTCCTGTCCCAAGTGGAGGAGTTTAAGTATATTGGGGTCTTATTCAAGAGTGAGGGGAGAATGAAGTGAGAGATTGACAGATGGATTGGGGCAGCGTCTGCGGTGATGTGGAAGCTGCACTGGTCTGTCGTGGTGAAGAGGTAGCTGAGCTCTAAGGCAAAGCTGTTGATTTACCAGTCAATCTATGTTCCTACCTTCACCTATGGTCATGAGCTTTGGGTAATAACTGAAAGAATGAGACTGCGGATACAGGCAGCTGAAATGAGCTTTCTTTGTAGGATTGCTGGATTCACCCTAAAGCTGTGTTCACACCAAACACAAACAGGTGGCGTGAATCCATAAAAAATCAATGGGAAGACACGAGTACGCACAAATTTTCATTGTCGCGAGTTTGCGTCTGCTAGCTAGCTAGCTAGCAGAAGTAGTAAAATTATCACCGTTGCAGAGTAAACTAGTTTGAAAATGAAACTCACTCACTGGGAGACAGGAGGACCAGGAACTCTTCAGCTGAATCGGGTTTTTGGAGTTATTTATCCATGGTTTCCAGCCACGAATGTTCTAGAAAGCTAGCAAGCAAGCTCATCATCATCATCATCATAGCAGTCTGTCCAGGGCAACAATGACTGTTTCATTTAGGTCTGATCAGCTTCCTCCATGCAGCTCTGTCCTTCGCCCTCTGCTGCCAGGAGCTCCTGACCTGGTTAACCCGGGCGAGTTATCCGGGCGAGTTATCCGGGCGAGTTGCTTTCTGACTGACCATTTCATGAAACTGTTTGCAAAGTATTTGAGTACCGCTAGCTTTTGCTGGACTAGCGGCACATTCTTGGCAGATAGAGGTATTATCAGTGGCAAGGACAGGCCAAGACAAACTGACTCCAGTATCTGTTGCAGTGACTGACCAGATGATAGGTTTGTTAATCTCTGCTCTTTGTGTAGTGCATGTCACGATGCACCGACTGGCAAAAGTCCACCACAGACCTTGCGACAGATGTGCTTATCTGCCAGGATGTCCAGTCTCACCCTATGTAACCGGGAGTGGTCCACCACAGACCTGTGACAGATATTGTTTTTAGTTCTGCCAGGATGCCCAGTTTCACCCTCCACATCCTCGGAAGGGCGGGGTTGCCGGCTGAGTCGTCGATGGCTCGACCCATGAGACAGGTAGTACCGGTTTTCATGGTTATCCGATAGCAAGCAAACTAATGCCTGACCTGACAGCAAGCTAGCTAGCAATGTAAATACAGAATCATCTGTGAAGTATTGGAGACTTGAGACATCATTTTCAGGTGATCCCCCGGTCGGATAATGTAAACATTAGCATGACGTTATTTTGGGAATTTCCACAGCAAGTTGAACACAGCTGCAGACATGTTCAAGACAACTTCGCCTAGTCTGCATCTCACTATTCATGTCAGTTGGCATGTTTACATTGAGTTATAATGTCATCATGCTGTGCAAAAAATTCCCCTGTTCACTTTTGGTGTGAAGGCACCTTTAGAGATAGGGTGAGGAGCTCATTCATCCGAGAGAGGCTCAGGGTAGAACCGCTGCACCTCCACATTGACACGAGCCAGTTGAGCTGGTTTGCACATCTGGTCAGGTTGCTTCCTGGACACCTCCCACTTGAGGTGTTTCGGGCACATCCCACTGGGAGGAGACCACATGGCAGACCCAGGACTTGCTGGAGATACTACATCTCCCAACTGGTCTGGGAACACCTTGGTATCCTCTCTGAAGAGCTGGGGCAGGTGGCTGGGGAGAGGGAAGTCTGGGCTTCTCTGCTTGAACTGCTGCCTCCACGACCTGGACCTCCGGAAAAGCGGTAGTAGATGGAGGGATGCATATTGTATATTTTTGGTTTTGCAATTTGATTTTAATTTCATCTGGATGTACAGCATTTTGGTCAACTTTATTGTTTTTAAATGTGCTCTGTAAATAAATTTGACTTTGACTTTAAGCGCACCTGCATTTGAGAATTCAGGTTCTGATCATTGCAGATTACTCACAGAGAAATTATGATGAGCGTTATTAGCTGAAATTAATCAACATAGTACAGGTCCCATGTCAGGAATGCAATATATCACCATTTGGACAGAGCTCTTGGTTTGGTTTTACAAGGGGAGACTAACCTTTGCGGGTCTGTAGTGTTGCATTGCACCGTGTAGTATACACAGATAAAGCTACTATACTGTGTTTATTTCTTGTTTTTTAAGGGTGGGTAAATATGCAACTTATTTACACACTTATGGAACATGCCTACATTAGGCAGCAGTGCTTCAGCCTGCTGTATTAAACACAATGTGAATGTAGGATGGCTGGGAATCTAGGATGTAGGAGTGTGCCTTAAGGCAAAGTCATGCAAACGGCTATTCCTGAAAGTGTCAGCATACATGTTAAGCAGGGGAAAACACACTTTTTGAAGGTGTTAGTTGTAAACTTATGGAGTTATGAGGTGCCGATTATGTTCACATAGATGAAGTTTGGTGGGTTGTTTTTTTAAGAAGAAGAAACCAACTTTATTGTCATTCAGTCCATACAGCAGAATGAAATTACATTTCTCCTACCTACAATGTTAATCACATCTAGAATCGAAGGGGTCACTGCCATAAACAACTTTTTCCTTCCCCAACTCTAATATGCTGAGCACTAAGCTAGAAGTACCATTTTTATATGGCCTTTGGTGGGACCTGGCTGGGGCTTGAACCCATGACCTCCCAGCTGTGGGGCGGATGCTCTACCACGAGGCCACAGCTCCATTTTTTTTTTTCATTTTCCTTTGTGGCCATATCAAGCAGATGTTGCTCTTCATGGTTTTTGTAAAACATGTAACACTTACATTCAACGTAATGCTCTACTGATGGGACTACACTGAGCTGGAGATTTACTGAATGTTGAAATGAGTAAATATTTAAGAGATTTCTCCTCCAGGGCACCTTAATAGATGCGTGACATTAAACCCTTGAAGGAATGAGTCCATAAAAACATGTTAATTAGCAGTCTTTGGTTTATTGGATTGCCAGCAGTTTTACTTCGGATATGCCAAGTTTTAGAAGGAAAGCATTACATCACTTCAAGGAGACATAAAATATGCTTGGAGGTAGTTTCAGTAAAGAGACTCTAAAGAGATCAGCCCCCACCAGAGAGAAGTTCATTAAATGCTTGGAAAAACATCTTTTCTGGAACTCCTTTCCTCTAGTTCCAGGTGATCCTCTTCCTCTGGACTTGAAAACTAAAGTTCACAAGCTAAGGCCAGTCACTGCGATTGCAGTTTTCACTGAAATTGTTTAAATCTATTGGTATTTTTTGGAAGTCATTAATGTCATGTGGTCATGATCCTCTAATCTCTGAGTTTTGACCTTAATATATAGTCATGCGAAAAAATTAGGATACCCTGTATAAGCCTGTTTTTTTTTTTTTACATATGGATACTTAATATCAATGTTAAAAATACTGGGAGATTCCCGTAATACAACTAAACAATTAAAAAAAAATAAAGACTTTTTTTTTTAATTTTCTGTAAAATATAATTCTAAAAAATTATGAAGAATAAATTAGGACACCCCCCATCTTTTTTGGACATCCCCACATTCATTCCCACTTAAAATGGCTAAAATAAATGTAGAAAAATGCAAATAAAAACAAAAACATAGATATGTGAACATTTTTTTTTAAATGAAGAACTGAATATTGAATGGGGTTTCCTAATTTTTTCAAATGACTGTATAACATTTTTGGGCAAGTTACTAAAAAATATCAACTAGTTACAGCTACTAGTTACTTCTTTTCAAAAGTAACTGAGTTACTTTTGAGTTACTGCATGATTAAAGTAACTAGTTACTTGGAAAAGTAACTTTCATGTTACTTTTAAATGCATACTTAAATCATCTTGCACACACAGCAAGATCAAAGGCCCCTTGTTCTCATCAGAAAAAAGAAGAAAAAGAAAACTGATGAGAAAAAAGTCTCATCTTACAGAGAAATATGTCTCAGATTTACACAAACTATTGTAATCAGTAGAAAGTCACAGATTTCCTAGAAAAAAAAAAAAACTATAAATGCACAGAGAAAATTTTGGACCCCCTGGTGGGCCGTTTTTGGCCCATGAGCCATATGTTTGACACCCCTGGACCAACCCATTAAAAATGCATATTTAGAGGATTATCTTCAATGAAATAGTTGCAGATCACAACAGCATGTAATTGAATGAGATAAAATAAAATAGAAAGCACAGATTAATGAAAGTTCACCACTTAGAAGAAGCTGTTCTTTACTGCAACAAATCAGTCACTTTTTCTCTGTGCGTAAGAAAACTTTAAATGCATTTAATGCGGACATTAAAAGCGAGCTTCTTGCTCAAAAAATACTCAGGTTTAACCACAGAGGTTGGAGCTGTTAGGGGCTACTCACCGCTCGGGCAACAGGTGATCAGGGCTCGATATGAGAAGTCGCCACCGCCACGACATTTCTTCACCGGGTTGTGATGTGAACTGGGGCAGGACAGGAAATGAACCCGCGGAGGAGACTGTGTGACCGCTGCGTCAGTTATGGTAGGCTCAGTTTATATTTATTTGCTTATTTATTTGCTTGCCTTTGCCTTCGGCATGACAACCTCCAGTGGCTTGAGGCCGCTGGTGGCGCTGGGGATGGCAGTTGTCCCGCCAATAGCCACCCAAACTATGTATTCATCCCCAGTTGGCATCTGATGAGGAGGATGTCTCGCAACTGCAAGTTGTATGATCGTCTATTTGCGCTAAAAATATCTATCTATATTAAAAAAGCAAGTAATGCATCTGATCAAATTTCAGTAACTGCAACACATTATGAATTTTTAAACAGTAATTTCATTACACAGCATGTTACTGCAAAAGTAGTGGCGTTGCAGTAACGCGTTACTCCCAACATTGCA
Organism: Pholidichthys leucotaenia; assembly: GCA_020510985.1. NCBI lineage: Eukaryota > Metazoa > Chordata > Actinopteri > Cichliformes > Pholidichthyidae > Pholidichthys > Pholidichthys leucotaenia. Next base: position 18,030,844 of record CM035842.1, on the reverse strand, counting down.
TATATACAGTATATATGGCCCTGCGATGGATTGGTGATCTGTCCAGGGGGTACCCTGCCTCCCGCCCAAAGATGATGGGATAGGCTGAGGTGGAGGAATGCACAGGAGAGAAGAGGAATGAAAGACAGTCAAAGTAAGACAGAATTTGTGTGCGTGAATGATGAAAAGGAAGGTGTAATGGTAAAAATGCAAGGAGTAGAGGTAGTGAAGGTAGATGTGGTCCCCCTCCCCCAGCACAAGCCATAATTTAGATATAAGCCCAGTCTCAGAAAAAAAAAAAAAAACCAAAACCTTCAGTAGCACGTTTTGTCAGTCAGAGAAAACGTACCGAGGAACGTAAAAATGTGTGTCACTGGTTAAGGGATAGCACCGTACCGTGGCTGCTTCATCCATCCAGGTGGATGCCCTCAATTTCCCCTCTGGGGATCAGTAAGGTATACAAAATCAAATCAAATCAAATCAAAAAGGATTTTTGGCATGCAGAGAGTACGTGGCCTTTTCAGCTTTAAGAAACTTGTGTAACAGCATTTTGTTGTTTTTTTTTCACTTGTGTTGTGCGTGAGCATGGAGCAACTAACCTAACCTAACCTATACTTTAATGCCTAACCCTAACCTCACAGGAACCTTTGATCCGTGGAGTGAAAAGCAAAGTCAGGGAAAAAAAAAAAACAAGGAAAAAAAATGAAGAAAAAGGTCAGTGATAGACAAAAGTGGGAGTCAAACTTGTGTGTTTTTGCTGAAACAGCTGTGTAAGTAACCATCCACCATCTTCCTTCCTCTCCCACCAGCCCAGCGCGCGTTGGGAAAGCAAAGTTAAAGATGCATTGTTCCGCGCATGCGCGGTGAGGACTGCACAGTGAGTGAACTTGTGAAAACGTAGCGAGGCACGTTATTTTGTGGTTTAACATGGAAATGTATGTTTTTAGAGGGGTGGGAAAACGTTTATTAGATACGTTTTTTACTGAGACTGGGTTGTAGATATTGTAGGTTGGGCTAAATTACCACTTACTCGGGACTCCGGGAGAGGACCGGAAGAACTCCAGTGGGGAATAGACGAACCAGTAGGAGAGGGGGATGAGCTTGGAGTGCCTGACCCGGTGAAGTTTCGTTGCTGGGAGAGGTGATGAGGTGGCAGGAGAGTGCACGCAGTCCCGAGACACACCCGCACTTTGGCAGCAACCTGAAATAGAAAAACAGAGAACTGTTAGACGACATGTCTATACTAGTTCCAAAAATGACCTGCTTGCCTGAAATAGGGCAGTATACCCAGACGAGCCAGCGTTGACTGCGCAGAGGAAGCCTCCTTAAGTACGCTGGCTGTTGAGCGGGCGCAGGTGTGTCCTCTGCTTCAGGTGCAGTGATGAGTTTACGAACGTGCAGCAGGAGGGGAGGGGCGCGCTCTCGCTGCCCGTTACAGGGCCCCCCCTTCTAGGAGTGCCTCCTGGCGGTCCAGAGGGCTTCTCCGGGTGGGTTTGGTGGAAGGCCCGGAGCATCTCTTTGTCCAGAACCCGTGACGACGGGGTCCAGGATCATTCCTCTGGGCCGCAGCCCTCCTAGTCCACCAGGTACTGCAATCCCCGACCCCGACTGCGAACATCCAGAATCCGGCGGACCATGCAGGCAGGGTGGCCGTTGATGATACGGGGAGGAGGAGGCAGCTTCGGGGGGGGGGGGAGAGCGGACTGACTGAGAGGGGCTTGATGTGGGACACGCGGAAGGTGGGGTTCATCCGTAGCGTAGAAGGGAGCTTCACCTTAACCGACGCGTCATTAACAATCTAGGTGAAGGGAAACGGGCCCAGAAAGTGGGGAAGCAGCTTCTTGGATTTCCCCTTCAGCGGGACATGACTCGCCACCAGCCAGACTTTCTGTCCCACAGCATACTTCGGGGCCGGGACCCGCTTCGGGTCAGAGGCAGCCCGGGTGCATTCCGTGGTGCGTCCCAGGGCAGCCCAGGTAGACCTCCAGACGCATCGGCAGTGACGGGCATGGGCCGCCACGGACAGAACCGCCACCTCCCTCTCAGTCATGGGGAGGAGGGGCGGGGTGTAGCCCAGGGATGCCTCGATTGGGGTGAGTCTGGTGGCCGAGGAAACGGCCTAGTTAAGGGAATTCTCCACCCAGGTCAGGTGTGTGCTCCATGAAGCCGGATCTTCGGCTGCTACGCACCGCAGGGTGGCCTCCAGGAACTGACTGGCGCGCTCCGCCTGCCCGTTGCTCTTGGGGTGATTCCCGAACGAGAGACTCACTGTCGTGTCCAGTGTCCGACAAAAGGCCCTCCAGACCTGGGACGTGAACTGTGGACCCCGGTCAGACACGATGTCAATGGGGATGCCGTGGACCCTGATCACGTGGTCAGTCAGCAGGACCGCTGTCTCCAAGGCTGATGGGAGCTTCGGGAGGGCCACCAAATGCACCGCCTTGGAGAAGCAATCCACAATAGTCAGGATGGCAGTCTTCCCACAGTAGGGGGGGATTCCGGTCACAAAGTCCATGGCGATATGAGACCAGGGATGACCCAGGGTGGGAAGGGGGTGGAGGAGTCCCGAGGGGGGAGAGGAGTCAGACTTTCCCCTGACGCAGGTCTGGCAAGCCCTGATGTACTCCCGTGCGTCCCGCCCCACCGTGGGCCACCAGAATGCCGCCAGATGACGTCCACAGTGCGGGCAATGCCTGGATGGCAGGCGAAACGGCTGGTGTGGGCCCACTGGAGAACGTCGCTGCGGAGGGGGACCAGGACATAGAGGCGATTCCAGGGGCACCCTACTGGAACGGGCTCCTGGGACGGGGCCTGTCGGACCCTCTGCTCGATGTCCCAAGTAAGAGCACCAAGGACGCACGAAGACAGGATGATGGTTTGGGGGGGGGGGGGGGTCTACCTCCCCGGAATCAAACTGGCATGATAACGAGTCCGGTTTGACATTCCGGGCGCCAGGCCAGTAAGTGATGGTGAAATTAAACCACTGGAAAAATAAGGACCAGCAAGCCTGCCTGGCGTTTAATTGGCGGGCCGACCAATCCAGCACTGCCTTCACCTTGGCCGGGTTGGCAATCAGTCTCCCTTCGGCTACTATGAAACCCAAGAAGGTGGTGGATGGTGTTGAATATTCACACTTCTCGGCCTTGACGTAGAGCTGGTTCTCCAGGAGTCATTGTAGAACGGCCCTAACATGGGCTTCCTGTTCTTCTGGCGAGCGAGAGAAAATTAAAATGTCATCCCAATACACAAATATGAATTGATATAGCATATCATGGAGCACGTCGTTAATTAACCGCTGGAAGACGGCGGTGACATTGGTGAGCCCAAAGGGCATCACCAGGTATTCAAACTGCCCCTGGTGTGTCTTAACGCTGTCTTCCACTCATTCATTGGTTTTATACATTTTATTGGTTTTAATTGAGTTTGCTGTTTTTCTTTTTGTTTTTTTTTAACGATTGATTTTTTGCATGTTATTATTATTACATGCTTTGTTGTGGTGTTTCAGTGTTTTTTTAAAGGCTAACTGTCATGGTCTGGGGGATGACCGTGGGGACATACCCACTCTTTGAGTTTATTTCTGTGTTCTCTGTGTTTAGTGCTATTTGTATCTGGGATTTATTTTCTGTATTATTATTCCTGTCATCATTGGTTTGGGATTTAATTTGACAGTGTTTTCCGTTCATGTTCAGGTTCCATTTGTGGTTGTAATTTTGCATTATTTATCCACACTTTGTCCTTCGTTCTGTTTTCATGTCTTATGTGCATTCCCTGTCTGTGTTTGTCTGTGCAGCCCCGCCCATCCTGTGCTTCTCACCTGCAGTCACTTCCCTGCTGCCCTTGATTATGCCCACCTGTCCTGTGTTATGTTAATTATCCCCTTGCCTATTTATTTGGTGTTCTGTCTGAGTCTGGTGTGGCGTCATTAATGTTCCTGCCTAGGTCCTCTTCCTTTAAGTTCAGTCTGCCAAGTTTAAGTTCTGTTTTTTTCAGCCCGCACACTGTTATTTGTTTGTTCCTGTTTTTGTCAATAAATAATTGTTTTTGCACTTGATCCTGCATGCATGTGAGTCCTCTTCACCCAAACCTTACGACAATAGCTTAAAAAAAAAAAACAGTGATTGTAAATTTAACTTCACTCCTGCAGCCTGACAGTGATTGGTCATTAACCTTGTTTAAACTAAGTCTGATGATTAAGTCTTTTTTTAACTGATCTGGATCATGTTCTTAGACTTGTTAAGTCCAATTCCAGCAGTTTAGCAACTGTCTCAGTCAGAGGTCACATATGCCATTACCTCGCACTGAAGTTTCCTTATCGTCATATTACATATTTTACCGTGGAGTGTAAACAGAAAACGAGGTGAGATCAGAGAGTGCATTCTTTTTAAGTTTTGTTCTTTTACTATAAAGCACTTTCCTTTGAATTCCGTGCATGACAAGAGTTATATAAATAAAGTTTTGAAGATGCCATCTCTGATGTCATTCTGTCTATAAAGCCAATCATGTACAGTAGAATAAAATTACGTTTTTCCTATCTACAATGTTAATCACATTTAGAATTAGAAGGGTTGGTGCCATGCAAGGCGCAACCACAAACAACTTCTCCTTCCCCTATTCTATTGTGCTGAGCACCAAGCTAGGAGGTGAGAATGACATAATTACTGGCCCAGGGAACACGCGCGCAGGCTCAGGTAAGATTCAAAAGCTATATTCAACAACAAGGAGTGAATGAGTGCGTGTATGCGGAATGTGAATGGTCTGTGGGTGAACGAGGAGCGTCGGGGGCAGAATGGCACGCCGTGCAGCCAGGCAACCCTATGGAAAGAGCAGAGACAGGGGTATGAGTTCACCTTCACCATATGAGGTAAAAGTACTGAAAGTTGCTTACTTGCAGATGGAGAGGTGGCTGGTGTTGGCAAAGGATCTCTTGCCTGGGAGACAGTGCCCTGCTGCGCACATGATGAGGAATGGAAGAGAGGGGAGAGGAGTTGGCGAGGACGGGAGGAATCCGCCGCCCGGGAATCCACCTGTGCACAGGGGAGAGACTGGAAGACAGGTGAGTGGAGATACAGCTTACGTGCTGGTTGAAGAAACTCCAGGTCGGGAAGGAACGATCCTGCAGAGGGGTTGAGAGCATAGATACACAGACGGCTCCGGACTGATGTTCTGGGCCGAGTGGGTTAAATAGCCCGTGATTGACGAGGCGCAGGTGCGCGCACAGCTGAGGCAAATGACTGGGAACGGCGAGTTGTGACAGTACTCCCCCCCCCCCCCCCCAAGCAGCGCCTCCTGGCGCTGGCTTATCCCGGTGCGCCCAGTGAAACTCCGTGATGAGATCTTTATCCAGCACAAAGGAAGAGCGCACCCAGGATCTCCACTCCGGGCCGTACCCTTCCCAATTCACCAGGTACTGCAGCCCACGACCTCGACGCCGGGAGTCCAGGATGGAGGCAACCCCCCACGCCGGGCGGCCGTCGATCATCATGGGAGGAGGCGGTGCCCTAGGAGGCGGACAGAGTGGGTCGGAGATCACGGGTTTGACCTTGGAGACATGAAACGTGGGGCAGACATGGAGGGAGGGGGGGAGAGCCAAACGCACAGCCACTGGGTTGATTACCTTGGAGATGGTGAAGAGACCGATGAAGCGTGGCGCCAGCTTCTTCTTCTCGGCCTTGAGATTAACGTCCCGGGCCGAAAGCCAGACTTGTTGGCCCACCCGATAACCGGGGGCCAGCTTCCTGTGGCGATTAGCCATGGTGCTGTTGCACGCCGCGGTGCATAAAAGCGCCTCACGTGTCCTGGTCCACAGGCTCCGGCAGCGCCTCAGGTGTGCCTGGATGGAAGGAACAGCTACCTCGCTCTCCTGCTCGGGGAACAACGGGGGGGTCATAGCCCAATGACATCCGGAAGGGGGACATCCCGATAGCCGACGACAGTGTTGTGTTGTGGGCATATTCCACTCAGGCCAGGTAAGAGCTCCAGGAGGATGGGTTGGCGGAGGTGACGCAGCGCAGGGCAGCTTCCAGCTCCTGGTTGGCGCGCTCACACTGCCCATTGGATTGGGGGTGGTGACCGGAGGAGAGGCTCACCGTGGCCCCCAGGGCGTTGCAAAAACACTTCCACACCTGGGACACGAACTGGGGCCCCCGATCAGATACGACGTCCATTGGGATCCCGTGCAGTCTGACCACATGTTGGACAAGGAGATCGGCCGTCTCCCGTGCCGAAGGGAGACCTTGGAGAGGCACAAAGTAAGCGGCCTTGGAGAATCGGTCCACAATGGTCAGGGCGGTGTCGTATGAGTTAGAAACGGGGAGGCCAGTAACGAAATCCAGAGCGATATGTGACCAGGGTCTGCCCGGGACCAGCAGGGGATGGAGCAGCCCAGCAGGAGGGAAGTTAGGGGCCTTGCTCGTAGCGCACTGGGGGCAGGCCCATACGTAATTGGCGACGTCCTTCTGTAGTCCGGGCCATCAGAAAGAGCGCTGAAGGAGGTCCACCAGTCGGGAGATGCCAGGATGACAGGCGAGCTTGGACGTGTGGGCCCAGTGAATGACATCCCCCCGAACCGTCGATGGCACGAAGAGCCTCCTTGCCGGGCCGCCACCAGGGTCCGGTTCAGTCTCCTGCGCCCTCCGGATCTTGTCCCTGATGGACCAGGAAACCGCCCCCACAACACACGAGCCAGGCAGGATGGTGTGGTCCTGCTCCTCCGGGGTCTCAGGGGCAAACTGTCTGGACAATGCGTCGGGTAACCCATTCTTGGAGCCTGGACGGTAGGTGATCTTGAACCGGAAGCGAGGGAAAAACAGAGACCAGCGCGCCTGGCGGGCATTCAGGCGTTTGGCCGACCTCAAATACTCCAGGTTCTTGTGGTCCATCCAGACCACGAAAGGCTGCGCTGCCCCCTCCAGCCAGTGACGCCACTCCTGCAGCGCGAGCTTCACTGCCAGAAGCTCCCTGTCGCCGATGTCATAATTTCGCTCAGCCGCAGACAGGCGCCGGGAGAAGAAGGCTCAGGGGCGCTTCACCCCATCCACCGGAGAACGTTGGGACAGAACCGCCCCCACCCCCGTATCAGACGCGTCCACTTCGACCAAGCACTGCAGGGCGGGGCCAACCTGGGTCAGGACCCGGGAGGAGGAGAACTCCGTCTTCATGGTCTCAAAAGCTGCCGCCGCCTCCTCGGTCCACTGGAAGGGCACCTTGGGAGAGGTGAGGAGGGTCAGGGGGGTGACGATGGCGCCGAAGTTGGGCAGCAAACGGCAGTAAAAAATTAGCAAAGCCGATGAACCGCTGCACCTGTTTCCTGGAAGAGGGAGTGGGCCACTCGACCACTGCTTTGACCTTGGCGTGGTCGGGGAGGATCTGATTGCGGGAGATGATAAAACCCAGGAAAGAGGTCATTTTGGCGAAGAACTCACATTTTTCAGCTTTAACATACAGTCTGTTCTCCAAAAGCCGCTGCAGAACCTGCCTCACGTGGGCTTGGTGCTGCTCCCGAGACCTGGAGAAGATCAGGATGTCATCTAAATATACAAATAGGAAGACCCCCAGGAAGTCTCGCAGGACGTCGTTAATGAGCCGTTAAGTGTGAGTGGGTTAAATAGCCCGTGATTGACGAGGCGGAGGTGCGCGCGCAGCTGAGGCAGATGAATGGGAACGGCGAGTTGCGACAGAGAAATACGATTTTTATATGGTTTTTAGTATGACCCGGCCGGGACTTGAACCACAATGATTTTTGTGAGAAAGTTGGCTAAAAGAGCACTGTCAGTGTAACCATTTTGAGTTAACTCCCTAATATTAGATTTAAGCTCGGGCATACAGGGAAACATGGTTGGTCGGTGTGTCACAGATTCAGTACAGCCGCGTTGCAGAAAAGCAAATCAGTGCTGGCTACTGATTGGCTTTTTTTTTTTTCACTCCCCATTCATTGTCTATGTGGAAAGCTTTGTGGCGCATTCTGGGTAGGTCAAGCACAATTTAGGGTTGATTATGATTTATGAGTTAGATTATGATTTTTCTAAAGTCTTATTAAGTGATCTACAGGTCGGCATTGCCCTTAGACTTGGTTCCAGCAGTTAAGGCAACTGTCTCACTTAGCTCGTATATACACTTTTTTGCATGGTGCGATTACATGTGAACTCAATGTAAACACGCAAATAGACACAAATTCACCATCTGAGCGAGCTACAGATTAGCAGAGATATCTTTCTAACTTCTGCTGCTGTTTTCTACCTGCTGTGGAAATCCCCAAAACAGTCATGTTCAGGTTTACATTGTCCGATGGGGCTCTCACCTGGAAAAACTGGCTCTGCTTCCAAAAGAGGTCATGACCTCTTCTTTCAGATGAAAGTAAATTTTGCATTTCATTCGAAAATCAAGGTCCCACAGTCTGGTGGAAGAGTGAAGAGGCACACAGTCCAAGTTGCTTCAGGTCCAGTGTGAAGTTTCCACAGTCACTGATGATTTGAGGAGCCATGTCATCTGCTGCAGTTGGTCCACTATCAAGTCCAAAGTCAGCGCAGTCATGTACCACAAAATTTTAGAGCACTTCATGCTTCCTTCTGCTGACAAGCTTTATGGAGATGCTGATTTCATTTTCCAGCAGGACTTGGCACCTGCCCACACTGCCAAAAGTACCAAAACCTTATTTAATTACCATGGTATCACTGAGCTTGACTGGCGAGCAAACTCTCCTGACCTAAACCTCATAGACAATCTATGGAGTGTTGTCAAGAGGAAGATGAGAAACACCAGACCCAACAATGCAGGCAAGCTGAAGGTCACTATCAAAGCAACCCGGGCCTCCATAACGGCTCAGCAGTACCACAGGCTGATCACCTCCATGATACGCTACACTGCTGCAGGAATTCATGCAGAAAGAGCCCTAACCAAGTATTGAGTGGCACATGGACATACAGTACTTTTCAGTCAGCCAACATTTCGATTAAAAATCCATTTTTTAAACTTAATTTTATGGAATTTTTCAATTTTTTTCAGAACCTGAATTTGGAGTTTTCATGAGCTATAAGCCATAACCATCAACATTAAAAAAAATAAATACTTGAACTATATCACTCTGTGTGTAATGAGTCTGTATAAAATACAAATTTCATTTTTTGAACTGAATGACTGAAATCAACTTTTTGATGACATTGTAATTTATAGAGATGCACCTGTAAAGTGAAACAGTGCCTTTTTTTAAATTATTTTTTGTTGCAAAACTGTGTCACACTGTTTCTATTGTGCCTTGATTGAAAGTTCAACATGTATGTGATTGAAGTTAAGAGTAATATTGACCACATTAGCCTCGCAATATGGCAACACTAAGCATTCTTTCCTCACAAACATAAAACGTGCTCCACTGGACCTTTGGTTCCTCGGAGAGATAAAAGCAATGAATGTGCCTGCAGCCATTAACAACAATTTGCAATGCAATATTTCAGAGTTAGTGTTGACAAAGAGTAAATAATGGTTGACTGCCAGGCAGCTGTTCATTCTTTATTTGACTGTGAGCCAAACTAGCCGCTAGGTGGCCATTATGCACGGTGACGAAAATAACTAAGGGAAAAAAAGGCATGCCAGCCAAATGTTTCAGGCAGTTAAGGAGAAGTATATTTTTTGTGGAAGTGAATAAATTCTATTCCTGTTGGCTTTGGGGTCTATAAATTTGCAACCCCTTTAAATGCACAAACTGGTATATATTACAGTACACATGGGGAAACTCTAAAAACCATAATGCATCTTCTTTAACATATTTATGTAGCAGCTGTATTATGGCTGTCAGATTACAATGAAAGATGCTAAATGTTTTAGTTAACTCTACTCACACAGCAGTAATTTTGTAGAAATTGCACTTTGTGTTATATGAATAGCCAGAATTGTCGCTGATCTTGAGGGAATTGCTGGATGAATGAATATAAAATGTTTTCTTTGCTAGCTGATTGTCTGATAATGCCAGAACAAACACTTATGGGATCACTTAAGCCAGAGAATTATCTTGTGAGCTCCGTGAGGCATTCCAAACACAGCATTTTATAATATGTAAAAGAGTTCAGGTATTTTACTAAACCCCCTTTACAAAAGGGTGGAGATTGTTGAGAGATTGTCGAGGGATGAAAAGATGGCCAGATCTCACTTGGTTATGGTCTGAAGGTGAGAACCCCCCAAGTACAAGCCGTAATTTAAGCGTTATGTGTAGGGCTAAATCAAGTCAGTCGGTCCAAGCCATAATTTAGCCCACAAATAGACAATGGAAATTGGGTTGTGTTTAGGCCATCTAATAAGGACCATATTTGACCAAAAAACTGTCAAATAATTGGTCTGTTGAGTCAACAGAATTTTGCCCAAATTTATCCCCAAAACAGCTTTTGGAGTTGGTGGTCTGTTTCTGTAAAGTCAAACACACTTTTACAACCACTGAGTTGTAAGAGAGACACTGAGACTTAAGAGTCTGAGACTTAAATGACTGCCACAGGCACTCCATTGTGCAATTAGCCCCTGGTGGTCAAGGTTTTTTTCAAGAAAATATTCAGTTCAGATGTTAGAGATTTCCAAGGCTATAACTTGAAAGTGGTAAGAGATAATGGCTTACTGTCAATTAGAAAGATGTAGAATATGATCCAAAGTTTGAGGTAGGAGTAAATTTATGCATCTAATTTGCATAATGCCACGGCAGCCATATCAAATTACATAACTTTCAGTCAAAAGTGGACTTTGGACATATTTACACAAAGAATGGTTTTGCTTTTTTCCACCGTTTCTTGTTTTGAGCATTTTTTTTATCTTATCTTCAAAGTATTTGAACCAGAAAATCAGTACAATGTAAACAAACCAAGACATTCGTCACTTACCGCTTGCCGAGTGTCTCGCTTGCTTCGTACTTTTGTGGCATCCTGATCGTTATTTTCTCTTCTGTCTGTCATTTAATTTTTCCCCCTCACATCCAGAAACTGTTTTGATTATTCCACCTCAATTTTGCTTTTATCCTGCTTCTATTTATCTTATATGACGACATGGAACCAGCATGATTGTTTTCTCCAGTCACATGGCGCTGGGGGGGATGGCAGGTGAACATCAACCAGCTTCGCCCACCCTCTGTTATAACAAAATGTGTATATTTACCTTCATAAGCTAAATAATCTCTTTTTAGAATCATAGTTGGCAAATTTGGGAGCAAATGCCTTCTCCGTGATGGCAATGGCGAACATCAACATTTGTTTACAAACTCTTCTTCTGTGGTGTCCAGAAGTGAGGTTTAAGGATTGTTCTATGCCCGCCATCAGTCCTGCCAAGGCAAGAGCAGTAAGTTTTACGTGTCTGCCACCTTGTGAGGTGGAATTCTTAGTACAACTGGGGAGTTTTTGGCCATGTCATATAACATCACATGACAGGTGCAGCGCCACGCCTGTAGCAGTGGGGGCGCTATCTATCCATGAAATCTTGCGACAAGAAAGGGTGAAACTGCTTTATAAAAATGCACATTTTTAATAGCTTTTTTTTAAAAAAGTTGGCATAGTGGTTATTTCATAATATCTGGGACAATCTGAAACCAGTGCTGGTGCTATTGTGCTGTATGCTTAAAAAGCACTATTTAAATACAGTTTGCAAATTTCTCTCTGTGTCTTTTGTTTTAATGTTTGCACCTCGGGCTCTGGGTGTCTCCAGACACCCCTGGTCTCATCAGCTCTTGAAAGTGAAGCAGGGTCTACCTTGGCTTGTACTTGGATGCGGGATGACCCAGGAGCACCAGATGTTGTGATGATAGTCCAGGATGTATTCTATGTCTTGCCCAAAGATAGTGGGGTAACCCCCAAGAAGGGTCAGAGGATGAATATTAATTACAATGACTTTCTTCTTTACAACCTTGAAAAGGCAGCTTTTCATCTTTCACTTTATTAACCTTTTTGACTGTCCACATTTCATGGATGGGTCGCTCACCCCCAGTGGCACAGCGCAGCAACTGCACCGGTCAACTCTCTGGCTGTACTCTGACATCCCCGGCTATACTGAGGATTTGTACTGAGCTGTACTAGTCTGACAGTTCAGAAGGTGGCAGACACATGTTGGAGGAATCATGGCTGACATGGAATACCGCAAAGAAGAAGAAATCCTCATTATTCTTCTTCCTTTTTCTGCCTTGACCTCACAAGACCAAGATGGCCACCACCACCACGATCGTCTGGATCCTCACAGAAACTGCATCATAGGGGAAAAAAGGGCAGTGTAATACAAACGAAATTCACGTGGGATAATCATAAGAGTTTGTAGATGTGGCAGAGAGTGTAAATTTTTAGATTAGATTAGATTCAACTTTATTGTCATTACACATGTATGAATACAAGGTAACGAAACACAGTTTAGCATCCAATCAGAAGTGCAAAGGACAGCAGTGCAGTATATACGGCAATTAACAGTATGTGCAATTTAAGCAAATATATGCAAATATATGCAGCAGTGCAGAAAGTTAAGAGTACTGTTATGTGCAAATAATGTACAATAAGCTAGATGGGCAGTTATGTACAGGTGAGGATGGTAAGAGATGATGGTAAGAGAGTCAGCGGGAAACTAAGTTCAATAACGTGACAGCTGTTGGAAAGAAACTGTTCCTAAACCTGCTGGTTCTAGTCCGAAGGCTTCTGAAACGCCTTCTGGAGGGGAGAAGCTGGAACAGTCCATGAGCAGGATGGTTGGAGTCCCTAAGAATGCTGCGTGCCCGGGGCAGACATCTTTTCCTGTAGACATCCTCTATAACTGGAAGTGGAGTCCCTGTGATGCGTTGAGCGGTTTTCACCACCCGCTGCAGCGCCTTACGGTCAGTGACAGAGCAGCTCCTATACCAGACTGTGACACAGTTGGTCAGGGTACTCTCTATCACGCAGCGGTAGAAGTTGACCAGGATGTCAGTTGACAGATGGTTCTTCTTCAGTGTCCTCAAGAAGAAGAGGCGCTGATGGGCCTTCTTGATCAGGCTGGTGGTGTTAACTGACCAGGACAGGTCCTCCGAGATGTGGGTCCCCAGGAATTTGAAGCTGGGGACACGTTCAACAGCTATGCCATTGATATGGATGGGGTCATGTGTCTCTCCCCTCTCCTTCCTGTAGTCCACTATGAGCTCCTTGGTTTTGCTGGTGTTAAGGAGCAGGTTATTGTCAGCGCACCAAGTAGCCAAGTGCTCAACCTCTGCCCTGTAATCTGACTCATTGTTGTCTCTGATGAGTCCAATCACCGTGGTGTCATCTGCGAACTTTATGATGGAATTGGATCCATACATAGGCCTGCAGTCATGGGTGAAGAGGGAGTAGAGGAATGGGCTGAGCACACAGCCCTGTGGTACACCAGTGTTGAGTGTGATGACGGAAGAACGGTTGGGGCCTGACCTAACATGCTGGGGTCTGTTGGTCAGAAAATCCATGATCCAGTTGCAGGTGGAGGTACTGATTCCCAGGTCCCCAAGTTTAGTGATCAACTTGGAGGGGATAACTGTGTTGAATGCTGAGCTGAAGTCAACAAACAGCATTTTTGCGTAGGTGTTCTTGTCATCCAGGTGTGAGAGTACATAGTGCAGCACTGTAGAAACCACATCCTCTGTACTCCTGTTGCTCCGGTAGGCAAACTGGTGAGGGTCCAGTGTAGGGGGCAGGCAATTTCTGAGCTGTGCCAAGACCAGTCGCTCAAAGCACTTCATGACTATGGGCGTCAGTGCCACAGGGTGATAGTCATTTAGGCACGATGGTGTTGAATGTTTCGGCACTGGTACTATTGAAGTGGTCTTGAAGCACGCTGGTACCACGGCCTGGGCCAGGGACAGGTTGAAGATGTCTGTGAAGACCCCTGCCAGCTGCTCAGCGCATGCCCTCAGCACACGCCCAGGAATGCCGTCAGGGCCAGCAGCCTTACGTACGTAAATTACCACCCAAACGCAAAACAACGACCAAGATGGGCGAAAATGGACCAATCACGTGAGCGAGTGAGCCCCCCCCCCCCAATGGTAAGTGATGAAAATATGTGTTGTTTTTTTTTACATTTTATTGCTTTTCTGGTTCATATACTTTGAAGATAAGATACAAACATACCGCTGTAGACAAAATGGTGTCAAAAAAAACCCCGAACCATTCTTTGTGTAAATATGTCCGAAGTCCACTTTTGACTGAGTTATGTAATTAATATAGTTGCCACAACATTATGCAAATTAGATGCATAAATTTGTTCCTATCTGAAACTTTGTATCATATTCTACATCTTTCTAATTGATAGTAAGCCATTATCTCTTGCAACTTTCAAGTTATAGCCTTGGAAATCTGAACTATTTTATTAACAAAAAATATTTACCACTCTTGACCACTAGGGGTTTTGTTTACCCTTTGTTTACACTTTAACCCTTTGTTTTTCAGTTGGCGACTGTGACAGTTAATTAAATTAGCCTAATTTACTACGTGATATTTCAGAAAAGGATGGCCTGAATGGTTGGTCTGGGAAGACCTTGGTTTGCTCCCTGCACAAAATCACAAATTTATGAGAAAAAAAAGTGAAAATTTAGAAGAAAAAGGTTGGAAGTTTACAAGAAAAAAAATTGTAAAATTACTGTACTTGAAAAAAGTTACAAACTTACAAGAAAATTTTAACACATAGACAAGAAAAAAGTCACAAATTTATGGGAAAAACTCACAAATTTACAATGAAAACTCTCTTATGAGAGCTCCAAAATTAAGAGAAAAACTTCCACATTTAAAAGAAAAACACAATCGCAAATTTAAGAGAAAAAACATAAAAATGTATAAGAAAAAGTGACAATTTTAGAAAAAATAGCAATTTAAAAAAAAAACATCAAATATAGGAGGAGGAAAAAAGCAAAAATTTTGAAGAAAAAAGTTGAAAATGTACAATATTTTTTTAAATTGCTTGAAAAGAGTTACAAATGTACAAGAAAAATTTAGCACATTTACAAGAAAAAAATGCCACAAATATATGAGGAAAAGTTGTAAGCTTAGAGTAAAAAAGGGTTGACATTTTTTGAGAAAGTTCCAAATTTACAAGAAAATCATCACAAATGTATGGGAAAAACTCACAAATTTACAAGGAAAAACAAATAGATTTTTGAGTAAGAAGATACAAAAGTACAGTAAAAAAAAAAAAAGTGGCAAATTTATGAGTTCCAAAATTACAAGAAAAAAAAAATCACAAATTTATGAGGAAAAGTTGCAAGTTTGCCATTTTTTTGTAAATGGCAAAGTTTTGAGAAAATAAGTTGAAAAGTGATAAAGTCCATGTGGGCAAACACAGGTGGGGCCAACATGGAACCCGTGGACAATCCCACATGGGACCCATAAAACAGCCAGTTTGGTGGGGCCCACATGGACATGCTGGGGAGAGAATAAATATTGTGAAGTGACAAAGCCAATTTTAAGGAAGGGTTTGCTTCTTAAACTCCAGAGGGATTCCGTTTCATTGAACAGTTTTATTTCGGAGTCTAGATGCTTGTTTTGGAGCAGATGGCTAATGGAGACTTGATGAGGTGCCCTGGACATCATGGATTATCTAGCGAGGGGAGGAGGAAGAGGGCTGTCCTGCAGACAGCCTGGGAGGCAGCAATGGCAGAATTAAAAAGCAGCAAGTAGCATGTGCCAGGCCACCAAAGTGCACACTGATAGATTATTGGACAGAAATGAAAAACAATAAAATTTTGTTCATGAAAGTTTAGCTTCAGTGTGAGAAAATGGAAGTAAAATTTGACATTTCACGTCTGTGGTTATCTCTGCACCCAGAACACAAACTGAGGAGGAACATGGAGAACTGCATGTATAAAAAGTGAAAAAATAAATATCATCATCATCATAGCAGTCTGTCGTGGGTGACAATGACTGTTTCATTTAGGTCTGATCAGATTCCTCCACACAGCTCTGTCCTTAGCCTTCCGCTGCCAGGAACCCCTGTCTATGTCCAACTTCTTCAAGTTTCTTTTTACAGTGTCTTTAAATCTGAGCCTTGGTCTACCCTGATTGTGTTTGCCCTCGCATAACTGTGAGTAGAGGAACTGCTGAGGGAGACGCTGGTGGTCCATCCTCTCAACATGTCCGAGCCATCTCAGGTTCGTCTGTATTAGCATGTCCTCCATTGATGGTAGACCAGCTTGTTTCAACACTTCTATGTTGGTTATTTTGTCTTTCCATGAGATGTTCATTATGGCTCGAAGGTGTCTCATCATGTACGCGTGGAGTTTCTTCACCTGCACTCTGTAGACAGTCCAAGTTTCAACACCGCACAATAGAGTAGCCAGTACTGTCGCTCTGTACACTTTGCATTTCACACGGATAGACACATGTCGAGTGTTCCAGTCTCTCCCTCAAGTTTGCAAACACAGCTCTCGCTCTTCCCATTCTGAGAGATAGTTCATCCTCCAGCCTAGCATTCTCAAAACTGCACAAAATCAAAAAGGCCGAAAACATGGGATGTTTTTACCTAACCAGTCATTTGTGGAAGTCAGTGAGAGAATTGGGCCTGTGCTTTACTCTTGATCAGAGTTTAAAAGTGTAGGGTGACAGTGGAGAGAGCAACTCTCAGAGCATGCTCAGTGTCCAGTCTGTTTCTGGACCAAAGCAGAGAAGCCATGGTCACACACATAGGTCTGCTGAATGGTAGCATGATTATGCCTCGGTAAAACGGAGGCATACATTAATCGGTCAGTGTGTCTGTTTGTGGCTGTGTGTATCTGTCCATCTGTCTGTCTGCCCACCTTTCTGTTTCAGCTCACCCGGTCAAAATTAAGTGCAACTAAAGGCTTGTATCATTGCATCACCATATTTTCTCCACTTTTAATTTGCCAGAATTTCAAAATAGCACTTTGGTTTTGAAATAAACACAAATTTAACTCACCATTTCTGTCAATGCCGCAGCGAAAAAAGGCATTGTAATATCTATCCCGGGCCAGTCGAGGTCGGAGTGCCACTTTTTTACAGTCACCCATGCTACCATGCCACCATGCCACAGGCACTGAGGCACAGCACCTTGGTATTTTCATTTTGACTGCATGAATGGCAAGAGATGGATACTCAACCATCACATCACTGCACCAAAAGTGGGATAGGCTTACCTCGCCAAATCTCTCTGTGATCTCCTCAGCTCCTGGAGTCGTATCTGAAAAAAACTCCACCAGCTTGTCTTTGCATGTGGGATGTTTAGTTTCTAAATGGAGCTCAAGTTAGGATGGTTTCATGCTATCATGTGCAAGCACTTCACTACAAATTACACATTACGGCTTCTGTCCGTTTTCTATCCTCAGTGTATGAAAATCCACATTTCAAATACTCTGGGTCATGTTTGCGCTTTGCCATCTCACTTCTGAATAGCAACACAAACTTGAAATGAATGTCAATCAAATGATAGACACCGTGCCTACAGTGTCAGAGAGCTGCTCCTCTGTGACACAGGCCTGTCAAAATAAAAGTTGTTTTTTTTTTTCAAAATAAGACAAGTCTGATGTCAGATGTAACGGCACTTCAGAAAATTATTTATTTTTTGACCTGCTGTCCGTGACCTCTCAAACCTGGTCCAACCCACCACTTGAGAATTACTGGTTTAGGGGTGCCACGAGAATGACGGGGAAAAAAAAGATTCAGATTTGTTGTCCTCAGCTTATTTGTGACAAATGGGCGCCCTCTACAGGAGGAACGTCCCTCTCCCTGTTTGCAGTGCATCCACCCTTCTCCACCTCCTTCCTTCTCTCCCTCCAAACACATAACTGCCCATCCCACACCTGATCTGACCGGTGTCTAGATGGTAGAATTCACATTATAGAGCAGTCCCCAGCCATTTTTGCTTCACAGATCGGTAACAAGATTTTAAAAAATTGTGTGTTTGTGTGTGCCCTTGCACTTTTTATTTGGTGGGACCGTGTCTTTTTGTGTCGTGTTCAGTGTTCAGCCACATGCCACACAAAGCAGGATACGTTCTTTTTTGGAGGGCCTGTCACAGAAAAGAGGAATGGAGCATCAATATGGGGCCGTGATGCATGACAGAGTACAGAGCGGAGCTAAATGGAGACCCAAACCAGGACAGGTTGATGTCGCTCCACAGCTGCCGGAGACGGTCATTTTACCTAGACGACTGTTAAAGGAAAGCTCCCACGCCTCCTCCACATCAGGAATCCATCGAGCGCATGAGTGGGGCAAAACCAGGCAAGAGTCATGGAGCGCCAGCTCATCCATCTATCAGCCCCCATTAAGTCTCAATTTCAAACTAATTTATTCTCCAGGTAACTGTGGAATATCAACACTGATTTGTATGTAGTCACGCCACGTATGAAATAAATAGAAATGTGTAATAATACAGCGAGACCACTGCTGAAACTAAAAGCTAGTTCCATAAACTATCGGACCTATTAATGTGCGCGAGAGAGAGATGATATGACAGTATAAATTTGAATTACATTCAACTTTTTCAGTATTAAAAATTAGGACACCCCATGAAATATTCAGTTCTTTATTAAGAAATGTTCACATATCTATGTCTAACGTTGTTTTTGTTTTATTTACATTTTTTAACATTTATTTTAGCCATTTTAAGTGGGAATGAATGTGGGGGTGTCCTAAAAAGATGGGGGTGGCCTAATTTAATCCTCACTACTTGTTTAGAATTACATTTTACATAAAATTTGAAAAAATTCTTTAATTAATTTTTAAGTGTTTAGTAGTATTACATGAAGCTCCCAGTATTTTTAACATTGATATTAAATATCCATAAGTCCAAATATGTAAAAAAAAATACACAGGCTTATACAGGGTGCCCTATTTTTTCACATGACTATATAGTATGTATATATATATATATATATATATATATATATATATATATATATATATCACACACCTGGGACTTCATTCTCCAGAGACCACCTGACGGCAGGGAAAAACAACTGATAACACGTCACAGTGATCAGCTGACCTTCTGAGGAAGACTGCAGACGTCAGTCGAAACATGTCAAGGTAAAATAAACATCTCCTTTTAATCTTTGTCTGAATAAATCAAAACAGTAAACTAATAACTTAAAAAAGGAGACAAAATGAACCCACTCAAGCTGTTGCTTACTTTCTGTTCATGTTGGGGATTATAATAATAGTCATAGTTCCTTTACAGTTATTCTACCTGTAGATCAGGGATGGGAAAATATTTGCCATGGAGGGCCATTCCACTGCAGATTTTTTGTTCCACTCAGTCTCTTCAGCAGGAGTTGGCAGTTATGAGCTTCAAGGATTGCTAATTAGAGAAAGCAACTGCTGAATAGACTGGGTGGAAAAGAAAACCTGGAGTGGAATCGCCCTCCATGGCACATAGTTGCACATTCTTGCTGTAGAGTAGATGATGTAGGCCTAAACCAGGGGCGTCCAATCACGTGCCAAGGAGGGCCAAGACCCTACAGGTTTTCTCTTCTACCCAGTCTCTTCAGCAGGTGTTTTCACTTATCAGCAATCAGTGGGAAGAAATTCATTGAAATCTGCTGTTGAAGACAGTAGATAGAGGTAAATCCTGCAGGGATTTGGCCCTTCATGGCACATGATTGGACCCCCCCTGGCCTAAACAATCTCACAGAGACTGGTGGTGTGGTGCTGAAATGAACAGCAGGTGGCAGCACGGTTGAGCATCGGTTGTACTGTTGAGAGTTATAGGAATGGATTATTATTTATTACATGCTATTATTCATGTTTAGGTTCAGGTTACTTTATTTATACCCGTAGGTAGATTTGTTTTGCAGTCAGGTGACATATTTACAAACCACAATTACATTCAACATAAACATAAACACAGGCACACATGAAGCTGACTATAAACATGATAAAAGTACTCAAGGCTCCACCAATCAGGACATAAGACAAAGAGATAAGAGAAAAAAAAACAAAAAAAAAAAACAAGGAGATAAGAGAGAAGGGTCATATTAAAAAGTTAAAGACCTAGTCAAAGCGGTTAAAAACTCAAAAGTCTAAAACCCAATAAAAGATTTAAAACCCAAATAAAAAACCTACAAAAATAAGTAAATATAAAATAAAATTAATAAATAGGTAACTAAATTATGTGCAATATATTGCTACATCTTGTTCAACTCTTTAACAGCAGCAGGAACAAAGCTGTTTTTGTAGCCCTGGGTTTTACTTTTTGGGACAGCAAACCTCCGTCTGGAGTGAAGAAGCTGAAAGTTGCAGTGCAAAGGGTGGGAGTCATCATTTAAAATGGAGGTAGCCATCCTCTGTGCCTGTCTGGTGTACAGGGATGTCAGGCTCAGCTGTGACTCACCAAGCAAACGACTGGACCATCTAACTACCTGATCCAAGGATTTCCTCTGTTTCAGTTTTATCTGACCAAACCATGACACTAAAGAAAAGGATAAAACAGATTCAATAAAAGCCCGATAAAACATTATCATTATGGTTCAGTCAGTTTGGAAGTGTGCAAGTTTCCTTAAACAATGCAAATGTTGCTGACCCTTTTTGCACACCCTTTCACAGTTCTCTTCAAAGTTTAAATTACTATCAATAATCGTCCCAAGATATTTGTAGGATTGTACACATTCAGTGGTCTGGCCTTTTATTACAGTGACTTCGTGCCTGGGAGTTTTCCTCCTAAAGTCAATAATCATATCTTTAGGTTTTGTCGTATTCAGCTGCAGGTAGGAATCCTCACACCAGTGAACAAAATCATCAACTACTGGGCCGTGGCCACTCTCACCATCCTGGAGGAGACTGACAACAACTGAATCATCAGCATACTTTATAATGTGTCTGTTGTCATGTCTGCTCCAACACATGTTTGTGACCAGGATGAAGAGTAGTTGTAACAACACACACCACTGCGGAGAGCCAGTAGAAGAACACTTTTGGTCAGACAATGTACCATTGACCCTTACTCTCTGTGTCCTGTTGGTTAAACATCCAGAATCCAACCCACCAGATTATTACTCAAATCAAATTGTTGCAGGAGCCTTTCAACTAAAATATGAGGTTGGATTGTATTAAAGGCAGAAGAAAAGTCCACAAATAAAAGCCTGGGGTGTGTTCCATTAAAATCCAGATGTTAAAAAGCATGTTAAACAGAGTGACAGTGGCACCCTCCACTCCTCTGTGAGGCCTATAGGTAAACTGCAAAGGATCCAATGCATGCTCAGTTTGCTTTAGAACCTCAAATCTGACCAGTTTTTCAAAAATTTTCATTAAAATTGAAGTCAGAGCAACTGGTCTAAAATCATTTATCGTTTTAGGACAGCTGGATTTTGGAATGGGGACAACCACAGCATCTTTCCAGACATTAGGCACATGTTGTGTCTGTAAGGACTTATTGAAAATGTAGTGAAATACAGGACTCAGTTCATGTGCACAGGACTTTACCAAGCGCCCACATGTATTATCAGGGCCCTGACTTTTGTTCACTTTTACAGCACAGAACGCCCTTTTAACATCCTGCACCTCAATATTAAAGTGCTGATTGTCTTTGAGTTTCTGTTTCAAACCTTGGGTTTCTGTGCTAAAATCAAAGGAGTCAAAATGACCATAAAAACAATTAAGAGCATTAGCCAGCTCTGTGTCTGAATTAAAACCATCTAAAAACACACAATTAATGTGCTCTGTGCTCTGAAGGCCTGCAATAGTTTTCATACTGGCCCAGGCTGAACCAAGTTTCTTTGTTGCCATCCTGCTTTCCAACTCTGATTTATAATTCTGTTTTGCTCTTAAAATTTCGGCCTTCAGCTCTTTTGTGGCAACCTGCAGCTCAGAAACAACCCCCTGTTTAAAGACAAGTGCTTTCCTCTGTAAGCAGGATTTAACTGATTTTGTAACTCATGGCTTGTTGTTGGGATATATTTTGACACGTTTACGTGGAACGATCTTATTTTTAAAGAAAGCCATGTATGAGCATGTGATGTCCACCAAAGAGTCCAAATCATCCCCTCAGGACAGTGTGAACATCTCCCAGTCTGTACAGTTAAAGCATTCCTGGAGGCTGTGCACTGAATCCTCTGTCCACACATCTATGTCTCTGGTATCCACCTTGACTCTTCTGAGAACAGTTTTATATGTGGGCAGCAAATGTACACAGTTGTGATCTGAGGATCCTAAAGGAGGAAGGGGGAGTGATTTATAGGCCCTCTCTATGGATCCATAGCACAGGTCCAATGTCCACTAAAGAGTCCAACTCATCTCCACAGGACAGTGTGAACACCTCCCAATCCATACAGTTAAAGCATTCCTGGAGGCAGTGCACTGAATCCTCTGTCCACACGTTTATGTCTCTGGTCTTCGCCTTGTCTCTTCTGAGAGCAGTTTTATATGTGGGCAGCAAATGTACATGTGAACTACATCTTATGTGGAAGGAGAAATCTGAAAGAGATAGGAGAGTGCAAGGTGGTGGTAGGGGACAATGTAGCTGAACAGCACTGGATGGTAGTCTGTAGGATGACATTGCAAAACAAGAGGAGGAAAACAGTGAAGGCAGAGCCGAAGATTAAACAGGGGAAGTTACAGAAGGAGGAAGGTTGCAGAGTTCAAGAGGGAGTTGATACAGGCTCTGGGTGGTAGGGAAGAATTACCAGATGACTGGGAAAATACAACAAAAGTATTGAAGGAAACAGGTAGAAAGGTATGTGGTTTATCCAGTGGACAGAGGAAGGAAGACAAGGAGACTTGGTAGTGGAATGAGGAGGTACAGGAAAGTATTCAAAGGAAGAGGTTAGCAAAGAAAAAGTGGGATAGTCAGGGAGATAAAGAAAGTAGACAGCAGTATTTGGAATCTAGGCGTATGGCAAAGAGAGAGGTGGCAAGAGAAAAGGACAAAGCATATAGTGAGTTGCATAAGAGTGTTAAAACTAAGGGAGGAGAAAAGGACTTGTATCAATTGGCTGGACAGAGAGATCGAGCTGTAAAAGTTGTACAGCAGGTGAAGTTGATTAAGGACAGAAATGGTAATGTACTAACAAGTGATGAGAGTGTGTTGAGAAGGTGAGAGAAGTATTTTGAAGAGCTGATAAAGAAAATCCGAGAGGGAGGAGGATGGATGAAGGAAAGTTGGTGAACAAGGAAGTCTCGAGGATTACTAAGGCGGAAGTGAGGGCAGCTTTGAAGAGGAGGAAGAATGGAAAGGTGGTTAGTCCAGATAACATACTTGTGGAGGTATGGAGATGTTTAGGAGAGATGGCAGTGGACTTTTTAACCAGATTGTTTAACACAATCTTAGAGAGTGAGAAGATGTTGGAGGAGTGGAGAAGAAGCTTTTTGGTACCAATTTTCAAGAACGAAGGTGATGCTCAGAGCTGTAGTAAATACAGAGGCATAAAGTTGATCAGCCACACTATGATGATATGGGAAAGAGTTGCTGAAGCCAGGTTAAGAGGAAGGATGACAATCAGTGAGCAACAGTATGGCTTCATGCAAAGAAAGAGTACTACAGATGCAATTTTTGCTCTAAGAGTGCTGATGGAGAAGTATAGAGAACATCAGAAGGAGTTGTACTGTGTCTTTGTGGATCTAGAGAATGCACATGATAGTGTAACCCAGCTGAGAAAATTACCCCTTTTTTTCTCAGATGTCAATTGTATTAATACAATTGTGTGATTTTATTTTGAAAACCAATTATTTTGGGGAAGAGGAAGTGTGATCCTTGTTATCCAACTTTTAAATTCCCGTTTAATGGTCACGTTGGGTGATCTGGGTCTTCCCATTCGTTAA
Source organism: Pholidichthys leucotaenia (assembly GCA_020510985.1). Taxonomy (NCBI): domain Eukaryota; kingdom Metazoa; phylum Chordata; class Actinopteri; order Cichliformes; family Pholidichthyidae; genus Pholidichthys; species Pholidichthys leucotaenia. The sequence goes on along the minus strand of CM035842.1, from coordinate 18,007,160 downwards.
GAGCGATATTAGCTCCGCCTTCCGAGTAGAGGCAGCAAGCGCGCACTTGGGTTTCGGTCTTTCACAATATGAGCGCGGACGAGAGAGGCTGTGAGCGGTCTGGTTCACACTGATGATTGAGATGATTGTAGACTTCAGGAAAGTCACAACCCCTCTGCCCCCCCTCACCCTCTCAGGCTCTCCCATCACCACTGCTGATTCCTTCCGCTTCCTAGGCACTACCATCACCAGGGACCTCAAATGGGAGCTGACCATCAGCTCACTCATCAAAAAAGCCCAGCAGAGGATGTTCTTCCTGCGGCAGCTGAGGAAGCTCAAGCTACCCACCAAGATGTTAGTGCAGTTCTACACAGCCATCATCGAGTCCATCCTCACCACCTCCATAACCGTGTGGTACGCAGGAGCCACTGCCAGGGACAGACTAAGGCTGCAGCGCGTCGTGCGCACTGCTGAGAAGGTGATCGGCTGCAAGCTCCCATCTCTCCAGGATCTGTACATCTCCAGGACCCGGAGGCGTGCTGGCCGGATCATAGCCGATCCCTCACACCCTGGTCACGTACTGTTTGCCCCCCTCCCCTCTGGTAGAAGACTTCGGTCCATCCAGACTAAAACCTCCCGTCACATGAACAGCTTCTTCCCCTCTGCCATTAGACTGCTGAACACTAAATGACTCTCGTGCACCATGTACAGCAGCTCAACCAGACTCATGTTAATCATCACTGTTTTCTTCCTGCATTACCGACTGCACTATATAGTTCTCCACAGTATCTGCTGCTGGCTAATATATATCTTAACTGTTGACCAGTATCACTTAATCTTATCCTACACTTTATTACATGTATAGTTTATTTCTCTTATCTTATCATGTTTAATGTTGCAGCACTGTACCGAGACAAATTCCTAGTTTGTGTACTACATGAACAATGGCAATAAACCTGATTCTGATTCTGATTCTGATTCTGATACCTCTTCTTGGTGAGTTAATTCAGAAAGATGCTATAAATGGATATAAACACTCTCCAAACGGTAATTTGCAACCTCTATTATCCTAAGTTGACGGTGTCATATCCGGCTCTAGGGAGCCGGGCAATCAGAGCCAGGGACAAGCCAGTGAGTCGAGATGTTTTATTCTGGGTAAGGGATAAGGGATGAGGAGAGCACAGACACTCATACAGACGTACATTCTCAGGCTGCACAGCGCAGGGGTAGGTAGCTTGTACCGGACGTGGGGGTAACAAGACGTGCATACTCACAGCGGGATACAAACACCGGAATGCTGCAAGGGGAGTTGAGGCTGACACCAGACGAAGGGGCTTCAGCCTAGCAGTGCTTATGTCGCAGCCGCGAATGATCGAAGCTGCTCCTCTTTATACTCATTAACAGCGCCCCAGCTGATGAGGATTAATTGGCCCCAGCCGTCCCGTGACACTGACAGCTGGGAACCAGCTGAGGCACTGCCCAATGAGAGGCAGGGATAAAAGGAGCATGGGCTGAGCGCCGAGCCGGCGTCTCACCCCATGGTGACAGAGCCTCCCCCTCACGGTCGGGCTCCCGAACGACCAGGAACATCCCAGCCCCCCCCCTTCCCCACCTAGGGTGGGCGGAAGGGAGGCAGGACCGGAGGGGAAGATGCAAAGGGAAGGACAAAAAAAACAATAGACCAATGTAGGGCAGCAGGGCAGAGAAAAAAAAAACCCAAATACAATACCCTACAACACAGGGAAAAGGATTAACCCAGAGCACAGTTAGGGAGAAAACTGAGTTAGGACACAGGTAGGGAAAATACCAAATATGACTACAGACAGCATACAAATAACGTATAGATCGGGGCAAAAAAAGAAAACCAAAAACCCACCAAAAAGGTGGCAGGAATGAATAAAGCAATCACAGAGTATAGTTAAGGGGAACAAAACACACTACTCCATAATGCACCAACAAGACAAAGGTCAGGACAAAAAATGATGAAAAACGCTGTGCATGGATACTAAAGAAAACAAAACACACAGCACTGAATATATAAAAGATCACCTAAAGAAACAGAGGTGACAAGGACAAATGGGTAATAATGAAGTACGGTTAAGTGGGAATGAAACACATTACTTCAAACAATAACAAACACAGTCAATGTTAAAGTCGGGGCTAGGGAAGGCCCCCCACGAGGATAATAAGACAGAATGGGGTGATCACAGAGTATGGTTGAACAGGAAACCACACGCATACTCCATGATGCACCGACGAGGCCAAGGCTAAGGTAAGGATGAATGAAAACGCTGAGTAAAGATAAGAAAATGCAATACACAGCGCGATACATAAGGTGAGTCACCAAGAGGAAAAAAAAGGTGACAGGGTAACAGGATAACAATACGATAAAAATGCTGAGTATGGTTAAAAAAAACAACACACAGCACAAAAACATATATTCCCCTAATGGACAAAGAAACTACACCCGAGTGACTTCAATAATAATAAAAGTAAAGGACACCCGAGGAGACGGCAGGCAGAGTCCAAAATGGCCGGAATTGTTCTGGTAATCTCCCCGCCCATTGTCCAGTTGGCAACCCGGGGAAGAGAAATGTTCGGACGGCGAACTCTGGGCCCAGATCCCAGGAATCCAGTCCAACGGCTGCCGAACCAGGCCGCCCAAAGGCAAACACAGACCAGTGGGGGGAAACCAGATCGCCGAACCGAAAGTTTTGCGGGTCGGTCGTCGACCCGCATCACTCAACCACCAGGACCGTTGAGACGGACGAAGGGTCAGAGCGGATCCCGGTGGAAGAGGCTCAGGGGAGAGCCGATGACGAGGGCGGCGGGCCTCAGGGAAACGGCCACCTCCTCACCGGACCTGGACAACACTGGGGCAGCACCCACGTCGGACCCCGATCGGGCCTCAGGCGAACCCACGTTGGACCCCGATTGGGTCTCGGGTGAACCCACGTTGGACACTGCACCAGAACCGACCTCCAACGTTGAACCCGGACCCTCCAGCACCACGAGGAACAGCAACTCCTCGCCGGTGACCCTGGAAGAAGGCTCAGAAGAGAAAACAGAACCGGGATCAGGATCACCCGCAGCGCCAGAACCCGGCGAGACGAGCTCAGACGCAGCGGGCGGCTGCACCCTGCTCGTCTCCCCTGGAGATAGGCTGAAGTGCTCAAAGATAAAAAGAGAGAAAAGAAAGGAGAGCACTCGCCTGATCTCGGGTTCTGACGCCGTCCAGGACTGCGAAGATCCAGGATCCGTCGTCAGGAGGTCGTTATCAGGCTCCCATCTAGCCGCGTCAGGCCCCGCAGCCAGCACGATGGTCAGCGCAGCTTGAGATTCCTCCAGCTCAGGTAACCCCGCCGACGACCCACTCGGCGTGAAGCCAGAAGAATCTCGTCCCGCTGGACCGAACCGCTCCTCCGTGGAGACCCAGGGACGCTCAGTCGTCAGCGTAGACTCCACGCAGCAGTCAGTCCCCCTCCTCCGTCCGCAATGTAGCTGCGGAACCACAGGCCCTCTCCATATCCCACCACGTTGACCCGGAGCCGGGGACCGCTCGGCGGAGAGAGACACAGAGGATGCGGGATTAGGAATACAGGTTACAGCAGGTGGGGAGAGTTCAGGGAGCTGCGAACCCTGAACTTCTCCTCCAGGGATGTGACAGAGCAAATCATTAAGCAGGTGTGAAAAAACAATGACTTGCCTGCCCCCTGGAGGTTGAGCATCGCCTGCTGTAGTGGAATCTGCTTCTTCCTCTCCCCGCCCGGCGATAACGGAGGACCCCCCGGGAATTCGTCTGAGGGTCGCTCGCGTTGTCTCCAGCAGAGAGCTCACCAGGCCGGGATTCCAGGCACACACAGCGGTCAGGAAGCGCGTCGAGGAGGAGGGGGAAACAGCCGGGGTGAGCCAGCCCGAATGTCCAGGAATGACAGCGGGGGAACGAGGCTCAGGGGACGAGGCTGTAGAATCTCCACACTGACGAGGCGAAGGGATGACAGCTGCGTGGGAGGAACGGTCCTGACGATGACCCAGAACTGGATCCGGACGAGGTTCGTGCAGAGGTGACTCGGCGATGTGATGACGACTACTCCCAGGGAACGAAGCGAGGGGGAAACCCAGGATTCGCCGCTCCAGATCGGAGATCGAGACGAGGGAGGCGTCGAGCACGGGAAAGCTTCGTAGCCCTGAAGTCCTCACCATCAATCTCACTGCCGCCGCCACATGCCTGAAGGTGGTGACAGGAAACACAGTAGAGCTCGCGACAGCCACTCGACCCCGGACATAACTGCTGTCAGCTGCGGCTCCTTGAAGGGAATCCCGAGTGACGTGGCGCAGGTCGGGGGAAGTCCTCTGGTTGGCGCGAACTCCCGGACTGGAATAGCGGCAGGAACGGGACTCCGAAGCGGGGAAAGACGTCGCCCACTTCGACTCCCTGCCGGGATTTCCATCCACCCCGTGGAGCTTCTCTTGCTGTGTACCTGCAGCGTCTATCCTGGCACTGTCCTCCAGATGGTACAGAGAGTGAGGGTGACAGTCCAGGAGTTCCTCAGCACGACCCGGATGCCAGCGTCTCGCGTTGGAGGCGTCGTGCAGGGTGAAGAACGTCCCGTCGACAGCCTCCGAGATGGACCTCAGCTCGTCGCCCTGGCGCCGGAAGTGACTCCTGGGAAACGGCATGCTAGCAGCGCTGACACCCGGACAGAAAGGTACATTTCCACAGCGACTCACGGCCGCCGGCAACTCTTCTGGCTGCGACATACTGTCATATCCGGCTCTAGGGAGCCGGGCAATCAGAGCCAGGGACAAGCCAGTGAGTCGAGATGTTTTATTCTGGGTAAGGGATAAGGGATGAGGAGAGCACAGACACTCATACAGACGTACATTCTCAGGCTGCACAGCGCAGGGGTAGGTAGCTTGTACCGGACGTGGGGGTAACAAGACGTGCATACTCACAGCGGGATACAAACACCGGAATGCTGCAAGGGGAGTTGAGGCTGACACCAGACGAAGGGGCTTCAGCCTAGCAGTGCTTATGTCGCAGCCGCGAATGATCGAAGCTGCTCCTCTTTATACTCATTAACAGCGCCCCAGCTGATGAGGATTAATTGGCCCCAGCCGTCCCGTGACACTGACAGCTGGGAACCAGCTGAGGCACTGCCCAATGAGAGGCAGGGATAAAAGGAGCATGGGCTGAGCGCCGAGCCGGCGTCTCACCCCATGGTGACAGACGGGAGCACGAGCTTGAGAGGCCGTGAAGCGGTGACTTTTGCTGTGTTCACACTGAGACCTCATCTTGGTGAGTGAGATACATGCTAATGTTAGCGTTATGCTAATGCTAATCGTGAGTGGATTTTTTCCTGTTTAAACGCAATGGAAAAGGCTGTCTTTGTGTCTGTATGGTTTTCCTAAATGTGATTTCAGTTCCCAACAGTATGCTGAAGTACTTTTAGTTCTTATGCACTATTTCTGTCAAATGAAATGTGTAGTTTGATGCTAAAAGCACATGGTCTTGGTCTCCTATGTAAAAGCATAGGTTATGCTAAACCCAGTAGCTCAGACCGGGTTTGACTGATTTTAAAAAGGGGATATTGGAAGTAATGGGACAGTATATTCCCTGGTTATGTGATAAATTAATTGTAATTCATTTCATGAATTACAAAGACAAGGTTAGAAAGGATTAATCATAATTTCACGGTTAGGTGATGTAGAGATAAACAGAGGAATTCATTTAATTGGCTACATGAAAAAAAGGGTATTTCATGTGCTACCAGAGAGATTGTGAGAAAAGAAAAAGAACACATGCATGTAAGATGTAAGATGTGAAATGTAAGATATTACCATATTGCTGGATTGTAATAATAGTAATATGAGAGAAGAATTTAAACACTAAGCTATGGTGTTATATAAGAAGGGGTTGGAAGACAAATTACTGTAGCTGTAAACAATAATACCATTATTGTTGTGCAGGCAAGGTTTTTTTTGGTTGCTGACCAAAAACCTTGTGGATCCTGGATTTTCTCTGAAAGGAGATGGCGAGCCTGACCCGAGATTGAACCAAGATTGAACAGAGGTCTGACCATGGTCTCGATTGAAGGACATCCCTCCTCTCTCCAGTGCACAACATTTAAGTGGTAACAACTCAAGCTGCCGCTTTAAAAGAGGAAAAAGAAACCTGAGCCGGGAGATACAAGATATATTGACTGGCCAAACGGCTAAACCAAACAGACAAACAAACACTGAGCTCAGTAGGACATTTTTGGGGTTTTATTTCATGCCGGCCGTTGTTATATTTGTATATTTGTAAGTTGTTTGTATATTTTGTCCCTTTTATCTTTAATAATAACAGATATGAATTGCTCATTTCCTGCCTCCAGCTATCTCATTCCACATTCACTTTAATTCCCTATTGTAACCCTTACAAACCTAGCAACTGGTCTACACTTAATTATTTCCCTTACCTAATTAACATAAGGCAAGGGTTACAATAAGAAGTGGCGAGCCCAGCCAGGAGCCTTTTTCTCCTTTCCCTTACGTTATTTCAAGCCTATACGTACCCAAAATGGATATTGTTGAACGTGAATCTGTGAAAATTCCAACTGCAGTGATAGTGAGTGAAATCGCTGGAGATGAGCAACTTGATGAAGTGACTGAGTTTTTGAAATGGTATGGATAGATTTCAAGAGTCATAAAAGTAACAGATAGTAAGTCTGAGTTTTTCAAGAGTGCTATTTTTGAGTATCACTCGGGTATTGCTTTTGAAACTCTTGACCCATTGCCATGTACTCATGTATCTGATAGTGGAGCCAGCTATATGATAAATCTCTTGCCAGTGTTTACACGCACCTTGTAGGGAACGATAAGACCAAGTCATATCTCACTAACGTTAAAAACCTAGCGAAGGTGAGTGGCAGAGATTTTGCAGATGTCCTGAAAGACATGATGTCACAGCTTTCTGAGTTAATCAAAGAATCTGAAAATGATCAATCAGAGCAAGTTAAGTTACCTGATAACTTACCTGAAGCTTTCTTGGATGAACCTCAACCTCAGCCTTCTGCAGCTGAGTCCAGTATTCAAGGTGCACAACCAACTAACCAGTCAAATCACACTACGAGCACCCCAGCTCGAAGTATGCCCACCATTTCTGCACATGATTTAAATCCCCCAGAAGTGCAACGGGCGGTAGTTGAGCACATTGTAAAAAGGGAAGATTTTTCCGTGTAGCCGTTTTCACAAAAGCTCTGAGCTTTTTCTGGCAAAGACCTCCGACCAACTTATGAGCTAGATTATGACACTTGACGCTCCAGTGTAGAATTAATCTTGACTGATCCTGCTATGTCCAAATTGCAGCAATCCCGAAAGATCATTGAGTCTCTTTTACCCCCAGCAGCTGATGTAGTCAAGTACTTGAACCCCAACAGCTCACCATCAGAATACCTTCAACTGTTAGATTCTGCTTATGGTACAGTTCAAGATGGCGGAGAGCTTTACGCCAGGTTTATTGACACCTTTCAAAACACAGGTGAGAAACCCTCGTCATATCTACAACGTCTTCACGTAGCTTTGACTCACACTGTGAAGCGTGGTGGCTCTTCAAGCCAGGATTTGGACAGGCTGCTTGTCACGCAGTTTTGTCGAGGTTGTTGGAATGATTCCTTTTTAACTGCACTCCAGTTAAAACAAAACCGAACAAGTCCCCCAACTTTTCCTGATTTGCTTCTCTTGCTACACACTGAAGAAGACCAAATTGCTGCCAAAAACTTAAGGATGAGACATTTGAGCAGTTCAAAACAAAAAGTGACCTCCCACGTGCAAACTGTGCAATGCAGTTCAGATGAAGATGAGGACAATATCACGCTAAACTCACTCCAAGAACTCTCAAAACAAGTTGCAGAAATTCAAACACAACTAGTAAAACTAACTGCATAAACAAAAGCTCAAAACTCACAAAGTACACTCAGTACAAAGCCAAAAGAGAAACGAAAGTCCGAGGTTCGAAGACAACCAGATACCGTCATAGTTCCGCCCATAAATGATACCGGATGGAGACAATACTGAAAATGATCACATTACAACTCAACCAATACTGACGATGGACAGTCTTGGTTGCACATGCAACGGGACGTGCATGATATTTAGCACGGGAGAGTGTAGCCCAGCTGAGAAAATTACCCTTTTTTTTCTTAGATGTCAATTGTATTAATACAATTGTGTGATTTTATTTTGAAAACCGATTATTTTGAGGAAGAGGAAGTGTGATCCTTGTTATCCAACTTTTAAATTCCCGTTTAATGGTCATGTTGGGTGATCTGGGTCTTCCCATTCGTTAAGAGTGATATTAGCCCCGCCTTCCGAGTAGAGGCAGCAAGCGCGCACTTGGGTTTCGGTCTTTCACAATATGAGCGCGGACGAGAGAGGCTGTGAGCGGTCTGGTTCACACTGATACCTCTTCTTGGTTAGTTAATTCAGAAAGATGCTATAAATGGATCTAAACACTCTCCAAACGCTAATTTGCAACCTCTATTATCCTAAGTTGATGGGAGCGCGAGCTTGAGAGGCCGTGAAGCGGTGACTTTTGCTGTGTTCACACTGAGACCTCATCTTGGTGAGTGAGATACATGCTAATGTTAGCGTTATGCTAATGCTAATTGCGAGTGGATTTTTTCCTGTTTAAAAGCAATGGAAAAGGCTGTCTTTGTGTCTGTATGGTTTTCCTAAATGTGATTTCAGTTCCCAACAGTATGCTGAAGTACTTTTAGTTCTTATGCACTATTTCTGTCAAATGAAATGTGTAGTTTGATGCTAAAAGCACATGGTCTTGGTCTCCTATGTAAAAGCATAGGTTATGCTAAACCCAGTAGCTCAGACCGGGTTTGACTGATTTTAAAAAGGGGATATTGGAAGTAATGGGACAGTATATTCCCTGGTTATGTGATAAATTAATTGTAATTCATTTCATGAATTACAAAGACAAGTTTAGAAAGGATTAATCATAATTTCATGGTTAAGTGATGTAGAGATAAACAGAGGAATTCATTTAATTGGTTACATGAAAAAAGGGTATTTCATGTGCTACCAGAGAGATTGTGAGAAAAGAAAAAGAACACATGCATGTAAGATGTAAGATGTGAAATGTAAGATATTACCATATTGCTGGATTATAATAATAGTAATATGAGAGAAGAATTTAAACACTAAGCTATGGTGTTATATAAGAAGGGGTTGGAAGACGAATTACTGTAGCTGTAAACAATAATACCATTATTGTTGTGCAGGCAAGGTTTTTTTGGTTGCCGACCAAAAACCTTGTGGATCCTGGATTTTCTCTGAAAGGAGATGGCGAGCCTGACCCGAGATTGAACCGAGATTGAACAGAGGTCTGACCATGGTATCGATTGAAGGACATCCCTCCTTTCTCCAGTGCACAACATTTAAATGGTAACAACTCAAGCTGCCGCTTTAAAAGAGGAAAAGAAACCTGAGCCGGGAGATACAAGATATCTTGACTGGTCAAACGGCTAAGCCAAACAGACAAACAAACACTGAGCTCAGTAGGACATTTTTGGGGTTTTATTTCATGCCGGCCGTTGTTATATTTGTATATTTGTAAGTTGTTTGTATATTTTGTCCCTTTTAACTTTAATAATAACAGATATGAATTGCTCATTTCCTGCCTCCAGCTATTTCATTCCACATTCATTTTAATTCCCTATTGCAACCCTTACAAACCTAGCAACTGGGCTACACTTAATTATTTCCCTTACCTAATTAACATAAGGCAAGGGTTACAATAAGAAGTGACGAGCCCAGCCAGGAGCCTTTTTCTCCTTTCCCTTACGTTATTTCAAGCCTATACGTACCCAAAATGGATATTGTTGAACGTGAATCTGTAAAAATTCCAACTGCAGTGATAGTGAGTGAAATCGCTGGAGATGAGCAACTTGATGAAGTGACTGAGTTTTTGAAATGGTATGGATAGATTTCAAGAGTCATAAAAGTAACAGTAAGTCTGAGTTTTCCAAGAGTGCTATTTTTGAGTATCACTCGGGTATTGCTTTTGAAACTCTTGACCCATTGCCATGTACTCATGTATCTGATAGTGGAGCCAGCTATATGATACAATCAATAATGATACCATTATTGTTGTGCAGGCAAGGTTTTTTTTTGGTTGCCAACCAAAAACCTTGTGGATCCTGGATTTTCTCCGAATGGAGATGGCGAGCCTGACCTGAGATTGAACAGAGGTATGACCATGGTCTCGATTGAAGGACATCCCTCCTCTCTCCAGTGCACAACATTTAAGTGGTAACAACTCAAGCTGCCGCTTTAAAAGAGGAAAAGAATCCTGAGCCGGGAGATACAAGATATCTTGACTGGTCAAACGGCTAAACCAAACGAACAAACAAACACTGAGCTCAGTAGGACATTTTTGGGGTTTTATTTCATACCGGCCATTGTTATATTTGTATATTTGTAAGCTGTTTGTATATTTTGTCCCTTTTATCTTTAATAATAATGGATATGAATTGCTTATTTCCTGCCTCCAGCTATTTCATTCCACATTCACTTTAATTCCCTATATTAACCCTTACAAACCTAGCAACTGGTCTACACTTAATTATTTCCCTTACCTAATTAACATAAGGCAAGGGTTACAATAGGGTGCCAAGAGAGGAAGTGTGGCACTGTATGAGGAAGTCAGGAGTGTAAGAAAAGTATGGGATGGTGGTGCAGGACATGTACTGTATAAGGACAATGAGATGGGTGTGAGGTGTGCTGTAGGAGTGATGGATGGATTCAAGGTAGGGGTGGGATTACATCAGGGATCGGCTCTGAGCCCCTTCTTGTTTGCCATGGTGATGAACAGGCTGACAAACGAGGTCAGACAGGAGTCTCCGTGGACCATGATGTTTGCAGACAACGTTATGATTTGTAGTTAGAGTAGGGAGCAGGTGGAAGAGAACCTGGAGAGGTGGAGGTATGCTCTGGAGAGAAGAGGAATGAAAGTCAGTCGAAGTGAGACTGAAAACATGAGTGTGAATGAGAGTAAGGCAGGTGCAACGGTGAAGATGAAAGGAGTAGCGGTAGTGAAAGTAGATGAGTTTAAATATCTGGGGTCAACCATCCAAAGCAAGAGAAAATGCAGGTGAAGAGAAAATGAGAAAGCACAGTCCCCTGTGGAACTCCTGTATCACTAACCAGTACATCAGACAAGACACTGCCCAGCCGGACAAACTGTGGCCTGCCTGTCAGGTAGTCAGTAATCCAGGAGATCACAGAGGTGTCGACCCCATTCACCCACAGCTTCTCACCCAGCAGCAACGGCTGAATGGTGTGAAAGGCACTGAAGAAATCAAACAATGTGATTCTCATAGTGTCTCCTCCTCCATCCAGGTGCAAATGAGCTCGTTGCAGCAGGAAGATGACAGCTTTTTCAACTACTAAATGGGGCTGATATACAAACTGCAGAGGGTCCAGCCACATCTTCACGTGCGGCTTCAGGTGGGCAAAGACCAGTTTCTCCATGACTTTCATCACGAGATGTAAGGGTAACTGGTCAATTGTCATTCAGGTCTGATGGAGACAACCTTTTGGGGAGAGGAACCAGGCAGGACATCTCCGTCAGCACCGATACTTTCTCCAGCCTCAGGCTCAAGTCGCACAGGTGTTTAAGTACCGAAGCTATCTGGGTGGCACAGGTCCTCAGGATCCTGGCGGAGACACCATCAGGGCCTGCAGCCTTCCGCCGTTGAAGTCTCTCCAGCTGTTTCCTCACCTGGCCTGTAGTCACAGTGATGTGGAGGTTGGTGCCTATCAGGGACAGAGAGTAGCAAAACTGTCCAAGTACAGGCCAAATGGAGCATTAAAACCAGAATAAAATCACAGACCCCACCAAACAAAATTCAAACTCCTACTTTAACTAAATTACTTTATACATGTTACCCACTCGCCCATCTCCCCACAGACTGTGCCTTGCCAAAAATGACTGCAGAACAATCTATGGGATCAGATAACAAGCTACACCATTAACCAATTAATTAAGCTTTGGACGAGCCCCCATTTGTCAGGATCTATGCCATGGATCGTCACCATGAAAGGAGACAAGTCAAGTGGATAACGTAATTCAAATAACCCTTTATTTAAAAAAAAAAATAATCAACTTAGGTAAACATGTGAATATCAGTAATGGATATGAATTTCCAATCAAACCAAACAGACTGTGTCAGGGTGTGAGTTGAGCCTTGTGTATTTTTAATTATATTATCCTGTTTTTGGTTTTGAGCCAACTCACACCCTCGCCCTTAGTTCTCCTTTTGAGTTTTTGTATTTATTTTTCAGTGTTATTATCTTGTCTTTGGTTTTGTTGTTATTCCTGTCCCTGCCTTAATGCATTTTTGTCTTCCTTTGTATTATTTCGTCTGCATCCCATCTTGTAATTCATTTGGATCGTCATGTTGGTTTGTGCTTTTATTCTGACAGTGTCCTTTGTTTACTTCCATTTTCGGGATTAGTTTTGTGGTTTTCCACAGCTGTTCATTATTTTAGTAATCATGTCTTGTCCTATTTAAGGAATAATGTGCCATTGTTAGGCACGACGTCCTACTTTGTCATGCTAGCGTGGACCACACGCTTCTACCCGTTTCTGTATCCTGTCTGTATCCAGCCGAAGGTCTGTGAGTTTGTTCCTGCTTTCTGAGCTGAACTATTTTCGGTTTAATTAAATCCTACAAACTTGAGTCCAGCGTTTGGGCCTGAATTCCGCCCCGGAGGGGCTCGCATTATGACAGAAGGACATTGCTAGTTAAGACCCAGTGGACTCAGTGTTTTTGCCTAGCTATATTCGGGTGTGTGCTGCTTACCCAGGAGGAGTTTAAAGCCATGAAGCAGCTGCAGGATCTGGTTTCCGCAGCACACAGCTGCAGCGATCCGAAGGAGGAGTGTCAGCTCTGTGATGCAGCAGCCCAGGAGCTGGAGAGCACCCTACGGCTTGGAGTGTTCCCGTTGGTACAGGACCTACCCATTTTCTGCCCTCAGCGACCCGTCTGTCTGCCGACAATGAAGAAGGAAAGGCGAAGAGAGCGTCAGCGCCAGTTGTCTCAACACGCTATCTGCTCCAGCACCACCCTCCATCACTCACAGCCAGACGAGCTCCACAGTCACCCGGAGGGAGTCATATGGCACATCACCGGCAGCAGAGTGGGAGTCAAGGCAAGTACCATATTCTCATTTATTCCCTGCTATTCATGAGAGGTCTTGCTTTGCTCCCGATGGGGAGGAAGCTAAATTCTCCCCACCTGTCACTGTTGATTGTTCTGCTGCCGCTTCAACATCTTTTCCCTCACCTGCTTGTCCTTTCTCCTCTTCCCCGAGCCCCACGCCTGAGGAGGTCACCCACCACTGGGTGCTGCAGGATCTCATCCGACATATTGGTGAATGTTTCACCATCTGCTTGAGTATGGAGGCAGGAGATAATGCAGTGTGGAGGTATGAGGCATGGAGGAAGGCTCATCAGATAGCTGCAGCAACGCCCCATCTGAGGGAGAAGATTCCAGCCTTTCTCAAGGATTTTCTGCAGTCTGATGAGTTCACCCTCACTCTAGGAGTCCGGTGGCGAGGTGCATCCATCCTCTGGTCCTGTGGATGATGAGCTTCCACTGCTTATTCCGCCGGTTTTCTCTACTGAGGCTGGTAGTGTCCTGGTTGAGGATTTGTTGCCCCTGGCAGAGTAGGCTGTGCCGGGGGTGGACCCCCGAGCTTCTGGGCTGGAGAGTTTGCAGCCGCTGCCGCTTGGGGTCACTGATCTTTGTTTTACATTGGAGGTCGCCGCAGATCAGCCAGCTTCATCGAGACCTGTTGTGGTGCTGGAGGTTAGTGCACCACCACCTGTTAATGAACTGAAGACTCCTGTGTGTGAATCCTCTGAAGTGCACGTACCTGCTCCAGATCGACCTCAGGTGCACGATACTGCTGCTTTTCCTGAGGCAGTCACCCCAGCAGCAGTGGACCAGGAGCTCAGGCAAATGCTGTTCTTTACTTTTTAACATCTATATTAGTAAAGACTTGCCTAGCTCCTGGTAACTGTGGTGATGCTTCCCTCACTCCCTGCTCCTCTCCCCTGTCCGAGGTGACCATGTCCGGGAAGGAATTGCAGGAGTACTACACTTCGCCAACAACGCAAGAAGTCATGGGACCTTCAGCCGCTGCGCCAAAGGTTATGGGACCTCCAGCCACCACGTCGGAGGTCATGGGAACTTCACTAGCTACGCCGTCAGTGTCCGAGTGTCATGAACTTTAAAATTCTGCATCTGTATGTCATGAACCTGACACCCCAAAATCACTACATTTCCCAACATTCACCGCTCCGTTAGATACAAGGGAAAGAGAGCTGCTGCAGCCCACGCAGGCCCAGTCAGTCTGGCGGGGGGTAGTGACATTCACCCAATCAAAGGCTGACACATAACATAATTTTGGAAACATTATTTCAAGATTAAAATTTTACACAGTGTTGCTTTTACTGGGTCATTGACTGCACTTTATCCACATTTTAGCAGTTCACGCAGGTCTTAATGAAATGCTTGTGACATATTTTGGTCAAATCTTCTTTAATTTATTAAATTATTGCAGCATCATTGTGAATCATCATTTGTAGCCTTTTCCAGAACAGTTGGTTTCAGTGCATGTCTCTTTAAATCTCTAAGACTGCATTTAACTCCGCCCTCTGAGGAACACTGGTGGACAGGGGTGTGTGGTTTCAAGATATGACCGGTTCCGGGAGTACAATAAGCACAGAAACATTTGTCAATGAGTGGCTAAACTGCTGGTTAAACTGCTAGCTTCAACTAGACGCCATGGATCTCAGTTAGAGAAAATAAAACTTTTATTTAGCTAAAATAACGTCTAAAAGCGAAGTCATATGGTCACGTGTTATTGTATGAATAAAGATTCCAATGGGGTTTGAGTAGAGTGTATAGAGAAAAAAGCTATGAATTCCGGCCAGATAAAACTGTTCTCACTGGACAAAAGGAACCGCACTAACGGAGAAAACAAACTTGAGTTTGACTGAAACAAACTAAAGTCTGTAGGTCTGAAAGCACCCTAACAATACTGTAAAATTCCCATTGCACAACTAATAACATGTTGGACCAGAAACACTTCGGGAACTCTAAAAGCAGATCCCTGTTCCAGTCACCCTACATGTTTCCACGAATTGGTGGAAACCTTTGTTGATGAGCTCCTTATCGATTAAAGGTGGTCATCCCCTTCTGGGCTCCATCTTAAACTGGGCCCCCGCAGATTTATGTGCATTTCAGTGAGGTTTATCTTTGCCTTAATGCCTCTTTGTTCAGCACTGTATTGGTGTTTCTGTCACGTTGTTAAAATCTATGGTGCAATATCACTTGCTTGGAATGGGCTCGTCGAAGTGTCAGGCCCTGTAGATGTATGGCACAATATAACAGGAAGAGGAAAAAAGAGGGGAAAAGAAGGAGCCGTAAACTCATAAATCAATATCTATATTCTGATGGATGTTTGTCCTCTGCCATTTCACACAACAGGCCAAAGACATAACAGAGGAGCTGCCGGCCGACAATGTGTTAAATACATAATCCTGACACGCTCTATGAAATTATTCCCCCAATTTCTGTGATGAGTGTTTCCATTTTGCTTTGGCCTGGACAATTTTCCTCTGACATCTTGGCTCATCCACTGCTCATGATTGCATGTGAAAGCACTCAGAAGGGTGATTGATATGTGGATGGGCGTCTGCAGAGTTTTTATCCTATTGGTCTTTTTCAGCTGCCACATTCAGACACATGGCAGCTGTTCTAACCTGCTAACCTTTTTTTTTTTTGGTCAAGCGTCTGAGTCAGCTCACTGATTGAAACACGTCCTCTGTGATTATGGCATTCATCGAGCCACTCATCCTACATGGCTACACTTCCTCCAGCTGGCCCATTTGGTCTGGTTCCCTGAGTGTGGAATTGCATCAGTGGTGATTAAGAGCGCTGTCGTCAAGTGACCACTCTCATTATGTGAGATGTCATGTTATCCCTCATAATGTGACATTAAACACTAATTATTCAATAATAGCTTTTACTTCAATGCGTTTTCATTTCTTCTCTGACAATATGTGAAATATATTGGTTTTTCATTTCATCTTCCTCACATTTTAATATATATCAGAATATAGTAGAAAATGTGAAATTACATTCAGTCCAAAAGAATAATCATTATGATAAACCTATAGAGGCTCGAGTATATACTCATGCCGAACCAATCTGGCACTTACTAAGGGTGGGGGAAATGATAATTTTTTGGATGCATTATGATGCAGACATGAACAATTCTGCATTGATGCACAACTGGCAACAATTGAATTCTTAAATATTAATTTACTTTTAAGGAATGAGAAAAGCTTACTTGGAAATGTGGATGCTGTACCACCGGACAGTTTAGAGCGTGCCACAATATGGAGATGCTTGACTGTGGCAATGGCAGAACAGGACATGGCAGCATCTGGGCCTCCATGAAACCAAAGGGAAAAAAGACCTGGATAAGACCCACACCGCATGCAAGACCCTATCAAGCCCAACCAAAATGCCCTGGAAAAACATGAAATCAAACCCCAAATCTACACACAGAGGACAAAATCTACACCCAGATGTATCCATCCTGCCATTGTGTCCCTGAGCAAGACACTTTATTCACCTTGCCTCCAGTGTCCATGACACTGGGTATGAATTGTATAAATGTTGTTAGTGGTCGGAGAGGCTGTTGGCGCAGATTGGCAGCCATGTTTCCATCAGTCTGCCCCAGGACAGCTGTGGCTACAGTAGTAGCTTACCACTACTATTGTCTGTGGAGTGAATGAATAATGGGCTCATTGTGAAGCGCTTTGGGTATCTTGAAAGGTGCTATATAAATGCAATCCATTATTATTGTAAGAGGCTGGTGCTCTCAACCACAGGACCACCAAGGAAGCAAAGTCACAGCCTCTGCCCAACCCAGAAAGGGTGTCCACACTGCACCGTCAAGAACCAAGGCCCCATGGTCCGGTATGCGCCCCATGCCACACATCGGAGCAGAGCCACAGCACAACACCTCACCACAAAGTTACCCCATGGTCACAGCAATCCCCAGACTCTACAAGACAAAAACTGAAGTCACTGAATCACTGAAGACAGCAGGTAAGATTTCTTCTGATTTTCATTACAAGTCTAATATTTATATGTTAGACTTTATCCAAGATGGCGCCCACAGCGGTCGACATGGTGCTTCGCTGCGCTCTTTGTTTGTTTTTGTTTGTCAATTGTGTGTCTGCTTGCACTTATACCCGTGAAGAACTTTTAAATATCAGGACTTTCACCCCCACGGACCTCCTCCCAGTTTTTCTAGCCCCTGCCGCCGATCTGGTTTATTGTTTGGCTCGGAAAGTGAGACGGCGGAAGAGAGGAAGACGAGCGGGCGCTCTCGTGCGACTTCGCAGGAGAGGCTCGCGAACGGCGCTGCCTGGCATATTTCTGTCCAATACCAACTCTCTCTCTAACAAGGTGGATGAACTGAGACTGCTGATGCGTTTTAAGGACCTCGCCTCCTCGGCTGTCCTCTGCTTTACTGAGACCTGGCTCCGGGAAAATATACCGGACAGCGCGCTGCGCCTCGACGGCTTCCAGCTCTTCCGTGCTGATCGTGACACAGAGCTTTCCGGCAAGACCACAGGAGGCGGAGTCTGCTTCTACATCAACTGCAGCTGGTGCTCTGATGTAACGGTAATTTCCAAACACTGTTCTCCTGCCTTGGAATTTCTTGTTATCAATTGCAAGCCCTTCTATTCCCCGCGGGAGTTTGCTTCTTTCATACTCATCGCTGTGTACGCCCCTCCCGACGCGGACACGCGCGAAGCTCAGCGCGTGCTCGCGGATCACATTCAACACACAGAGCGGAGTTTTCCAGACTCGCTGATTATTGTGGCTGGCGACTTTAATCAGTGCAATCTGAGCCACGATCTCCCCCGCTACAAACAGTTTATTAAATGCCCCACCAGAGGATTAAACACACTGGATCACTGTTACACCACAGTGAAAGACGCATATCGCGCTGTCCCTCGAGCTGCACTGGGATTATCTGATCACGTGATGGTTCACCTCATTCCCACATACAGACAGAGATTGAAGCTCACTAAACCTGTTGTGAGCACTACGAAGATACGGACCAGTGATGCTGAGGAGAAGCTGGAAACGTGCATGGAAATATCTGACTGGGGCATGCTTAAAGGAGCCACGCATGATCTGGATGAGTACACGGACACTGTGAACTCATATATCCACTTTTGTGAAGAGAACATTCTTCCATCACGCACCAGGGTGAGTTACTCTAATGACAAACCCTGGTTCACAGCTAAGCTCAGACAGATCAGGAAGGAGAAGGAAGCAGCGCTGAAAAGTGGAGACAGGGACTGCTACAGGGAGGTTAAATACCGGTTTAACAGAGAGCTGAAGAGGGCTAAATCTGTGTACTCAGAGAGACTCCAGCAGCAGTTCACTGCTAATGATTCGGCTTCCGTGTGGAGAGGACTGAGGCAAATCACCAACTATCGACCTAAGGCTCCTAAAGGTCAGGATGACAAAGCCCTTTGTCAGAGACTGTCCCAACACTATGCCCGTTTTGACACCTCGTCATCTGTGTCCAACTCCCCCCCTCCCTCCAGCTCCACAGCCTCCACATTCCCTACTTCATTTAAGGCACCCCCCCCCCTCCTCCCCCCCTCCCCTTATCATCAGTGAGCAGGATGTGCTCAAACAGTTCTCCAGACTGAACCCGCGCAAGGCCCCCGGCCCAGACGGCGTGTCTCCCTCCACCCTGAGACTCTGTGCGAAACAGCTGGCTCCTGTATTCACAGACATTTTTAACACCTCCCTTAAGTTATGCCACGTGCCATCCTGCCTCAAATCCTCCACCATCATCCCTGTCCCCAAGAAGCCACGGATCACTGGACTTAATGACTACAGACCTGTAGCGCTCACCTCTGTAGTCATGAAGTCTTTTGAGCGCCTGGTCCTGTCCCACCTCAAGTCCATCACCACCCCTCTCCTGGACCCGCTGCAGTTTGCCTACCGAGCCAACAGGTCTGTAGACGATGCAGTCAACCTGGCCCTCCACTCCATCCTGCAGCACCTGGACTCCCCGGGAACCTACGCCAGGATCCTGTTTGTGGACTTCAGCTCCGCATTCAACACCATCCGCCCCGCTCTGCTCCGGGACAAGCTGTCCCTGCTCAACGTGCCTGACTCCCTCTGCAGGTGGATCATCGACTTCCTGACGGACCGGAGGCAGCATGTGCGGCTGGGAAAGACTGTCTCAGACTATACTAGCATCAGCACCGGATCACCCCAGGGCTGTGTACTTTCCCCCCTACTCTTCTCCCTTTACACCAACTCCTGCACCTCCAGCCACCAGTCTGTCAAGTTGATCAAGTTTGCGGACGACACCACCCTCATCGGGCTCATCTCCAACGGCGACGAGTCCGCCTACAGGAGAGAGGTGGCCCAGCTGGCGTCCTGGTGCAGCAATAACAACCTGCAGCTGAACGCTCTGAAGACAGTGGAGATGATTGTAGACTTCAGGAAAGTCACTACTCCTCTGCCCCCCCTCACCCTCTCAGGCTCTCCCATCACCACTGCTGATTCCTTCCGCTTCCTAGGCACTACCATCACCAGGGACCTCAAATGGGAGCTGACCATCAGCTCACTCATCAAAAAAGCCCAGCAGAGGATGTTCTTCCTGCGGCAGCTGAGGAAGCTCAAGCTACCCACCAAGATGTTAGTGCAGTTCTACACAGCCATCATCGAGTCCATCCTCACCACCTCCATAACCGTGTGGTACGCAGGAGCCACTGCCAGGGACAGACTAAGGCTGCAGCGCGTCGTGCGCACTGCTGAGAAGGTGATCGGCTGCAAGCTCCCATCTCTCCAGGATCTGTACATCTCCAGGACCCGGAGGCGTGCTGGCCGGATCATAGCCGATCCCTCACACCCTGGTCACGTACTGTTTGCCCCCCTCCCCTCTGGTAGAAGACTTCGGTCCATCCAGACTAAAACCTCCCGTCACATGAACAGCTTCTTCCCCTCTGCCATTAGACTGCTGAACACTAAGTGACTCTCGTGCACCATGTACAGCAGCTCAACCAGACTCATGTCAATCATCACTGTTTTCTTCCTGCATTACCGACTGCACTATATAGTTCTCCACAGTATCTGCTGCTGGCTAATATATATTTTAACTGTTGACCAGTATCACTTAATCTTATCCTACACTTTATTACATGTATAGTTTATTTCTCTTATCTTATCATGTTTAATGTTGCAGCATTGTACCGAGACAAATTCCTAGTTTGTGTACTACATGAACAATGGCAATAAACCTGATTCTGATTCTGATTCTGATTCTGATTCTGATTCTAAATGTTATGTTAGAAATTTTAAAAAAGCTGTCACAACTTAAAACAGTTAGTGTTCGGAATACCTTAAAATTTTAAGTTGATTGAACTTGAGAAGATAAGTGGTAAAGACACATAAAACACATAAACAAACTCAAGTTCAGTCAACTTAATTCCTTAAGGATTACATTTGATTACATGATCTGCCTTTCCTGTGGCCGGTGTCACAGATCTACGCCTGTCACGTGATTGGTCAAAAAGTCTGGGGAAAAAAACCCCAACAAAACAGATGCACCAAGCATTTCACCAAGCATTTCACCAAGCATTTCAGATGCACCAAGCATTTCACATCACTAGATGGCAGACATACAGTATATAGCTTACTGGTCTGCACTGGAGGACCAAGATCAGCAAAACCAGAACTGTGTCAAATCTGATATCACTTTTGGGGTGCAGAAGAAGAGATGTATAAACAATTGCGCAACATGTATTCCACAGGGAGGAATCATTTACTCCAAATTTTGCCAGCTATGATTCTAAAAGGGATTATTTAGCTAAAGGGAAATATTTACTTTCTGGACAGCACAAGATGGACCGGAGTGGAACGCTTTTCGTCTGCCATTGACGAAGCTGCACATGACGGAGAAAACAATACTGCCGGTTGCGCGGGGTAAACTAACCAAAACTGAAGTGAAATAAATCAGAAGATAAATGTGATTGTTTCTGGACGTGGGAGAGAAAGCAAAAATGACCGACAGAAGACAAATAAGGACCGGGGTGAGCACATGGACGAGCTCACGGACGCATGGCGACACATGAGGAGCGGTAGGTCTGATCATGTGTCTCATCAGTTTGTTTACATTCTACTGATTTTCAGGTTCATATATTTTGAAAATTAGACAACAAAAATGAAAAAAACAAAAACGAAGACAAAGACAAAAAAAAACTAAAAATCAAAAACCAAAACCACCCTTTGTCTAAATATGTCCAAAGTCCACTTTGACCAAAAGTTATGTAATCTGATGTGGCTGTCCTTACATTTTGCAAATTAGATGCATAAATTTACTCCTACCATAAACTTTGGACCATTTTCTACATCTCTCTCATTGACAATAAGCCATTATCTCTTACCACCTTCAAGTTACAGCCTTTGGAATTTGTGATATCTACAGTCATGGGAAAAAATTAGGATACCCATTAAATATTCAGTTCTTTATTAAGAAATGTTCACATATCTATGTCTAACCTTTTTTTTTGTTTTGATTTGCATTTTTAAACATTTATTTCAGCCATTTTAAGTGGTAATGAATGTGGGGGTGTCCTAAAAAGATGGGGGTGGGGGGGTGATCCTAATTTCTTCCTCACTATTTGTTTAAAATTGCATTTTACAGAAAATTTGAAAAATCTTTAGTTCATTTTTGTTTAGTTGTATTACATGAATCTCCCAGTATTTTAAACACTGAAATTAAATATCCATATGTTCAAATATGTTAAAAAAAAAACAGGCTTATACAGGGTATCCTAATTTTTTCACAGGACTGTAAACTGAATATTTTCTTGAAAAAAATCTTTGCCACCAGAGGGTGCATGCAGATGGATTAGATCTGCGACCTAAATCCTCAAGTAGTTAAAATATAAAGGCAGCCTGAATATTAACTTTTTTAGGTAGAATAACCTTATTTATTTTTTACGGTGTATATTTGACTTGGTTAACTTGTTGCACATAAGAGCTGAATGTTCATTAGAAGTCTATTATTTGTAAGAATTCAGGGTTCTCTGAAGTCTGTGTTACAACAAATATACTGCTACAGGTGCACTTTCCGTGCTGAGTTTTACAAGTGCTGGTATATGCCACCAAATATAACATTCTGTGTGAGTTCCCTTGGTTTTATTAAAGATGCACTAAACAAACATAACTTTCTGTGTTTGGAGCAAACACAGAAAGCTTTTGCAGCTGAAATAAAGGGAAATGAGCCACAGGAGCACTTGGGGAGAAGAAGGGTCCCAGGTTTTGACAAGGAAAAAATAATGAAGAAACTTGCTAGATACATATTTTGGAGAGCACAGACTTTATAAAGGTGGATTTACACTATAATGTTTGCACCGACTTTTACTGACATTTCAACAACTGTCTGGATCTGCTGGCAAACTTGGTAAAAGGTAATAATAGCTGGTGTTAATTGGGAAATGCTAGCGAAAGTCATATTCTTTGAAAATTTTCAGTATGTGGAAAATTTACCAATGTTTGAAAATAAACGTTGGTGAAAGCTGTGCTCAGTTTGTTAAAGTTCCTGAGTGCTGAGCTAAGTTGTGCAGAGCTCACCTAAGTCGGTCTAAGTTAAGCTCCGTTGGCAAACGTTGACTGAAATGCTGGCAGAAGCAGATGTTTTTAGACCGAAACTCACTTCAAATGTGCACGGACACAAGAGAAATGCCGAAGAAGTGTCGCTGTCCATGGTGCTGGAATGCCAAACGTGAGAGAAAGGGGAATAAAAAAAAGAAAATTTATATTTATATACACTACCGTTCAAAAGTTTGGGGTCACCCAGACAATTATTTTGTGTTTTCCATGAAAAGTCACACTTATTTACCACCATGAGTTGTAAAATGAATAGAAAATATAGTCAAGGCATTGACAAGGTTAGAAATAATGATTAATATTTGAAATAATAATTTTTTCCAGATACTCAACCTGCTCAAAGGAAGGTCAGTTTTATAGCTTCTCTAACCAGCTAAACTATTTTCAGCTGTGCTAACATGATTGCACAAGGGTTTTCTAATCATCCATTAGCCTTCTGACGCAATGATCAAACACATTGTACCATTAGAACACTGGAGTGATAGTTGCTGGAAATGGGCCTCTATACACCTATGTAGATATTGCACCAACAACCAGACATTTGCAGCTAGAATAGACATTTACCACATTAGCAATGTACTGTATATTCGATATTAGAGTGTATTTCTGATTAGTTTAAAGTTATCTTCATTGAAAAAACAGTGTTTTTCTTTCAAAAATAAGGAAATTTCTAAGTGACCCCAAACTTTTGAACGGTAGTGTATATAATCCCCCCAAAATATGACAGTAAAAAAAAAAAAAATGTCATTGCAGATGTTACTGTTCTTAATTTTCTGCTCTGTGCGTAATAATCATTCTCCATGATTTATTGGCTCGGCTTCCATTGTTAAACTCATTCACTTTCAGAATGATTCAAAATAAAAATATTCCAACAGTTGTTTTGAATTAAATCTACAATTTTGCATTCACCATACTGCATATACAGTTGATATAAAAAGTCTACACATCCCTGTTCAAATGCCAGGTTTTTGTGATGTTAAACAATGAGACCAAGAGAAACCATTTCAAAACTTTTTCCACCACTAATGTGACCTACAACCTTTAAAACCCAATTGAAAAAAATAAACTGAAATCTTTTAATGGGAAAAATAAAACATTAAAAACTTACGATTACCTGGTTGCATAAATATGCACACCCTGTTATAATTGGGGATGTGGCTGTGTTCAGAAATAACCAATCACATTCAAACTCATGCTAAATGGGAGTCAGCACACACCTGCCACCGTTTAAAGTGCCTCTGATTAACCCCAAATAATCTTCAGCTTTATGCCTTTCCTGACATTTTTTTAGTCACAGCTTACAGCACAAGCCATGAGCCGCAGAGAGCTTC
Organism: Pholidichthys leucotaenia; assembly: GCA_020510985.1. Lineage (NCBI taxonomy): Eukaryota > Metazoa > Chordata > Actinopteri > Cichliformes > Pholidichthyidae > Pholidichthys > Pholidichthys leucotaenia. The sequence goes on along the minus strand of CM035842.1, from coordinate 17,983,057 downwards.
CAAAGCATCAGTGGAATCTCACTGGTTCGATACGCCATCCCTCGATACCAAGGCAGTGGAGTAGCACACCTTTTAGCTTAGCATCACTAGCGTGTCTCAGGCTGGCGACGGTTATGAACTCTACAAACAGCTCAACGGCTCAAGAGGCTCATTGAGGAATGGCGGCGCTTTGGTGAATGGGTTCTTCATGCTCGGTTTTGTGTGGGTCATCCTCGTTTCCATTTGTTATGTCTGGAAACTGGAAGGACTCACAGAGAGTGACGTTTGCTTGAAATACAAACTTTGTTACAATAGACACTGTTATGGAATACAGACTGTCATTGGGAGGCTGAGTGTTATGATGGCATGAAGAAAAGAAGCCGTAAGATGGCCGTCCCCCTGCAGTTATATGCTCGGCATGATGACGTCACCCACCGGCCTTGTCATCACGCCGACGTGACCAAACTTGTGGTTTCTTAACACCACACTATCATCTTCTTAAGTTTTTGAGGTAGGAGCAACTTTTTCAGGTGAGTCCCCCGTTGGATAATGTAAACCTAAGCATCACATTATTTGGGGGATTTCAACAGCAGGTTGAACACAGCTGCAGAAGTTATAAAGGCAACTTCACCTGTCTGCAACTCACTCAAGATGGCAAATTCATGTCTATTCGCATGTTTACATTGAGTTATAATGTAATCGCGCCACACAGAAAATTTGCCCATTTGCGTTTTGTGTGAAGGGACCTTAAAACATGTCATTGTCAACTTTGAAGAGTAAAATTGATTATGAAAATCCCTGCCTGGACTGATATGTGTGTGTAATAGAATGTGTAGTTATAAAAAGAGGTTCCTACTCACACATGGTGATTTAAAACAAAACAAACAACAATAGTGGATATGCAAGGTTTGTTAATGTTATCAGTCTTTTCTTGGGGGTTTCTGCACTGAAGTGTTTGACAGTTCTGTCATATTGACTGGACAATCAGCCTAAGTGCAAAATGCAACACCAACAGAAACACACAGAAGAAACGTTTGACCCTTTATTAATTTCAAAAGACGGGAACTTGGAGAAAACCAGTCACTCGCCAGAGGAGCAGCAAATATGCAGAGGGAGAGATGAGGCTGATTAATAGAGGAATGAAGGGGGAGATGGAAATCCAAAATGATACCACTCACGTGGGAGAAAAAGAGAGCCCGGCTCAGAACCCAGCGAAGGAGATTAACCAGCAGGTCAGGACTGCTGGTGGGGAAATGAGGAGCGGAGTCTGACCGGGTGGAGATGATGACTGCGACGGGGGAAGCAACAGGCTGGCGAGCGCAGCAACGCCCCTTAAGATGCATCGCTTAGTTGGCAGCAACCTGTGGAGAAGATGGAGGAAAAAGTGTGTCAGGTAAGGTAATCCACAACACAAGTAGCTACTTATTTAGATTATCCTGCTCGAGGCAGTATACCCAAACGAGCCAGCGTTGAATCACTGAAGAGCACTTCCTTATAAATGCTGGCTCAGCAGGAACAGCAGGTGCGTCAGATGAGTTGATTAGGAGTGCAGGGTGAAATGGGAAGGAGGGGGCAAGCGCTCGCCAGGATGTGACAAGTCCATGTTTTATTCAGCTAAATGCACTTTGTGATGTGCCAAGGTCAGCTATGACCAGGATGTAGTAGATTTTATTTTAAAAGGGAAACAAATGTTAATGCTACTAACAGAGCACACTGAGTTTTTATGCATGAGATCTGAGTAAGCTTTAATGAAAATGGATATTTACAGAATTTTATTTTTTTCATTCTACTTATTTAATTGTTGTTCAAGAGGAAAATATTTATACTACTTCAAGTTCTGCTCAAACACAGCACTGCTATTGTGGGGGGTTTTTTGCACTTTTGATGTGTCTTTGTCATGTTAGTTAATTAGTTAATTCCCTTCCACAGCATGTGGAACACCAATTGGTGTATGGGGCGGCGCCTATCTCCGTTTCAATCTTTGTCATGTGTTACGTGCAAATTTAAAACCAAGACAATGAATAAAAAGTACATACTGTATTTTTCATCATATTGATCTGTGTTGGTTTCAGATTTGTCATATTCAACAAATTGCTGAACATGTGTGGCCCAGTTACATGTCTTGATTTTAAATTGTGGCCCAACTGATTTTGTAATTGAATAGCCCTGCCATGGAATTTCTGAATAACTGTCTAACTGATATTTTTAGATTTACCCGAGGAGGTTGAATTTACCTACACAAGTGTAAGCAGCTTCTTAATCTGCCAGCATTACCCTTGTGTCCCAAAATTCCTTTTTTCTTCTTCCCTGCACCCACAACAGCTCAAATTGCCAGAGGAATGCTTATTTTCAGGCATCAGAGCACAGGGCTGACAATGTCTGTCCTTTTCAAAGGGTATCAGGGATTGGCAGGGCCATGATCCCCTCTACTTGCAGGTCTTTTGTGATTCCCTGGGGGAGCTGAGGCCTGGCCAGTTCCCTGGCTCCATTCTGCTCTTTCACCCAGTCAGTCCTTATTAGCCTCCACAGAAAAAAAAAAAAAAAAAAAACCTCCCTTTTGCTGGAGATTCAGACTTTATGATGGACTCAAAGCCCTCCTACTCAAACTACACTGAAAAAGTGGTTTTACTTGGCTAGATCACCATGGTAATTTATGATAAAGTCAAGGCCCTATTTAGACAATCTATAGCATGCATTTGCACCATGCTTTCCCTCTGGTGCCAGTGGTTTTGTCTGTTTCTTACACTGCTCAAGCCGAGGTCTGCTGGAAGAATGGCTCGTTGTATTTCCGTGTCCCCATCCCAGAGTAGTTCAGAGGACAGCAATAGTGGGTGGTCCAGGGTCTTCCTCAGGTGTATTCTTGCTTCTGCGGTGTGAAATGAATCTACATTGTGTTGAACAGGTGACTCCCACAGTCTCTGTTCATAAGCTCAAAATGCATTAACTGTATACTGATCCTGTGAATTCACAATTAAAAGTGAAAATGTAAATATCAACAAAAGCAATTCACTGTCTTATCATATTAAAATTTATATTTATGAGTAATTAGTGCATAATTTATACAATATTCAAAATAATGGGCAAAGAAAACTGCTGAAACCTCTGGACGGCACAACCCTCATCAGTGCATAATGATAATCCTTCATTTTAACACTGGCCGAATTGATCAGAAATCATATATAATTATTCAGTATCTCAATACTCAATATACCATATATCAACACAAAAATGTGTGTGTTGTGTAAACAGCAAATGATGTTGAGTAAATTATTTTGGTAAAAATCACCAGCAAATACCTGAAGCAGTTGTATCCATATGAATTTAATTTATACAGTAGGTAGCACACATATCATCACACAATCACATATTTTAGGTCTGATAGTTTAACCCCTTGAACTCCGGGATTCAGTGCACACTGAAAAAAAAAAAAAAAAGAAGCTGCATTTCCGTTCTTCCAGTACAGACACAGCCGCAAACAGAATGCCAAAGGAGTGTTTTGATTGGTTTAGATTTGATTGACCTCTCATTCGACTAATAAAAGCCTTGAATTGGGTTTCTGAAACCTTGAAAAACCAATGACTGAAAACCTAGCAAGAAGGACCTGCCTACCAACGACCGCGAATACAAAGAGCCAATTGAAGCAGAGAAATTCTACGATTGGAACACGTGCATCCCGTGCGTAAAATCTGTTTTGTCTAAGCCGCTGGGTGACACACATTGAGACCTGTGTGTTACGGTAGCGTTAGCCAGTCTTTTTTTATTACTACTGTTCTTATTTGTTTTGAAAAATCGTTTGCCAAAACCGCAATCATGGAAGCGGAGGTGGTTTGACCGGGTCGGGTGACCAGAACCACGAGTCCGTAACAACCGGACAAGCTTCATGTTCGTCTGACAATGAGGAACAGATGTTCACCAACAACACTGCTGTTGTGGACAGGTAAGTGTTATAAGCTAAATTATTCTTTATCAATGAAAATAGATTAGATTAGATTAGATTAGATTAGATTACATTCAACTTTATTGTCATTACACATGTATGAATACAAGGTAACGAAACACAGTTTAGCATCCAATCAGAAGTGCAAAGGACAGCAGTGCAGTATATACAGTAATTGACAGTATGTGCAATTTAGCAAATATATGCAAATATATGCAGCAATGTAGAAAGTTAAGAGTACTGTTATGTGCAAATAATGTACAATAAGCTAGATGGGCAGTTATGTACAGGTGAGGATGGTAAGAGATGATGGTAAGAGAGTCAGCGGGAAACTAAGTTCAATAACGTGACAGCTGTTGGAAAGAAACTGTTCCTAAACCTGCTGGTTCTAGTCCGAAGGCTTCTGAAACGCCTTCCGGAGGGGAGAAGCTGGAACAGTCCATGAGCAGGATGGTTGGAGTCCCTAAGAATGCTGCGTGCCCGGGGCAGACATCTTTTCCTGTAGACGTCCTCTATAACTGGAAGTGGAGTTCTTTTGATGCGTTGGGCGGTTTTCACCACCCGCTGCAGCGCCTTACGGCGACAGAGCAGCTCCTATACCAGACTGTGACACAGTTGGTCAGGGTGCTCTCTATCACGCAGCGGTAGAAGTTGCCCAGGATGTCAGTTGACAGATGGTTCTTCTTCAGTGTCCTCAAGAAGAAGAGACGCTGATGGGCCTTCTTGATCAGGCTGGTGGTGTTAACTGACCAGGACAGGTCCTCCGAGATGTGGGTCTCCAGGAATTTGAAGCTGGGGACACGTTCAACAGCTATGCCATTGATATGGATGGGGTCATATGTCTCTCCCCTCTACTTCCTGTAGTCCACTATGAGCTCCTTGGTTTTGCTGGTGTTAAGGAGCAGGTTATTGTCAGTGCACCAAGTAGCCAAGTGCTCAACCTCTGCCCTGTAATCTGACTCATCGTTGTCCCTGATGAGTCCGATCACCGTGGTGTCATCTGTAAACTTTATGATGGAATTGGATCCATACATAGGCCTGCAGTCATGGGTGAAGAGGGAGTAGAGGAATGGGCTGCACACACAGCCCTGTGGTACACCAGTGTTGAGTGTGATGACGGATGAACGGTTGGGGCCTGACCTAACATGCTGGGATCTGTTGGTCAGAAAATCCATGATCCAGTTGCAGGTGGAGGTACTGATTCCCAGGTCCCCAAGTTTAGAGATCAACTTGGAGGGGATAACTGTGTTGAATGCTGAGCTGAAGTCAACAAACAGCATTCTTGCGCAGGTGTTCTTGTCATCCCGGAGTGCGAGTACATAGTACAGCGCTGTAGAAACCGCATCCTCTGTACTCCTGTTGCTCCGGTAGGCAAACTGGCGAAGGTCCAGTGTAGGGGGCAGGCATTTTTTGAGCTGTGCCAAGACCAGTCGCTCAAAGCACTTCATGACTATGGGCGTCAGTGCCACAAGGCGATAGTCATTTAGGCACGATGGTGTTGAATGTTTCGGCACTGGTACTATAGAAGTGGTCTTGAAGCACGCTGGTACTACGGCCTGGGCCAGGGACAGGTTGAAGATGTCTGTGAAGACCCCTGCCAGCTGCTCAGCGCATGCCCTCAGCACACGCCCAGGAATGCCGTCAGGGCCAGCAGCCTTATGTACATTGACATGACTCAGTGCGTTACGGACGTCGGTGTGGGTGAGTGTGAGGTGGTGGAGGTCGTCAGAGGGTGGGAAATTGATGTTCTTTTCGTTATTGTCCTTGTCAAAACGAGCATAGAAGTCATTTAGCTCACTGAGAAAGGACACAGTCATGGCTATAGGTATGGAGTTGCTGGGCTTATAATCAGAGATAACTTGAATGCCCTGCCACATGCGTTGGGGGTCAGAGTCCCCAAAATGTTCTTCCACCTTCAGCTTGTAGCTGTGCTTGGCCTTCTTGATGCCCCTCTTCAGATCTGCCCTGGATGAACTGTAGGCCTGTGCGTCACCGGATCTAAAGGCATTGTTACGTGCCTTTAGCAGAAGCCGCACTTCTCTGTTCATCCACAGCTTCTGATTTGGGTACGTGGTGATCTGTCTTTCCGTGGTGACACTGTCAATAGTGGTGTTGATATGGTCCAGGACTGAGTGGCGTAAGAGTCGATGTTTATGTGGGAGCCACAGGTAGCCTGAGAGGTGAACATACTCCAGTCTGTGTTCCTAAACTTTTCCTGGAGTACAGAGTCAGCCCCCTCCGGCCACACTTTGATGGTCCTCACTGATGGCTTCACCCGGTTGATGAGAGGTACATACTTGGGGGTAAGGAACAAAGATAAGTAATCAGACTGACCTAGGTGGGGGAGGGGGGTTGCTGTGTAGGCTCCCACAATATTGGTGTAAACATGGTCCAATGTTTTGTCCCCTCTTGTGTGACAGGAGACAAAATGACTTTTGACCGATCAGTAATTACAACGGTGCGTCATGGCCACAAGTTTTTTTGTGCGCCGAGCTCCTCTGTAGCGGGGGGGGGGGGGGGGGGTGCCAGAGTTGTTATCCTCTACATTGCAGATATTTTAGTATAATTTTTATTGCACTTTAGGTTATTTTTTCTTGCAAAAAAAGGCCACACATTTTTTACGTGGTATGTTTCTTTGTGTGTGGTGGGCTTGTTTGTTCATTCATTCATTCATTCATGAATGAACAAACACCCCCCCCCACACACACACACACACAGCCCTGAGTGTCACCTTTCATTAGAGCCCAAGATCAAGCTTCTATGTTGAAGCATTCAAAAGTTATAGACATTTATCAAAACTGTGCCATTTGGCACAATTTGGCACAGTTCAAAAATGCCTGGGAACAACCTGAGAAAAAAGCTGTGTAATATATTCATTTTTTGTGTATTGTTACAAAATTTTGACCTCAGCTGGATAACACTTGGTTCTACATGTCTGTTGCATTTTCCAGCCAGTATCTGACAGCTGTGTGTTATTTGCAAGCATTTGTATCTAAAAAAACACCCAGGCAAACTTTATTTTCTTCAAGTTCAGTATGTTTAGATGACTGTTACTCAGTGGCAGGAGCACTTAGAGAGATTATGACTGTTTTGCCAAAAAATTCAGTGTTTTCTTTTAAATGAGACCAACCCCATGAGGATGCTGCAAAGGGTTGAAGAACAGCTTTTGATTTACTTTGGGTACGTTATTTTTAGGCGTTTTTAGGGAAATTGACCAGAGTTCAAGGGGTTAAGGAACAAACGAACAGTTTGCTTGCAAAAACCGATAAACGCCACTTCCAAAAAAATTTCCCTCTTTACATCAAACAACTGTTAACATTGCCTACTTATAGAAGTTCAAATTGTTTTTTTCTCAAAATCCGATATGTCCTATGTTATAGACACTACAAATTCATGTTTTTTTTTTTTCAAAAGCCGATAAATGCCAGGAGCGTTTTTTTTTTTTTTTTTTTTTTTTACAAAAACAGATAACTCCACAGGGCAAATCAGCGCTTGGTATTTGAGTCACGTGACTCATCTTGGCTGCCTTCCGGGTCTGCTTGCTCTGACTGATTTCCCTGGCTGTGTTCGGAATGTTCACTCACTTCCTACTCGCTATATAGTGAATTTAGATATAGTGGACTATACAGTAAACGCAATATAACAATAAAATTAATTGCTTTCGGACACTACTCGGCTTGTTTTCGCAGCACGGTTAATGACGTCATCACATGAGACAGTAAAACGTAACAGACTAATGGTGATAAAAAAAATTAATAACTGCATGTATTTTGTAGTAAATATGTATTAAATCAAATCATTTTTGCTGAATTATTAAATATAAATAAGGTAGCTTATATTGTGATGTGAAGCTCTTCTCTCACTGCTCCGTTGGCTGCATATTCACTATATAGTCCACTATATGGGGAAGGAGTGAGCATCTCCAGCACAGCACCTGCTCTCTGTGAATGATTTCTCTGCCAGTTTTTTGTTTGTTTGTTTTTTACAGTTTTGTTGGATTTTATGTCAAATTTGGATAATTTTGATGAAGCAGATGAACCAGTGATGCGTTCACCAGTAGGGCACAAACGAGGTCGGAACAGCAAACAATATTCAGAATTCTTGGCACGATTATCTTCTATTATCAGAATTCATATGTCTTTGCACATTAACATTAACCGCAACCATTTGCACAAATGTCATATCTGCTGCCATCTGTCTGTCAGTGCAGTACTGATCACGTGCAGTCCTGTCTGTTACTATCTGCACCTACACTACTGCAGTGAACTGCAACTGCAGGTATTACATCTCTAGTTGTCTGTATATAGGATTGCTGGGTTTATCATCGTTAATTGTTTATCTCAGTTTTGCACTATGGGAGGTCTGGGTCTTTCTTGTCGCCATTTGCAACACGGGTTGGATTACTGTACATATTGTATATTAGACTGCTGTTGTTGTTTTCTTTTTTCCAGCCTTATTCTTTTTCTTTTTATACTGTGCACAACAATGAAGAGAGAGAGAAATGCCATTTCAGTTCTCCTGTATGTCCTGTATGTATAGTAGCATTGACAATAAAATCTTTGAATCTTGAATCTTTAATTATAGCTTAATTATAGCTATATTATACCATTTTGCTGAGTGGATCTGCCTAAATCAGTGTGTCAATCATACTACACTGATGCTTATAAACATTCAAGTATGTTCCAGGCAAAACAGCATGGCATTCGGGACTTTTCTGTTTTTGCAAAAGAATGGCTTGTGGATTTATCTGTTTTTGCAAAAAAGTACTAATAAATTGCCAAAAAGTAACAATTAGTTGATGTTTGATTTTTTGCTTTTTAATTTCTGAGATACTCATATTTCAAGTGACCATGTCTTAGAAGCTGAATTGGAAATACTAACACCTATAAACCTACAGATGAAAAAGTGTTTTTTGCTCATTTTGAACACAACTGGACTTATCTGTTTTTGCAAAAGAACTCTTCAAACTTAATTTCAGCAGTGGTCATTTTATATGATGACGCATTTCTAGATGTTTCATATTGTGGACACTGTTAGGATATTAGCCCTGTGGTATTCTTACTGTAAACCAGGGGTGTCAAACTCATTTTAGTTTGGGGGCCACATACGGCCCAATTCAGTCTCAAGTGGGCTGGATTAGTGAAATAACAGCATCCCACCGACCAGTTTGGACCTTCTGGCAGTTTTGGTCCACAGGGCCCTGCTGTAAACTAAGTTTTACTGAGCATTGTGCAGAATGTGTGAATGTGTGGATAGCAGGATCTGTAAAGCACTTTGGTCATATGAGATAAGAAAAAGGTGAGAAAAAGATAAGAAAAAACGTTATATATGTGAACGCCCTTTACCATATACCACTGGTATTTTCATTTCCTACTTCACATAAAATTATTCAATACTACATTCAACTAATCAATGGCCAGATGCAGTCTGTGGCTAAAAACATTCCGTCCGTCCACTTATTCTTACCTAGACCTGTGCGCAGCAACAGAAACCACTCACTGCTGAGAGTGTTTGTGCTCTCAGTGGGTTAAAGGGCTGGACTACATAGAAAAGGAACAGAAAATGGACACTCAAAGTGGGGGGAAATGTGCTCGGGGAACATGCAGCCTGGGCAGCAATGCAGCTGTATATTCCCCAGTGTGGTCCGGAGGATTACAGTGTTTGGTGGGATGACTGCTGCAGCAGCAGTTGGTGTGGAAGATATCGCTCGTGGGTCTATTCAGGTCTACTGGCAGGTTTATTTTGTTCATGACCCCCCCTCCCCCTGCCAGTGTATTTTTTTTAACTTGCTACTTGTCCTTGAAGCAAAAAAGGTTTGGGACCATTGCTCTATGAGGTGATTTTTTTCTGGCAGCCATTCTTTGAACGTGGGTTGAGAGTGAGTGGGTGGGGGCGGTGTTGTCAAGTGTTTGGCATAAGGAAGAAGGGGTGAAAGCAGAGGTGGTGAAGTTGCAGGGCAGTTAGAAAAGAGAAAACAGACGGTGTCTTAATACAAACAATACTGAGCCATCTTTTGTCACGGGTGAGTATTGAGATCGCCCGGCACTACTTTATTTTTTGCCTGCAGCAAATCTTTGGTTCTTGTGAAATTTATTTGATAGACACAATAAAATGTACTATATTTTCAAAGCTTGTTTTACAATTAGTGCTCTCTGTTTGCAAGGTAGAAAGCTGAACCTTTATGTATTCAATTGCTTCTGACCATTCTGGCCTCTGCACGAGTTGTTGCATCATTGCTTGCCATTATTGTCACTGCCACTGTCCCTCCGTCTTCACATTATACAGTGCATCCGGAAAATCTTCACAGTGCTTTACTTTTTCCACATTTTGTCATGTTACAGCCTTATTCCACAATGGATTAAATTCATTTTTTCCTCAAAATTCTATACACAATACCCCATAATGACTATGTGAAAAAAAGTTTTCTTGAGATTTTTGCAAATTTATTAAAAAATAAAAACTAAGAAATCACATGTACATAAGTATTCACAGCCTTTGCTCAATACTCTGTTGATGCACCTTTGGCAACAATTACAGCCTCAAGTCTTTTTGAATATGATGCCAGAAGCTTGGCACACCTATCTTTGGGCAGTTTGGCCCATTCCTCTTTGCAGCACCTTTCAAGCTCCATCAGGTTGGATGGGAAGCGTCGGTGCACAGCCATTTTCAGATTTCTCCAAAGATGTTCAATTGGATTCAAGTCTGGGCTCTGGCTGGGCCACTCAAGAACATTCACAGAGTTGTCCTGAAGCCACTCCTTTGATATCTTGGCTGTGTGCTTTGGGTCGTTGTCCTGCTGAAAGATGAACCGTCACCCCAGTCTGAAGTCAAGAGCACTGTGGAGCATGCTTTCATCCAGGATGTCTCTGTACATTGCTGCATTCATCTTTTCCTCTATCCTGACTAATCTCCCAGTTCCTGCCACTGAAAAACATCCCCACAGCATGATGCCTCCACCACCATGCTTCACTGTAGGGATGGTATTGGCCTGGTCATAAGCAGTGCCTGGTTTCTTCCAAATATGACGCCTGACATTCATGCCAAAGAGTTAAATCTTTGTCTCATCTGACCAGAGAATTTTATTTCTCATGGTCTGAGAGTCCTTCAGGTGCCTTTTGGCAAACTCCAGGAGGGATGCCATGTGCCTTTTACTAAGGAGTGGCTTCTCTCTGGCCATTCTACCATATAGACCTGATTGGTGGATTGCTGCAAAGATGGTTGTCCTTCTGGAAGGTTCTCCCCTCTCCACAGAGGAACGCTGGAGCTGTGACAGAGTGAGCATCGGGTTCTTGGTCACCTCCCTGACTAAGGCCCTTCTCCCCCGATCTCTCAGCTTAGACGGCCCGCCAGCTCTAGGAAGAGTCCTGGTGGTTCCAAACTTCTTCCATGTATGGATGATGGAGGCTTCTGTGCTCATTGGGACCTTCAAAGAAGTAAAAGCATTTTCTGTAACCTTCCCCAGATTTTTGGCTTGAGACAATCCTGTCTCTGTTGTCTACAGACAATTCCTTTGACGTCATGCTTGCTTTGTACTCTGACATGCACTGTCAACTGTGGGACCTTATATAGACAGGTGTGTGCCTTTCCAAATCATGTCCAATCAACTGAATTTACCACAGGTGAACTCCAATTAAGCTGTAGAAACATATCAAGGATGATCCGTGCAAACAGGATGGACATGAGTTCAATTTTGAGCTTCATGGAAAAGGCTGTGAATACTTAATGTACATGTGATTTCTTAGTTTTTTTATTTTTAATAAATTTGCAAAAATCTCAAAAAAAATTTTTCTCACATCATCATTATGGGGTATTGTGTGCAGAATTTTGAGGAAAAAAAATCTATTTAATCCATGTTTGGAATAAGGCTGTAACATAAAACGTGGAAAAAGTGAAGTGCTGTGAAAACTTTCCGGAAGCACTGTGGCTTACCATTTTCTTAATTTAATTCACTCTTCTTTGTCTTTTAATATTGACTCTAACATATACAGTTGTGGTCATAAGTTTACATACCCTGGTGGAATTTATTATTTTTGGCCATTTTTCAGAGAATATGAATGATAATACAAAAACTTTTCTTTCACTCATAGTTAGTGGTTGAGTGAAGCCATTTATTATCAAACAATTGTGTTTGCACTTTTTAAATCATAATGACAACAGAACTACCCAAATGACCCTGATCAAAAGTTTGCATACCCTTGTTCTTAATACAATGTATTACCATCTTTAACATCAGTGAAAGCTTCAAGTTTTTTGTGGTAGCTGTGGATGAGGCACTTTATTTTCACAGATGGTATAGCTGCCGGCAGTGCGGTGGCGGAGTGGTTAGCACTGCGGCAGCACAGCAACTCACCCTTGGCCGGGGGATCCTGGGTTCAATCCCAGCCCCCGACCAACAGTGATCTGTGTGGAGTTTGCATGTTCTCCCCGTGTCTGCGTGGGTTTACTCCGGGATTTCTCTGGTTTCCTCCCACATGCCAAAAACATGCAAGTTAGGTTAATTGGCATCAAACTGGGGATTCTAAATTGTCCTTAGGTATGACTGTGAGAGTGAATGGTTGTCTGTCTCTCTGCGTTGGCCCTGCGATGGACTGGCGATCTGTCCAGGGTGTACCCTGCCTCTCGCCCAAAGATGCTGGGATAGGCTCCAGCCACCCCCCCCACCCCCCCGCGACCCGAAAAGGATTAAGCGGAAGAAGTTCAATGGATGGTAAACCACCCTCCTCTCTCTCTCATTTTCTTTATTCATCAGCTCTTCAAAGTACTCCTTCACCTTCTCAACACACTCGTCATTCGTGAGTACATTATCATTTCTGTCCTTAATGAACTTAACCTGCTGCACATCCTTTCCAGTTTGATCTCTCTGTATTAGCCAGTTGATACAGCTCCTTTTCTCCTTCCTTAGTGTCCAGCCTCTCATACAACTCACTATATGCCTTTTCCTTTGCCTTTGCCACCTCTGTCTTTGCCATGCACCTAGATTCCAAATACTCCTGTCCACTTCCTTTATCTCTCTGACTATTGCATGTTTTCTTCGCGAATGTCTTCCTTTGAATACCTTTCTGTACACTCCTCATTCCACCATCAAGTCTAATTTCTTCCTCTGTCCACTTGGTACACCACATCATTTTCTAGCCGTTTCCCTCAATATTTTTTCTGTGCTTTCCCAGTCATCTGATAATTCTTCCCTACCACCCAGAGCCTGTATCAACTCCTTCCTGAACATTGTGCAACCTTCTTCCTTCTATAACTTCCCCCACTAAATCTTTGGCTCTGCCTTCACTCTCTCCCTCCTCTTGCTTTCCAAAGTCATCCTACAGACTATCATCCGATGCTGTCTAGCTACATTCTCCACTGCCACCACCTTGCAGTCTCCTACCACTTTCAGATTTCTCCTTCTGCATAAGATGTAGTCCACCTTGTGTTCACCTTCCTCCACTTACTCCAGAATTCCTCTTTCTCTTCTACCTGACATCCATATTGTGGGGCATACACACTGACAACATTCAACATCACACCTTTTACTTCTAGCTTTAAACTCATGATTCTTTACACACACAATCCCGGGTTCTCACAAACTGTGGCCAGTTAGTGAGGTAGTCCAGGATCCATGATGACAGGTGCTGGTCCACCCCTGTGCACAGCAGCTTGTCCTTCAGGATCATCGGTTGGATGGTGTTGAAAGCACTGGAGAAGTCAAAGAACATGATCCTCACCGCATTCCCGGGCTTCTCCAGGTGGGACAGGGAACGGTGAAGGAGGAAGATCACTGCATCCTCCACCCCAATGCCATGCTGGTAGGCGAACTGGAGTGGATCCATCGCTGGTCCCACCAGGGGGTGGAGGTGAGCAAGGAGCAGTCTCTCCAAGGTCTTCATCATGTGAGACGTCAGGGCCACTGGCCTGTAGCTGTTCAGGTCTTTGGGGTGGGAAGTCTTTGGTACAGGTACCACACAAGATGTTTTCCACAACTGTGGTACCCTCCCCAGCTTCAGGCTCAGGTTGAAGATGTGTAGATGAAGGTTTCGTTCCCTGGACATTTATCAGGACGAAACCCCTCGTGAGCTTTATGTACGTTTAAAGGACATGTTTAAAAAATAGATTAAACCAGAGACTTCAACAATAAAAGACATTTCGGAATTGATGATTTTGAAGCAGTTTCTGCGGATGGTGGACCCGGAACTAGGAATCTGGATATGAGAGCGAGACCCGAAGACTTCAGAGGGCGCTGCTCGACTTGCGGAAGTCTTTCTGTCAGCCAGGTCTGGGAGCAGGAGACCTACTTTCAGCCGTGACGGCTCTTTCGGCACGTGGAGTTAGTCTAATGGGGGTGAAAGGGGTGGTCAAGCTCAAGTTAGACCGTATTCCAGTTCCACTCAAGTCACAGATGGCTAACACAATGTTAGTGAAAAGTCACGTTTTTTTCTCTAATCAAGATATACGCTGCTACCAGTGTAATAAAATCGGTCACATTCAATATACATTTCCAGCCACAAAGCAAAGTAAGCCTTCACTTTTGTGCTCAGTTCCAAGACCCACCCTCTCAGCCCCAGTTCAGAGAGAAATCTATAAAACAACTGTTTTGCGTAATGGCCAGTGTGAAGAGGCCCTGTTAGACTCTATTTGTTTTCAGACTGTTGCTCTGCCTAGTCTGGTCCCTAGAGATCTGTGGAGTGAGACTACAGTGAATATCAGTTGTGTTCATGGGGATAAGAAGCTGTACCCTACCGCTGAGGTCTATTTAACGGTGGGGGGTCAAACTTATCTCCTTCCTGTAGCTCTTGTGCCTGATTTGCCATATGCAGTTATTCTTGGCAATGATGTTCCAACTCTGTTGGATATCATACAACAGGTCAGGGACGAACAGCAAACTGAGGAGGGACAGGCAGGTGGCGCTAATAAGCAGAGGCTAAATGCACCTGTGGAAAGAGAATGTAATATGGTCACAACTAGAGCACAGAGGGCTGGCAATGTTCTCCAGGAGTTACCTTTTTATGATTCTGGGGTAGAGGCAGGCCCAATTAAGCAGTCAAAATCCAAGGCCCAGAGAAGAAGAGACAAGGTTTTAGCTACAGTTAAGGACTTGGGTGAAGAAATATCACAGCTAAGCCAGTCAGTAGACTTTGACATCCGTTCTGTCATAGCTGCACTGCAGAAAGCTGACCCATTGCTAAAACCTTGGTTGGATAGAGTCTCTGAGATTGAGGGTATGAAACAGGGCAGAGTAGACTGTTTGGCTGAGGCCGTGTATGTCGTCAGAAATGACATTTTGTATCAACAGCAAGGGGAAGTTATGGCCATAGCTTTGCCACAAGGCCTCACACAGAAGTTTATGGAGCTTGGACATGCTATCCCTTTGGCAGGTCATCTAGCATTCCAAAAAACATTACAAAGAATTGCTAGAAGGTTTGTGTGGCTGAGAATGTACACCCAGATTAAGGAGTTGTGTGCACCATGTGAAATATGTCAAATTACATCACCTTGGGGAGTAGCCCGTGCCCAACTTCAGCCATTACCAGTCATTGGAACACCTTTAGACAGAATACGGATGGATATAATGGGCCCCCTAGAGAGAAGCTCCTCTGGTAGTAGATACATTCTAGTTATTTGTGACTATGCCACTCGGTACCCAGAAGCCTTCCCGTTAAAATCTGTTAAGGCTAGGCAGATTGCCAACTGCCTCATACAACTATTTTCAAGGGTAGGCATAACTAGAGAGGTCCTGACAGACTGTGGAACGAATTTCCTGTCAAAACTGTTGCAGCAGGTATATAAGCTGTTGGGCATAAAGGGAATTAAGACCACCCCATATCACCCTCAGACAGACGGATTGGTTGAACGATTTAACCAAACTTTCAAGAACATGCTGCAGAAGTTTGTTTCTGATACGGGCTCTGATTGGGACCAGTGAGTGCCGTATTTGTTATTTGCCTATCGGGAGGTGCCCCAGGTTTCAACAGGATTCTCACCTTTTGAACTACTGTATGGTCATCAGGTGAGGGGTCCTCTGGACTTGTTAAAGGAGAACTTGGAGAGTCCACCGAGTGATCAGGACAATGTGGTGTCATACATTATTAAAATGAGAGAAAGACTAGATCAAATGACTGCTTTGGCTCAGGAGCACATGAGGACAGCGCAGGCTAAGCAAAAGACTTGGTATGACAAGAAGGCCAGGAAGAGGGTTTTTCATCCAGGTCAGCAGGTGTTGCTACTTCTTCCCTCTTGTGACAGTAAGCTGTTGGCTCGATGGCAGGGGCCTTATGAGATTTCTAAGAAGCTAAGTTCAGTGACATATGAATATATGTCACTGATGTAATGGTTAAGTAGAGGGGGAAGATTGGTGGATTTATATTGTAAATGAGGGTTTATACTATTTATTATATTTTTTATGGTGTTTATTTATTGTGTAAATATTGTGGGAATTATTTATGTATTTATGAATTTCTTTTTAGGTACTATTGGGTATATGTGGGAATGTGAATGTTTATTGTCTTACCTGGGACATTGGTATGTTCCAGTTGGAGTCATTATCTTACTAAGTATATTAACAGGTGTTTTTCATTTGGTTGGTGTTGCTGGGTGTCGGCTGTTCTATGTAAGTTGTTGCCTGCAAAGTATTTGTAATAAATGGGAAAATGCTTGTTGCAAATTTTGGAAGTCTCGCCCTTCTGTGATGTACCTTCACCACTCGGCAAGTTCCTGACAGTGGCGCTTACAGAGCGGCTCCCCGCCCCCACTTCGGACAGTCAGATCACATCTCACTGTTTATGTACCCAGCCTACAGACAAAAGCTGAAACAAACAAACCCAGTTATTAAGCAAATTAAGCACTGGACTCCAGAGGCTGAGAGCACCCTGCAAGACTGTTTTGCCTGCACAGACTTTGATGTGTTTACAGCTGCAGAGAGGACTTCTCTGTAAACATACAGGAATATGCTGAATATGTGACTGGGTACATCAGCACGTGCGTTGATACCATCGTACCCACCATACAGGTCAGGAGGTTTCCTAACCAGAAGCCCTGGATCAACAGTCAGGTACATCAGATGCTGCGTGCTCACTCTCTTGCATTTAAATAAGGCAGTGAGGTCAAGTACAAAGCTGCAAAGTGTGGACAGAGAAAAGCTATAACAGCAGCCAAGAGGCAGTACAGAGAAAAGCTGGACAGCCTCTACTCCACTCCTGACCTGGGGCGCATGTGGCAAGGCCTGAAACACATCAGAGTACAAGAGGAGCAACAGCAGCACCACTAGCTCCACAGACAGCCTTCTCTACAATCTCAACATCTTTTAGTGGAGGGGGTGGGGAAGCATGACACACTCACACACCCCCACCCCCTCCACTTCAAGTCTCACCAGGCCAGGTAAACAAAGTGCTGAGGAATATCAATGCCCATAAGGCAGCAGGACCAGGCAACATACCTGAGCGGACCCTCAGAACATGCGCTGCCAAGCTGACTGACGTCCTCACATCAATCTTCAACCTCTCCCTCAACAAGAACATAGTCCCCACCTGCTTCAAAATGACAACCATCATCACCCCTCCCCAAAAAGTGCCCGTCGACCTGTCTGAATGATTACAGACCAGTAGCACTTACTCCAATCATCATGAAGTGCTTCAAGAGAGTGGTGCTGCCCCTCATTCAGGACAGCATACCGGGCACCCTGGACCCCCTGCAGTACGCCTACTGGCCAAACAGGTTCTCCTCAGATGCCATTGCTGCAGCACTCCATTATTCTCTCTCCCACCTAGAAGATAAAGACTCCTACATTAGGATGCTCTTTGTCAACTACAGCTCCACCTTCAACATGGTCATCCCCCACAAACTCACCAACAAACTGTCTTCACTTGGCCTGCACCCCACCCTCTGCGACTGGCTACTGGACTTTCAAACTGGCAGGCCCCAGTCTGTCAGGATAGGTAACAGGACCTCAGCCAGCATCATCACGATGTCCCACAGGGTAGTGTTCTTAGCCCCATCCTCTGCAGCCTCTTCACCCATGACTGTGTTGCCTCCAACAAGGATAATATCATCATAAAGTTTGCAGATAACACAGCAGTGATAGGACGCATCACTGGTGACGACGAAGCATCCTACAGGAGGGAGGTGGCCAACCTGGTGTCATGGTGTGAGGACAACAACCTCACCCTCAGCACGGACAAGACAAAAGAGATGATAGTGGACATGAGGAAAGGGAGGAGGAGACCCCATCAGCCGGTGTTCATACGGAAGCTTGAGGTGGAGAGGGTGAGCAGCTTTAAATACCTGGGCATCCACATCAGCGAGGACCTTAAGTAGACACACAACACCACAGAGCTGGTTAAGAGAGCTCAAAAGTGGCTGTACTTCCTGAGGAGGCTGAAGAAGTTTGGAATGTCCTCCAGGATCCGCAACAATTTCTACAGCTGCATCATCGAGAGCATCCTGACCAACTGCATCACTGCGTGGTACGACAGCACTACTGCCCTGGACCACAAACCTGCAGAGAGTGGTGAAGACTGTGAAGAAGATCATCAGGACTTCAATCCGCTCTCTGCAGAGCATCTTGCCCTGCAGAGTCCAAAGGAGAGCTGACACCATCCTCTGGGACCCCACCCACCCCCAGCACAGATTGTTCACACTTCTACCCTCAGGCCAGAGGTAAAGAAGTGTGAAATGCATGTCAACCAGACTGAAAAACTCCTTCTTTCCCACTGCCATCAGACTTCTGAACAAATAACAGCTCCCAAAACTCTGCAACACAGCTTTGCATATAGGAACTCACACACCGGCTGCTAAATTTGCACATTACTCACCCATATAGTGTAAATAGTCTCACCCGTCTGATGTCCATATCGTCTCTGCTGCTAATAATCATCTCTGCTGCTATTTATCTTGTACAGTCTACTGGTACTACCATTACAGAGAAATTAGCATGGGTGCTTATTTGTAATTTGTAATTATATACTGCTTGCAGCACAATGCATATTTGCACACTGTACATGGGTTTATGTACACAATGCTCATTTGCGCACTGTACATAGGTTGATGTCATCTCAGGTTCTCATCATCTTTGATATCAATATACCACTACAACTATAGTCATTAAGTGAATTTTCAATTCCATTCCTCTTGATGACAGCATCAGCTGCTTGAGCTGTCCAGATTGTATAATGTGTGTTATTAGTACTCATTAGTATTGGTATTTAGTATCAAAGAGTGCTTGGGAGCCTTAATTGCCTAACTGTGTGTTGTGTGTATGTGTTATTAGCATCCATTAGTATTAGGATTGAGTTATTGTGTTATTATCTTATTAGTATCGTTGTGCACCTATCACCTTGGCATTCGTTCAAAGAAAGAATTTCATTGCTCAGGAAATGTAGCATTTATTAACGGTGCACATGATAATAAAGCCTTTGAATCTTGAAAAAAAAAAAAAATATATATATATATACTGTATATATGTGTGTGTGTGTGTGTGTGTGTGTGTGTGTGTGTGTGTGTGTGTGTGTGTGTGTGTGTGTGTGTGTGTGTATACAGTGGGGAAAAAAAGTATTTAGTCAACCACCAATTGTGCAAGTTCTCCCACTTAAAAGATGAGAGAGGTCTCCAATTTTCATCATAGGTATACCTCAACTATGAGAGACAAAATGAGAAAAAAAAATTCAGAAAATCACATTGAAGGATTTTTAATGAATTAATTGGTAAATTCCTCGGTAAAATAAGTATTTGGTCAATAACAAAAGTTCATCTCAATACTTTGTTATATCCCCTTTGTTGGCAATGACAGAGGTCAAACATTTTCTGTAAGTCTTCACAAGGTTTTCACACACTGTTGCTGGTATTTAGGCCCATTCCTCCATGCAGATCTCCTCTAGAGCAGTGATGATTTGGGGCTGTCGCTGGACAACACGGACTTTCAACTCCTTCCAAAGATTTTCTATGGGGTTGAGATCTGGAGACTGGCTAGGCCACTCTAGGACCTTTAAATGCTTCTTACGAAGCCACTCCTTTGTTGCCCTGGCGGTGTGTTTGGGATCATTGTCATGCTGAAAGACCCCGCCACGTTTCATCTTCAATGCCCTTGCTGATGGAAGGAGGTTTTCACTCAAAATCTCACGATACATGGCCCCATTCATTCTTTCCTTTACACGGATCAGTCGTCCTGGTCCCTTTGCAGAAAAACAGCCCCAAAGTATGATGTTTCCACCCCCATGCTTCACAGTAGGTATAGTGTTCTTTCTCCTCCAAACACGACAAATTGAGTTTTTACCAAAAAGTTCTATTTTGGTTTCATCTGACCATATGACATTCTCCCAATCCTCTTCTGGATCATCCAAATGCTCTCTAGCAAACTTCAGACAGGCTTGGACATGTACTGGCTTAAGCAGGGGAACACGTCTGGCACTGCAGGATTTGAGTCCCTGGCGGCGTAGTGTGTTACTGATGTAGCCTTTCTTACTTTGGTCCCAGCTCTCTGCAGGTCATTCACTAGGTCCCCCTGTGTGGTTCTGGGATTTTTGCTCACCGCTCTCGTGATCATTTTGACCTCATGAGGAGAGATCTTGCATGGAGCCCCAGATCGAGGGAGATTATCAGTGGTCTTGTATGTCTTCCATTTTCTAATAATTGCTCCCACAGTTGATTTCTTCACACCAAGCTGCTTACCTATTGCAGATTCAGTCTTCCCAGCCTGGTGCAGGTCTACAATTTTGTTTCCGGTGTCCTTTGATAGCTCTTTGGTCTTGGCCATAGTGGAGTTTGGAGTCTGACTGTTTGAGGTTGTGGACAGGTGTCTTTTATACTGATAACGAGTTCAAACAGGTGCCATTAATTCAGGAAATGAGTGGAGGACAGAGGAGCCTCTTAAAGAAGAAGTTACAGGTCTGTGAGAGCCAGAAATCTTGCTTGTTTGTAGGTGACCAAATATTTATTTTACCGAGGAATTTACCAATTAATTCATTAATAATCCCTCAATGTGATTTTCTGAATTTTTTTTTTTTCTCATTTTGTCTCTCATAGTTGAGGTATACCTATGATGAAAATTGGAGACCTCTCTCATCTTTTAAGTGGGAGAACTTGCACAATTGGTGGCTGACTAAATACGTTTTTGCCCCACTGTATATATAAGTTCAATTGAATCAAATTGAAGTGCACTGTGTTTTTGTGAATCTGGAGAAAGCATATGATAGGGTACCAAGAGAGGAAGTGTAGTATTGTGTGAAAATGTCAGGAGTGGCAGAGAAACACGTGAAGGTGGTACAGGACATATATGAGGACAGCCAGAGGGTGATAAAGTGTGCTGTAGGAGTGATGGATGGATTCAAGGTGGGGGTGGGATTACATCAGGTATCGGCTCACAGCCCCTCTTGTTTGCCATGGTGATGGACAGGCTGACAGACCAGGTCAGGCAGTCTCCATGGACCATGATGTTTGCACACAACATTGTGATTTGTAGTGAGAGTAGGGAGCAGGTGGAAGAGAACCTGGAGAAGTTGAGGTTTGCTCTGGAGAGAAGAGGAATGAAAGTCAGTAGAAACAAGACAGAATACATGAGCGTGAATGAGAGGGAGGCAGGTGTAATGGTGAAGATGGAAGGAATAGAGGTAGTGAAAGTAGATGAGTTTAAATTGCAAATGCACAAAAGAGGTGAAGAAGAGAGGGCAGGCAGGGTGGAATGGGTGGAGACGAGTTTCAGGGGTGATTTGTGACAAAAAGGTAGCAGAAAGTGTGAAAGGGAAGATTTACAAGATGGTAGTGAGACCTGCTATGATGTATGGTTTGGAGATGGTGGCGCTGACAAAAAGACAGGAGGTGGTGCTGGAGGTGGCAGAGTTGAAGATGCTAAGTGACTAGGAGGGACAGGATTCCTCCTAGGGACAGGGACAGGGGCAGGGACAGGGGCGGCAGTGGCTCAGGAGGTAGAGCTCAGGAGGTAGAGCAGGTCGTCTAATAACCCGATGGTTGGCGGTTCGAATCCCGCTCTCCCCAGATATCCTGCTGTTGTGTCCCTGGGCAAGACACTTCACCAGCATTGCCTCCAGTGCCCATAACACTGGGTATGAATGTGTATAAATGCATAAAATGTTCGGTGGTGGCCGGAAAGGCCGTTGGCGCAGATTGGCTGCCACGTTTCCGTCAGCCTGCCCCAGGGCAGCTGTGGCTGCAGAAGTAGCTCGCCACTACCATTGTCTGTCTGGAGTGAATGAATAATGTACCTATTTGTAAAGCGTCTTTGAGTATATATGATAAAGCGCTATATAAAACTGATGCATTATTATTATTATTATTATTATTAGGATTAGAAATGAGTATATCAGAGGGACAGCTCTTGTTGATTGGTTTGGAGACAAAGCAAGAAAGGTAAGGCTGAGATGGTTTGGACATGTGCAGAGGAGGGATAGGGGAGATATTGGACAAAGGATGTTTAAGATGTAGCTGCCAGGCAGGAGGAAAAGAGGAAGACCACAATGAAGATTCATGGATGTAGTGAAGGAGGACATGGGGATAGTTGATGTTTTAGAGGAAGATGATGTGATTGGGTGAGATGGAGGCAGATGATTCACTGTGGAGACCCCTAAAGGGATCAGCCAAAAGAGGAAGAACAAGAATATTAGTACTACTCCTTAGTTCATGTACTCCCCATTTATTAAAGCTGTGGAGAAGAGATACTATGCCCAAAAAACACCTATGAGTAATTAAGAGAATTAGGACAAACCCTTTGTGCTTTTTGCCAATGCAAAGGCTGTTTTATTATTATTTTTTTTTTTCCCACCAGGGAACCTAGACGCACCCATCAATGTCCTTTAGGTCTGTTATAATTAACTTTCGACTAGACTGAAGACCAGGTTAGATTCAGAGTTTTAGTTTAAAAATCGAATGAATGATGTGGTTGCTAAGAATTAACAGTATAAAAGGGATAAATACATATCCCTAGGAGGAAAAACATCAGAAGATTAATGCAAACCAGAGCTGTGTTATTGATAGAAAGACAAGGTGCAGCATATTCCACAAACACATACGATGCATCTCACTGGCACAGGAATTCAGAGTTCAGCTATTTATGCATCATTAATTTCTTCGTTGTGATTTGCTGTCTAGTCCAGTTTCAGCCTTTTATTTCAGGTGAAAGAACAAGACAAATTAATCTTGTATTAATTAGAGGTGGGGTGAAAATAAATTGATGCATCAGTGTATTGCGATACTTTCTGGTGGTGATACTGTATTTGTTCAGAGACACAGTATCATGATACTTCACTAAACACTGATAATAAATGTTACAAACACAAACTCACCTATTTAGGTTCTAGAATAACAGAAACATTTTAATATTTCAGGTTATTGTTTGATAAAACACTTGACGGAACCTATGGTTGGTAATCCCACAGAATAACAGCTGTTAAGCTTTTTCTATTTTCTGTCACTCAAATACATGGTCAAGCAATATTTTTTTTAACTCTTTTGTATTAATTTGGTTTCTTCCAGGAAAAAGGCAATGTAATGAATTGCAAGCGATTTACAGTGTGTACGAGGGGGGGGGGGGCTGAAAAGTTCATAGTGGTCAAATTTGACAAAATATGGTTTATTTTTTAACATTGTCTCCCCTTCGGTCCACACACTTCTTCTATCGGTGTGGCAGCACTTGGATCCCTGCACCTGAAAAATACACTACATTTGGTCAGATTTGACCACTATGAACTTTTCAGCCCCCCCTTCCCCCACCCCACATGTACTCTATATACCTTAAGAATGAAAAAAAAAAAAAAAAAAAGGCGCCTATTATGGCTGCCGTGTCGTTGTGTCGCGCGCATGCGCACCAATGTCAAGTCAAGTTCCTCGTGTGTTTTTTACATGCTTGGCAATAAAGTTTATTCTGATTCTGAATGTGAACTACAAAGCAGAATGTGTCTGACTCTTATTCCATTTCCCCTGGAACTCTCCTGATATTGGCTTAGCCTTTGTATACTATACTTCCATATTCATGTACAGTTTCAGTGTAAAGCTCCAGCAAAAAAAAGCAAGCATCCTTTCAGAGACATGTAATTTATTCTTGCCTTTTAAGTTAACCCAGAAAGGCTTAAGGCCTGGGAGGGTTCCAATTATGTTTTTTGAAAAAGGAATGAAAGAAAAAGACATTTATGGGATTTTTTTTCTGTGTGCATGATAATTTTGTCATGTTCACAGAAGTATTTAGAGAACTTTTCTAAGTGCAAATTGTTAGAAGTTCAAGGTTTTGGGTACCAGTTATGAGTAGTCATACCTTAAACCTTGCATGGTGACTTATAATCATGGTGCATGGTGACTTATAATCACACACTGATGCCACCATCAGTGTGTGAATGTGTGTGTGAATGGGTGGATTGCAGGATCTGTAAAGCGCTTTGGTCATCAAGAGATGAGAATAAAAGCGCTATATAAGTGAATGCCATTTACCATTTACCATTTTATAACACCAATCTTAACTCACAAATCCTACAGTTTATTTAGCATACCAGTAGTCCTTCAATCTTCTCCACTGTTGACATACTATACAGATATAACAGTTTGAATAGGTGATTATTAGTATTAAGACTGTGTGTCTTACACCATCATCGGCAGTACAGGGGCCCCCTAGGGAACAGTTCAGGTTCCCTTCCTGTTTACCCCCACACACTCCTAATTTTATCCACAATACACCATACTGCCATCAACAGAAGTTCTCTGATGACTCTGCGATTGTCGGCCTCATCTCTGATGGGGATGATGAGGAGTACAGAGGACTTATCAAGGTCTTTCTTTACTTGTACCTGTGGAACTGCCTTCAGATCAATGAAAGGAAAACCAAGGAACTGGTGGTGGACGGCCAAAGGCGAGGACAACCCCCCACAGCACCGGTAAACATCCAGGGAACAGACATTGAGATGGTGACATCTTACAAGTACCTGGGTGTTCGCCTGAACGATAAACTGGACTGGTCACACAACACCAACACGGTCTACAAGAAGGGACAGTGCAGGCCATTCCTCCTGAGGAGACTCAGGTCTTTTGGAGTGCATGGGGCACTTCTGAAGACCTTCTACGATTCAGTGGTGGCATCAGCCATCACATTTGGAGTGGTCTGCTGGGGCAACAACATCACAGCAGCTGACAGGAAGAGACTGAGCAGGCTGATCAAAAAAGCTAGCTCTGTTCTGGGGCGTGGCCTCAACCCAGTGGAGGAGATAGGAGAGAGGAGGACGGTGGCTAAGCTGTCATCTCTGCTGGAGTCCCACTCCATGCAGGACACAATGAATGCCCTTAGGAGCTCATCTTGTGGTAATCTGTGCCATCCTAAGTGTCTGAAGGAGAGATTTCGCAGGTCCTTTCTACTTAAAGCTGTCAGACTTTATAACCTAACTGCTGCTGCTCGTAGAGGTCATATTAATGTCACAACTTTGCACAATAGAGATTGTCCCCTCCAATACACAGCTAAGACAATTACAATTATTATTGAGGGTGGCAACAACACTGTTGATTCAAATGTGAAATATACTGTGTGGGTCCATATTTATATTTTGCCGGGTAGTTTAACTAACTGTCATGCTGCTGATACCATCTAACTGCAATGCTCCTGCACTGTGTATATAACTGTACATATGTAAATTTATTTACTGCTTTGGTTCACCTATTATTATCTCTCATTTACTATTGCTCTGAGTGCTGCTATCCCTTTGCTGCTGCAGTCCTGGAATTTCACCATTGTGGGACTAATAAAGGCATATATTATCTTATCTTATCTTTTCTTATCTTATCTTTTCCATTTTATATTTTAACTAAAATAATGATGTTTCTATAATTAATAGCTAACTCATTCACAGTAAACAGTAAATAAATCAGAAAAAGAAGCCAGACAATGTGGATAATGGTGCTTATCCAACAATTTGTTCCCACCGAGCAATTTGATTGGACAACAGGGATTCCAGGAGTTACTATTTTCCATAATAATTGCACTCCAATTTCACCGGATATGTATCACTCAGCTTCAAAGGTGTTCATGTAACTGTTAATTACTAACAGTAATTTACTATCAACTCTCTGTGGTCTGTGATGTATAATGTATGGTCTAAGGTATGTTCTGTATCCAGTGGACAGAGGAAGGAAGAAAAGCAGACTTGGTGGGTGGAATGAGGAGGTACAGAAAAGTATTCAAAGAAAGAGGTTAGCAAAGAAAAAGCAAGATAGTCAAGGAGATGAAGAAAGTAGAAAGGGGTATTTGGTATCTAGGTGCATGGCAAAGAGAGAGGTCGCCAAGGCAAAGGAAAAGACATATAGTGAGTTGAATGAGAGGCTGGACACTAAGGAAGGAGAAAAAGAGTTGTATCGTTTAGCTAAACCAGGGGTTGGCAATGCGTAGCAGTGAGGCTGCATGCAGCCCTTCAGCCCCCATGCTGCGGCTCCCTGCAGTTATATCTCAAAACAAATGGAATTTAATGAAGCTCATTTTAATTATTTCATTTTTTAAATTATTGCACTTGGATAGGTTTCTCAATGGAAACACATATTTTTTTTCTGAATGTAAAATATATATTTTTCAAAATTATTTATTATGTTGTCAACCATGCATGACTGTGTCACATCTGACGGTGGCTGCACAGAGAGCCGTTCAGCTTCTCCGTCCTTGGTGCATGTGGAGAAGCACGGGCAGCAGCCACTTCCTCCCACTCTTGGTAAGACATGAACAGATCCAGAGAAAGTAAAATGACAGAGGAAAGTAGAGAGTCTAATTCTGTGTGGACAGATTAATTTGCCTTCATGTATGGTTGCTGTGGAGAATTTCTCCACAAGAACACAAACAAGGAGAAAAACGGCCGCCTCATTAGTGTCTACAGGTCCATAAAGAGTCTTAAATGTGATTTTCTAAAATCAAAACCTAATTACCCTTAAAAATGAGAAACAATCATTGAATTCCTGCTCAATAACCTATAGTCACCTGTGCTAAAAATGCTGGACTCACCAGACATGAAGTCTGAATTAGTGTAAATTAGTGTATTTTCCCCATCACAGCTCAACACTTCCTGAGTGATGAAAAATAAAAGCCCTCTACAGCAATTCAGTTCTCAGAATGGTTGTTTCTGTTGTGTATTTTTATTATGAAACACCATCAACCAGATATAGTTGTCTGAAATCACAACTGACAGTTTTTCTTCATAATTTCTAAAGAAAAAAGAGGAAAAGATTCTGTGACAGTGATGTTGAGGTAGGCCTTTTTATATGAAGGATGTTTTCAGCTCTTTGTGTGTAGGATTACTAATAGTTTGTTACCTGTGGGGTTTTGGACAGTGAATTATATGTAAAGGCCGTCTATTAGTGCCACACATTTTTTGTTAAAAAAAAATATAACCAATATTTAGCTCAGCAGAAGAAGACATTTTTAAACATTTTTCCACTCTGTAGTAATTATTTCTAATTGGCTTAATTTGCACTACATGATTTTTTTAAAGTTATATTATTTAGAAAGTTGTTTAAAATTCTTTTTGTTTTATTCAAAAATAAAGAATATCAGACAATCAACCCTCTATTGTCAAATTGAGAGTCTGGAGAATAGATGAAGGATACAGATTTGTATTATATTAATGCATTTGAATAAGGAGCATTATGAGGAAACATAAAAAGGATGAAAAGTAGCTCCTCTAAATAAAACTGTAGTCTCTAATTTATTAAAATATCAGGAACTAAAGCTGTGTGATCATGGTTTAAAGTAGAAGATGGATGAGATTTTTCAGATTGAAACAATTTATGAATGTGCTGCTAATTAAAAACAATATACAAAAGTTATGGTCAAATATCCAGAAATTTATTTTTCAGCACAAAACAATTTGTAATATATTTCAAATACTTTTATTTCACAAATAAAGCTATATATAAAGCTTGACGTTTTTTTTTTTCACTGTTGTAGTATGACTTTATTCATTCATCCATCCATCCATCCATCCATCTTCTACCACTTTTCCGGAGGTCTGGGTCGCAGAGGCAGCAGTTCAAGCAGAGAGGCCCAGAATTCCCTCTCCCCAGCCACCTGCTCCAGCTCTTCAGAGAGGATATCAAGACATTCCCAAACCAGCTGGGAGATGTAGTCTTTCCAGAGAGTCCTGGGTCTGTCCCAGGGTCTCCTCCCAACGGGACGTGCCTGAAACGCCTCAAGTGGGAGGCAACCAGGAGGCAATCTGATCAGATGCCCATAACACCTCAATGGGCTCCTTTCAATGTGGAGGAGCAGAGGTTCTACTCTGAGCCTTTCCTGGATGACTGAGCTCCTCACCCTGTCTCTAAGGGTGAGTCCAGCAATCCTATGAAGACAGCTCATTTCAGTCACTTGTATCTGCAATCTCATTCTTTCAGGTATTACCCAAAGCTCATGACCATAGGTGAGGGTAGGAAAGTAGATTGACCGGTAAATCGACAGCTTTGCCTTAAAGCTTAGCTCCCTCTTCACCACAACAGACCAATACAATGTCTGCATCACTGCAGAGGCTGCTCCAGTCCATCTGACAAACTCTCACTCCATTCTTGCCTCACACGTGAATAAGACCCTTAAGATACTTAAACTCCTCCACTTGGGGCAGCAGCTTGTCCCCAACCTGAAGAGAACAATCCACCTTTTTTCGGCTGAGGACCATCGACACGGACTTGGAGGTGCTGATTCTCGTTCCAGCCGCTTCACACTCAGCAGCAAACCGTCCGAGTAAGCCCTGAAGGTCATTGCTGGATGAAGCCAACAGGACAACATCATCTGCAAACAGAGATGAGATCCTGTGGTCACCAAGCATGACACCCTCCTTTCCCTAGCTGCACCTAGAAATCCTGTCCATAAAAATTATGAACAGTATTGGTGACAAAGGGCAGCCCTGGCGGAGTCCAACTCTCACTTGGAATGAGTCCAACCGAGTGTTGGCAATATGTACCAAACTCTTACCACAGTCACATCAAGACCAGATAGCTTGTAACAACAAGGCTGATACCCCATATTCCCAAAGCACCCCCCCCCCAAAAAAAAAAAAAAAAAACATGAAGGACATGGCCAAATTCCTTCTCCAAGTGCACAAAATGCATGTAAACTGGTTGGCGCTGTATATATGGAGCAGGAGGTGAATAGTCCAATCAGGTGCAGCCGTGAATAGTTACCAACCAAAAGAACCAATAAACATGGAGCAGAAATAAACTGAGAGTGCTGTCACCATCAGTAAACACAAGATGATGAGTAAGACAGGATAATGGCAATAATAGTAATGCAAAGGATAACATATCTAAGAGTGAGGATGTGATAACCATACTGATAACTGAGGTAAAATATAACTTAAAGCAGCGGCATGAGAATACTAATAATGATGATAAACATAATAAAGAGTCCAAAAGGAACACAAGGCATGGACAGAATCTATCATCCTTTCCAGATCACTGCAGTAACCCCCCTTTAAGGGGAATCCCGGACGACCTTCAGCTAAAGAGAAGGACCCCCTTCAGCCGCGTGGGTGGTGAGGGAAAAGGCCAGGTGGGCCAAACTCCATTCCCCCCAAAGTCCAACACAAAAACGTAGTTTGTGGGGGCAACCCAAAGTCCAAGGCCCCAAAGAAAACAAGGTGGGTCGGGTAGTCTCCCAAAGTCCCAGGACCACCGGACCAAAGAACAATGCAGGTCAGGGGGCCTACCCAAGTCCATGGGTCTCCAGACCAAGCAGCAGGGTGGATCTAGCGGCTCCCAGAGTCCCTAGGCCACCAGACCATGGGACAGGATTGTTCAGGGGATCTACCCGAGTAGATGCTGAGGCGCCCCGACCTCAGGAGTTGACGGTTGAAGTGTGCCGCTGACTGAGGTGCGCCGACCCCAGGTGCTGATGATTTGAGTGCACTGACGCCCAGATGAGACAGCTGGTATGCGCTGATGCCCAGATGAGACAGCTGGGGCACGCAACGGTGCACGGTGGCGCAGTGGTTTAGCACTGTGGCAGCACAGTTTTACCCTCGGCCGGGGGATCGCGGGGATCATGAGATCGTGGGTTCGATCCCAGCCCCCGACCAACAGTGAGCTGTGTGGAGTTTGCATGTTCTCCCCGTGTTGCGCGGGTTTACTCCGGGATTTCTCCGGTTTCCTCCCGCACACCAAAAACATGTAGGTTTAGGGCGCTCGCGCACACAGCGACCAGCAGCCGGTGGCTTGTCACCAGACTGCAAACCAAGTCTACCTACGGGTACAAATAAGTAACAAAAAAAAAACAAAACAAAAAAAAAACAGATGAGACAACTGGGGCATGCTGACCTCAGAATTAGATGGCTGAGGCTTGCAGACCACAAAATGAGATGGCTGGGGCTGAAAAGTATCCGGACCAACTGCCCAGGAGTCCTTCTCCCACTCAGCCACCTCGGACAAGGAGGAAGAGGCACAGGTTGGAGTTGGGGCCACACCATAACAGCCAGCGGAAGAGCTTGGCAGGGAGAGCTCAGAAGCCAATGGAAGCTGCAACTGAGTCTCCCCACTGGGAGCAAGATAAGACCTCTCTAGTATAGATACTAAAAAAATACAAAGAAGAGGATTTGCCTTAACTTCTGCTTTTCCGCTGATGAGGACCCCGGCACTGCCAATGTTGGGATGACGATCTCAAGAGCAGCAGTCCCTGCAGGAGTGTGAACAGGAGGAGAAACAGGCTCTGCAGGAGCGTGTACGTGAGTAAAAGCAGTCTCTGCAGGAGCATGCATGTGAGGAGAAGCAAAATAAATCTGTTTGGAACAATAAGAGAAGCAGATTTCTGTTCTGCTCATCTAGCTGCTTGATAGGACGGGGGGGGGGGGGGGGGAAATAATACATCCATGACCGAGAAGTCCCACCCTTTTGAAAAAAAAAAAATTGTTTCCGTCTACCCGTGAATCGTCCTTTTACGGTCATTAACCTATTTCAAATCTGTTTTAAAAAATAGGCACTGCTAGAGTTTGATTTATTATCTCCATTAACAAACCACAATACCTTTGTGGTGATGGACTCTTTGTTTTATCTGAAAATGCAGAAAAAAGCAAGCAAAGTGTGCTAAATCACTAGCATGATAACTACTAGCTACCGGCTATCTATTGGTGGTTCTGACGACCGGTATTGGATACGTTTTGATCTGGGTCTTCTACAGTACCAATTAAACAGGTATATGTTTATAAACATTTATTACTTTTGCACTTGACAATATTTAATTTGTTTACATGTGTGTGAAATGACAATAGACGTCTTCTTGCTGACTGAGATGTTTAGCAACAGCTACTGGCTACTGTACATTTTGAAGGGACTATTGTTTTCTCTGCTGAATGAAATAACTGGTTAAACAAACAAATCATAATATTTTGTCCAGTATTGCTGACATTTCATAAATTGTGCTTGCCTGAACTGTTATATAAAAGGAATATTACACTCAACATCATTACGGTATCATGAATATACTCTCCTATGCAGAGGGTATCATACTTATGACACCCACAGTTACTATATTCATGACACCGTACTTCGTCTTGTGAAATATTGTTCAATTAAACTGTATATATCTTGGTAGAGAAACATGTGACTTACACCCCTACCCTGCCTCCAGTCTAGATTGAAGGTCTTTTGGGTGTGCAAAACAGCACATTGATATTCAGTAAATATTGTCATACACTCAAAAAAAAAAAAAACTCATTAGATGAACATAAAAAAAATTATGAAAAGAATTTACACATGATTAAATAGCTCTGTTTTAGCATTATACAATTTTGCTTTTACAACTTAATGGACTTTGTTAGGGTCATCATCATCATAGCAGTCTCTCGGGGGCGACAATGACTGTTCCATTTAGGTCTGATCAGATTACTCCATGCAGCTCTGTTCTTCGCCCTTCGCTGCCAGGAACTCCTGAACTTGTTAACCCAGGCAACGTCTGAGCCGGTATGAGTTGCTTTCTGACTGACCATTTCATGAAACTGCTTGCAAAGGATTTGAGTACTGCTAGTGTCTGCTGAAATAGCGGCACATTCTTGGCAGACAGAGCTATTATCAGTGGCAAGGACAGGCCAAGACAAACTGACTCCAGTATCTATTGCAGTGACTGACCAGATGATAGGTTTGTTTATCTCTGCTCTTGGTGTAGTGCATGTCACGATGCACTGACTGGAAAAAGTCCCCCACAGACCTTGCGACAGATGTGCTTATCTGCCAGGATGTCCAGTCTCGCCCCGTGTAACTGGGAGTGGTCCAGCACAGACCTGTGACAGATATTGTTTTTAGTTCTGCCAGGATGCCCAGTTTCATCCTCCATGCCCTCGGAAGGGCAGGGTTGCCGGTTGAGTCCCCGACGGCCCGACCCATGACACAGGTAGTACTGGTTTTCATGGTTATCCGGTAGCAAGCAAACCAATGCTTGACCAAATATGAAGGGTCACCTTGTTAGGGTCACCTTATTATATTAAGGCTAGTTCAACTTACATTTGAATCAAATGTAATTTAAAGATCCACTCTGACGGCTTTAAAACCACCTCAGAAACCAGTGTGTTTTGCCCAAAATAGGATATTGTTGCTTTTTATACACAAAAAACTTTTCATTGCCTTAGAATGGTTTGGAAAGAGCTTTTATATCTTTTGACCTGTTAAGTTCACAAACCTGGTATAAAAGGGGATGGATGAGGACGTTGCACTGGAACACAGCTTTAATGACATTGAGGTTGCTCTACTTGGAACACACCGAGGCAGCATTGTCCTAGGAGAGAGGAAGCCCGAATGGTGGACGCCCCTTATTATTGGGAGGTGTGATGACACAACTGGAAGGCGGCGTCATCACACCGCACTTCGCAATAAACTCCAATCCCACATTCTTACCCCCTTTACAAAAAAAAAAAAAAAACACATCTAATTAAAACCCTCCCAAATTTGGCAAAACAGAACCTCAAGAGACACACTAAAATAAAAGCAGACAGAAAATCATAAAGAACGCTAAAACACAAAACAACCAAAACTAAAACTAGGACCGGTGGGTAGACTGCCACACGGCCCACACGGCAAACTGGTTTATTCTTCCACTTGGACTAGAACAGCTGTGCTCCTAACTAAACATTTTCAAACAATTTTCAGTCTTTTATACACAGTCCTCCACGGAAATGGTGGGTTAGGTGGGGGAGCACTGAGGCAGCCCCACAGCAGATGCGTTCTTGTTGGTGGCAGGCGATGCTTCGCCAGCCATGGTCGAGCTGGATATCGCCCTGGTCTTTCATCAGCCCGAACCCAAACCAGGAACGGTACCTTGCTGGGTCTGATGTGCTGCTGTGCATGTGGCAGCTCGATGCTCTCAGGTTGTCTAGCCCCGTTGTTACACTGTGGAAATGCAGCAGTCACCGTTGTTGCAGCAGACCCCTCACCTGTCTTCAGCCAAAACCCGACACAAGCACTGAAGGTGTCCGGTGCATCGCTGGTGTCACTCATTAGAACAGGTGCTCCACCCGCCGACCCAGCCACCCCTATTACCTTTGGCCGAGCATGGGCACTGAAGCCATCCCATTCTTCCACTGAGCTAGAAGTGGGCATCTTGGTGCCAGTACTGTCCACAAGTACCTCGTTCCAAACTACAACGGTGAGCTCTAACAACTACACCCAGACCATTCAGTCCCAGTGCTGTTTCTGATGGTGAAACCCAGTCCGTAGAACAGGTCACACCCCATGATGTTATCGCCATGTGCCACCACCTTGAACGTGAAGTTGTGCACCACTTCGGTTTTGTAGCGAACAATAAACTCCACAGTCCTGACATTGCAAACTCTGTTACCCCCGTAGCTGTATAACGGCACTGGGTTACTCCTGATCCTGTGGTATGGGAAAAACTTTTTCACCCTGGCCTAATTTAGCATTGATTGCACCGTCGCCGTGTCAAGCAGCAATGGCTAAGCAACACCGTCCAATTCCACCGTGCAATAAGAATACCTGTTGGCACTGGGACTCCCCAAGTGGAGGGTCATTGCAGGCGGGCGGGCTGACTTCTTTGGCGGGCTGCAAGGCGCTGGAAATCAGCACACTTTGGCAAAATGATTCAAGCGCCCACACTTACTGCATCGCTTCCCTCTTGCCGGGCCCACTCTCGCTTTAATCTGGTGCATTGGGGACCCACAACTCCCGCAAACGGGGTCTCTTGGGGCAGACTTTTGGCTCACCGCATTAGCCTCGTAGTCCCCATCCATGCTACCTTCGTCCTCCGGGTCCACCACCTTCGCCGACGTACTCGTCTCTGGTGGCTTCTGTTACTGGCACCAGTTAAGCTCCGAAGCTAGCTTCTCTGCAGCCTTCAGCTGGAGAGTGAGCTCGACAGCCCTAGCTAATGTCAAGTCATTAGGCGCAGTTAGCAACCTAGCACGTAGCCCAGCATTATACGTGTGCTAACTGGTTCCGCACCATCTCTTCCTCCAATGGCCCAAAACGGCACTCACTAGTTAACTGTCTAAGGTCAGTGACGAACTGTTGAACTGGCTCACCGACCCTCTGGCATCTCTTGCAAAAGTGAATCTGTCATACCGTCACACTGTCCGGTGTGGTAAAGTGGTTAGCTAGCAGCTCCACAACATCCTCGTACAAGTCTGTTGCACCAAGCGTCTGCAGAATCCTTTGGCCTTCAGTACCCAGGTTGTGGACAAGGAGCGCTTGCATCCTCACCTTATCTAGCTTCCCACGGTCCAAGGCCATGATGTAGCTCCCGAAGGCCTCCAACCAGTAAGGCCATGGCACCGGTGGTTTGCTGGGAAGCTTGATGAAAAGCCACAGTGGTGTAACGCACACTTTCATGGCTTAATGCTCAGTGGCCATATGTTATGTCCACAAACCTGATATAAAATGAGACGGACATGGAGGTTGCACTGGAACACAGCTTTAATGATATTGAGGTTGCACTACAGGGAACACAGTGAGGCGGAGTCGTCCTAGGAAAGAGGAAGCCCGAATGGTGGACGCGTGGCATCACACCGCACTTCACAATAAACTCTGATCCCACATGACCTACTTAAGTATGTGCGGATCTATGAATATTCTAGTTAGCTCCGCCCATACTCCCGCTCACCAGTAGTTGGAAGAAGAGGAGGACATTGTACAAGGCTCTGAGAAGGCAATCCAACTTGAGGAAGTACCATCGTAGGTGAACCCAAAGAAAAGTCGCTGCCCGGCCCGGCATGGAGGCGGAAAGGCTCCCCGCCGGTCTCTGGATACTCACTCACCGTGGCTTTCCTCGCTGGGAGCTGGTGAACACTTCACCTCTGTCCGGTGCGCCCGCCAGCCGGCTCACCTCCAAGACGCTCCCCGGCTGCCTTCCTTCAGAGCTCGCCTCGCTTCAAGCTGCTACGAGATGAACTGCTTGCCGGCCCTCAGCTAAGCGATCCACAGTGAGTGGTTAACCAGAGACTGCTCCTTCGGGAGAAGAGGGACAAGAGGGAGGAGTCGAGGAGCACTCAGTTCCTTTGGCGTATTCTCCCCGGCTTGTTCTGGGGAGAGGCGAGGCAGCTGGTAGGGCACACCGGCGGATGCTCCCAGTGAGGTGAGTTGAGCCCTCCAGCTGGACAGCGACTGCCTCTTCGCTCCACCAAGAATGATCCTTCTGCAGGTTCACCTACGACAATATTCTCTCAGCCATTGTGCCATGCACACCAAGGCCATCTCCCCCCAGCGTGCAGGCTGCAAACCTCCTCTCTGGTATTTTAGCAGGGACACTGAGGTTTTTCCAAATAAAATTAATCATTGCTGTTGTATTTTCATGCCTGTGGGTAAGACATGTAATTTAAAAGAGGATTTCTTGCTCACACAGCCAAAAACTGAACACATATGTGAGGCTGAAAAGTTCATCGGGGTCAAATCTGACCAAATGTGGTTTATTTGTCAACAAAGTCTCCCCTTCAGTCCACTCACTTAATCCATCGGTGTTGCAGCATTTGGATCCCTGCAAATGAAAAATAAACCACATTTGGTCAAATTTGACCACTATGAATTTTTCAGCCTATGAACTTTTCAGCTCCCCCGCCCCCACCATAATATTTCCCAACTTGTAACAAGCTGAGCTCCTGCTTGGTCCTTGGCTCCTCTCTTTTCCCCAGAGAGAGTCAAGTAGGCGTCTCAGTGCTTAGCCTGATTGGTTAATATTATAACCAATCAGGCTATGCAAGAATACTGACAAACACTGTCCAAACCTGCCTTTGTGGGGGAGGGGGGTGGCGCTTAAGCAGACATTCACACCAGAAAAACATATACTTGGGCATTCTGAATCATTTTTCTCTTGATACGTCTTGTAAATCACAAGAAACATATTAACAACAGAAAAAAAATTGGATTTTTGCCGAAGTGTCACTTTAATAGACGGCCTAAGTCAAGCCCCCTCTACTTCCGCCTAGGGGACATTATATCAGAAACATTCTCCATTGGAATGAATGGCAAGAACAAAGTTATCTTTTGATCCTGATCAAATTTTGCCATGACTTACACATGATGTTTGTCAATTTAAAAGATAATTTTCCATGCATTTAAAGTTGTCGGTTGTCGTATATTAACAGAGTAATATTTAATTTTTGTTTAAACGACTAGCGGACAACAACTCCCATCATCCCACATCACTAAACATGATCACTGTGGGAGATTAATAAAACGTCACCTCCCGTTTCCTGACCGATGAAAGAAGGATCCAAAGAGGAGAAAAACAACAGAAATGTTTTGTTTTGTATTGTGAGATCTGCAGCTGATCCAGAGGACTGTTATTTACTTCACCGTGGGTGCGCTTTGAAAAGATGACGTAAGCTCTGTCCATCTGTGATTGTAGTTTTTTTTATTTATGCATTTTCATAACCTTATACCTTAACAGTTCGACAACAACCTACCCTGTTATTTACATGGCAAATTATCTTTTAAATTGACAAACATCATGTGTAACTCCTGGCAAAATTCAATCACAATCTAAAAGATAATTTCGCTCTTGCCATTCATTTCAATGGATAATTTTTCTGATTTAAGGTCCCATATGCGGAAGTAGATGGGATGGGGCTTAGGTTCTCTATAGGGTTGGTCCAACTCATTTGTATGGGGTTGGTGCAATTAGTTTGCTATATATGAGTTCAGCTTAATTCAGTCAAGTTGATCTAACTAATTGTATCTTCTGTGTGCTGCTGTTTAGACATCCACGATGGATTCTTGTCCATTGTCATCTTCCCCTTGTTCTTTTAGTGTTTAATGGCAGTTGACACACAGCATTTGGATGCATTACCGCCACCAACTGGTGCAAAGCCTGGTTCATGATACCAACTGTCCATTGTCAAGGGGGTTTTCAAATTAGCCGCTGGTTGGGAGAGGATGGTGAAGGACTTCTGTGAATTGTCACCAGATCTCATGAGTATTGTCCCACCGTCTGGCCAAATTGGATCACACGACCTCAATACAACTGAATCTGATAAACATGACATTGAATTTCATGCTAATCTTACATGATTTAATCATGTTCACAGTATAATCATGAAAATATTTTGTTCAAATTGTAACTGTGATAACCAGCCAGTTTCTTATTTTTTTAGTGCAGGGTGTCAACGTAGCAATGGCAGACACCCTGTCTGTGGCAATCAGGATGCAGATGTCTGCCAACCAATTAAAATGTGAATAAAATGTGTCAGCTGACAGGGCATCGTAAGTTGTCTGTGTCTGCTCCTTTGATAGAAATGATTTGTAATCAGCAAGCCTCTGCTGGAAAGGACCTAAAATTACACACTGAACCGTCAAAATAAAAGGTGTCTATGCCTATGTATTTTCAAGTTGATTTGGCTCATTATTTTTCATGATATGAGCAAAGATCTCTAAGAAACTGCCCTCTTTCACGTTAACAAAAAAGCACTCCATGGCATGCTTACTTCTCTCAAATCTGATGAGTCTGTCCTTGGACTCATCAGATTTGATGAACTCTAATGAGCTCTAAAGAAAATTTCATCAAAATACATCCAGGAGTTTTTTGTGTAATCAAATAAAAGAAAAAGAAATGGACAAACAATCCTCAATGATCATGTTACCTCGAAGGAGGAGGTAAAAACAAACATTTGATTCTTAAACCTTGACATTTCAATAATAATGCACCATCTCGTTGTGGGGGAACACGGTCCAGCATTTCACATCTACAATTCAAACATCAAAACATGCAGCAAAATATTCAGTTCAATTCAACTTTATTTATATAGCGCCATTTCACAACAACAATCGTCTTATACCACTTTCAAACTGTAGGGGAAAACCCCACAATTGCAAAAAGACCCCAGCAATCCGGCAATCCCCTGTGAGCAAGCACTTGGCAACGGTGAAGAGGAAAAACTCCCTTTTTGCAGGAAGAAACCTCTTGCAGAATCAGGCTCAGGGAGGGGCAGTCATCTGCTGTGACTGGCTGGGGGGTGAGTAGATAGAGAAGAAGAGAAGAAAAAAACAGACATGCAGTGAGCAAACAGCATGACGGGGACTCAATCTATGGGAGAGAACAAACAGATGTTAATGACCAGCAAAAATATTTCAGTGAGAGTGAAGAAAGGAGTGAAGCCCAGTACATGCTGGAGGTCCCTCAGCTGTCTAAACCTATTAGCAGCATAACTAAGGGAGGGTTCAGGGGCACCTGATCTCACCCTAACTGTAGGCTATATCAAAAAGGAAGTTTTTAACCCTATTTTTAAAAACAGAGATTGAGTCTGACTCCCAAATTCTGGCTGGCAGCTGGTTCCAAAGGAGAGGAGCCTGATAAATGAAAGCTCTGTGTCAAGCGGTGGCCCTCGCAAGCCACCATAAGACGCCACACCGTCACCAGAGAGTTGTGTTAGTGTCTTTATTTACGGTGAAGTCACAATAATACAAGCCGCTGAGGCTATGACACAAGCAAGTCTACACACAGGGAGGCGTAAGGCTAACAAGCTCACTCACGGGTCCACAGGATAAGACGGCCACACCACAGACGGGCAATGTAGTACAATCCATATAGTACGATCGCTCCGACGATCAGCGATGGACACTGCTGCAAGGATGCAGCCGCTAGCGTCAGCTTCAGAATCAGAATCAGAATCAGAATCAGGTTTATTGCCATTGTTCATGTAGTACACAAACTAGGAATTTGTCTCGGTACAATGCTGCAACATTAAACATGATAAGATAAGAGAAATAAACTATACATGTAATAAAGTGTAGGATAAGATTAAGTGATACTGGTCAACAGTTAAAATATATATTAGCCAGCAGCAGATACTGTGGAGAACTATATAGTGCAGTCGGTAATGCAGGAAGAAAACAGTGATGATTGACATGAGTCTGGTTGAGCTGCTGTACATGGTGCACGAGAGTCACTTAGTGTTCAGCAGTCTAATGGCAGAGGGGAAGAAGCTGTTCATGTGACGGGAGGTTTTAGTCTGGATGGACCGAAGTCTTCTACCAGAGGGGAGGGGGGCAAACAGTACATGACCAGGGTGTGAGGGATCGGCTATGATCCGGCCAGCACGCCTCCGGGTCCTGGAGATGTACAGATCCTGGAGAGATGGGAGCTTGCAGCCGATCACCTTCTCAGCAGTGCGCACGACGCGCTGCAGCCTTAGTCTGTCCCTGGCAGTGGCTCCTGCGTACCACACGGTTATGGAGGTGGTGAGGATGGACTCGATGATGGCTGTGTAGAACTGCACTAACATCTTGGTGGGTAGCTTGAGCTTCCTCAGCTGCCGCAGGAAGAACATCCTCTGCTGGGCTTTTTTGATGAGTGAGCTGATGGTCAGCTCCCATTTGAGGTCCCTGGTGATGGTAGTGCCTAGGAAGCGGAAGGAATCAGCAGTGGTGATGGGAGAGCCTGAGAGGGTGAGGGGGGGCAGAGGAGTAGTGACTTTCCTGAAGTCTACAATCATCTCCACTGTCTTCAGAGCGTTCAGCTGCAGGTTGTTATTGCTGCACCAGGACGCCAGCTGGGCCACCTCTCTCCTGTAGGCGGACTCGTCGCCGTTGGAGATGAGCCCGATGAGGGTGGTGTCGTCCGCAAACTTGATCAACTTGACAGACTGGTGGCTGGAGGTGCGGAGTTGGTGTAAAGGGAGAAGAGTAGGGGGGAAAGTACACAGCCCTGGGGTGATCCGGTGTTGATGCTAGTATAGTCAGCTTAAGAAGCCAGCCGCTAATGACCGCAAATGCAGAACAGCTGTTCAGGTCTTGACAGCTGAGCAGAAGCCTCCCCGAGCACTGTCACAATAAGAGCTCGGAGAGCCGGAATAATAAGCCGCTGTCAAGACCTGACAGGAATAGTCTGAGTGCAAATAACATTAGCGCTCAGGTCATAACACTCTGCCTCCCATTGTACTCTTAGAGATTCTAGGTATTAAAAGTAATCCTACATTTTGAGACCGTAGTGCTCTGTTAGGATGAAAAGGTACTATCAGAACTTTTAAATAACTAGGGGCCTGACTATTTAACCTCTTGCACTCCGGGATACTGCGGGCGGTCACGTCTCTGCATCCTAGTGGGTCTCAGTGCGCACTGTGCGTCTCAGTGCGCACTGAAAAAAAAAAAAGCTGCATTTCCGTTCTTCCAGTACAGACACAGCCGCGAACAGAAAGCCAAAGGAGTGTTTTGATTGGTTTAGATTTGATTGACCTCTCATTCGACTAATACGAGCCTTGAATTGGGTTTCTGAAACCTTGAAGAACCAATGACTGAAAACCTAGCAAGAAGAACCCGCCTATCAACGACTGCAAATACAATGAGCCAATTGAAGCAGAGAAGTTTGACGATTGAAAGCATGCGTCCCGTGCATAAAATCTGTTTTGTGTAAGCCGCTGTGTGTAACGGTAGCGTCCACCAGTCTTTTTTTAGTACAACTGTTCTTATTTGTTTTGAAAAATTGTTCGCCAAATCCGCAATCATGGAATCATGGTTTGACTGGGTCGCATGACCAGAACCACGAGTCGTAACAAACGGACCAGCTTCATGTTCGTCTGACAATGAGGAACAGATGTTCGCCAACAACACTGCTGTTGTGGACAGGTAAGTGTTATAAGCTAAATTATTCTTTATCACTGAAAATAGTAATAAAAATGACTTTTGACCGATCGGTAATTACAACGGTGCGTCATCGCCACATGACGGACCATTGACCGACCGTTTTTTTGTGCGCCAAGCTCCTCTGTAGCGGGGGGGGGGAGTTGTTATCCTCTACATTGCAGATATTTTAGTATAATTTTTATTGCATTGTAGGTTATTTTTTTCTTGTAAAAAAAGGCCACACATTTTTTACGTGGCATGCTTCTTTGTGTGTGGGGGCTTGTTTGTTCATTCATTCATTCATGAATGAATAAACCCCCCCCCCCCCCACAGACACACACACAGCCCTGAGTGTCACCTTTCATTAGAGCCCAAGATTAAGCTTCTATGTTGAAGCATTCAAAAGTTACAGACGTTTTTCCAAACTGTGCCATTTGGCACAATTTGGCACAGTTCAAAAACGCCTGGGAACAACTTGAGAAAAAAGCTGTGTAATATATTCATTTTTTGTGGTATTGTTACAAAATTGACCTCAGCTTGATAACACTTGGTTCTACATTTCTGTTGCATTTTCCGGCCAGTATCTGACAGCTGTGTGTTATTTGCAAGCATTTGTATCTAAAAAAAAACACTCAGGCAAACTTTATTTTCTTCAAGTTCAGTATGTTTAGATGACTGTTACTCAGTGGCAGGAGCACTTAGAGAGCTTATGACTGTTTTGCCAAAAAATTCAAAGTGTTCTTTTAAATGAGACCAACCCCATGAAGATGCTGCAAAGGGTTGAAGAACAGCTTTTGATTTACTTTGGATACGTTATTTTTAGACGTTTTTAGGGAAATTGACCAGAGTGCAAGGGGTTAAATCTTTGTTAGGGAGGAGAATGATTTTAAACTTAATTCTAAATTCTATGGGAAGCCAATGAAGGGAGGGCAGAACCGGAGAGATATGAGCTCTCTGTCTTGTTCCTGTTACAGCTGCAGAAATGAAAGATATTTTAAAATTTATCAATACATCTTCCCCCTACTCACTAAAGACTCAGAAATATCCAAATTTAGACTTTTTAAAGCAATCTTCCATGATTATTATTATTATTATTATTATTATTATTATTATTATTATGATGATGATAGATAGATAGATAGATAGATAGATAGATAGATAGATAGATAGATAGATAGATAGATAGATAGATAGATGTACTTTATTGATCTCAAACTGGAAACTGCAGTGTAACAGCAGCATGACAGTAGACGACCAAATGACAGAAACACACACAGCATAACAAACAAAGGGATGACCCATGGAAAGTAAAACTACTAAAAAAGTCTATCTACATCACAGATGAATAGATGGTAACCCATATATAAACACATGAATCATACCTGCTGTACAATGCAGGACTATCAGGAACAGAGTTAAATGTGAAGTACCAATTAGATTGTAAGGTGTAGTATGGCAGCATAGTTATGACCAGAATGCAACATCAGAGTGAATTATTACCTCCGCCAGGCCGCAGGCCAGGAGGAGGTTATGTTTTTGAAAGCGTTCGTCTGTTTGTCTGTCTGTTGGTTAGCAAGATAACTCAAAAAGTTTGGGACGGATTTTGATGAAACTTTCAGGCGTTGTTGGAAATGGTACAAGGAAGAACTGATTAAATTTTGGGGATGATCCGGATCACCATCTGGATACAGGAATTTTTTAAAGGATTCTTTAACATTGTGAGATACGGCCATTTTCAACATGTGCGCAGGCGCAATGGAGGGCGCTGGTCGTCGTGTCTGACAAGCACAAACTCTGCGTTCTACAAAGTTTTAGGCACAAAAGCACGCGGAAAACGTGGTGGGCAGGGCCCGGCAGCGTGCCTGTGTTTGCGCTACGCTGCAAAAGCTGAGACGGGCAGCTGTCCGGCACCGGATTATTTGGCAGAAATTCCCCGGGCAGCCATAGTGGCTGCGCAAAAACAAGCTCTCTGCCAGGGAAGCTTCCAAATCCTCTTTTGTCGCGGAGTGCAACCCCAATATAAAACCCACGGCAACCTGTCTGTCCAATTTGCATCCGTCAGTGAAGCCCTGAGTGCTGCTTTCAGTGGAGAAGATGGACACAACACCAACACTTCAGTTTATTACCTCCGCCAAGGAGGTAATGCTTTTACTACTGAACCACTAATCCTATCATTGTGAATCCAATTGCTAGTCATATGTTTTCATGGTCAAGGAATCTGAAAACGTACACACAAACACTGTATGGGGGGAGAACTGTGG
This sequence comes from Pholidichthys leucotaenia, assembly GCA_020510985.1. Lineage (NCBI taxonomy): Eukaryota > Metazoa > Chordata > Actinopteri > Cichliformes > Pholidichthyidae > Pholidichthys > Pholidichthys leucotaenia. Next base: position 17,939,902 of record CM035842.1, on the reverse strand, counting down.
CGCTTGGCGGAGGTCTGCGCTCTCCGAGTGCTTTTCTAGTTGTACAATGAAATGGCATGCGGCAGTAAAGATTTCCAGTACCTAACTGTTCAACAGCGAAGCTGTAGCAGTCTGCTGTAAAAAGTGCTCCGCTGTCTGTCCAGTGTGTGGTGGAGGGGGTGAATAGGATTGTCCATGATGGACCACAGTTTCTTTAGTGTCCTCCTCTCCACCACAGTGTCAAAGGTCTCCGGCCTGAGACCAATTACAGAGCCAGCCCTCTTGATAATCTTGTCCAGTCTGTTAGTGTTGCTGGCTCTGATACTGCTATTCCAACAGACAGCAGCAACGGAGATTGTGCTGGCGACAGCGGTCTCGTAGAAAAGCTCCAGCATCCTGCTGCACACGTTGAAGCGTCTCATCTTCTTCAGGAAATAGAGTCTGCTCATCCCCTTCTTGTGCACAGCCTCCGTGTTGGATCTCCAGTCCAGCCTGCTGCTGATCAGGACACAGGTATTTGTAAGTATTTGTAGTCCTCAACCACCTCCACATCCTCCCCCCTAATCTGCAATGGCTGAGATGGTGCCCTTTTCTTCCTGAAGTCAATCACCATCTCTCTGGTCTTGCTGATGTTCAGCCTCAGGTAATTCTGCTCTGTCCACTCTACAAATCTGTCTACCAGTGCCCTGTACTCACCCTCTTCTCCCCGTCTTATACACCCAACAACAGCTGAGTCATCACAAAATTTCTGCAGGTGGCATGACTCAGTGTTGTACTGAAAGTCAGTGGTGTATAAAGTGAAGAGAAAAGGAGAGAGCACAGTCCCCTGTGGAGCTCCCGTATCACTAACCACCACGTCAGACAAGACACTGCCCAGCCAGACAAGCTGTGGCCTGCCTGTCAGATAGTCAGTAATCCATGAGATCAAAGAGCTTTTGACCCCTACCACCCACAGCTTCTCACCCAGTAGCAGTGGCTGGATGGTGTTAAAGGCTCTGGAGTAATCAAAGAACATGATTCTCACAGTGTCTCCTCCGCCATCCAGGTGCAGATGGGTTGTTGCAGCAGGCAGATGATAGCATCTTAAACTCCTAAATGGGGCTGATATGCAAACTGCTGAGGATCCAGCCACATCTTCACCTGCATCATCAGGTGGGCTAAAACCAGTCTCTCCAGAACCTTCATCACATGAGATGTGAGAGCAACTGGTCAATAGTCATTTAGGTAAGATGGAGATGACTTCTTGGAGTCAGGAACCAGGCAGGATGTCTTCCACACCACCAGTACTCTCTCTAGACTCAAGCTTAGGTTGTACAGGTGTTTCAGTACCATTGCTAGCTGGTTGGCACAGGTCCTCAGGATCCTGTTGTATTATTATTATTATTATTATTATTATTATTATTATTATTATTATTATTATTGTGTTGGTTTTTTTGGGGGGGGGGTAGCTCCATGACTGTGCTACGAGAGATGCTGTTCATTAAAGATCTCCCCCTACTCATTTCTCATGGACTGAGAGGAATCAAACTTGGCACATTTATTAGTCTTTCTCTACATACAGCTGTGTGAAAAAGTCTTTGCCCCCTTCCTGATTTCTCATTTTTTTGTGTGTTTGTCACACTTAAATGTTTCAGATCATCAAACAAATTTAAATATTAGACAAAGATAACAGAAGTAAACCCATCCATCCATCCATCCATCTTCTTCCGCTTAATCCTTTTCGGGTCGCGGGGGGGCTGGAGTCTAACCCAGCATCTTTGGGCGAGAGGCAGGGTACACCCTGGACAGATCGCCAGCCTATCGCAGGGCCAACACAGAATGCCATTTTTATATGAAGGTATTTATTATTAAGGGGAAAAAAATCCAAACCTACATGACCCTGTCTGAAAAAGTGACCCCCCCCCCCACCACCACCACCGTTAAAACGTAAATTAACTGTGGTTTATCATATCTTTGGAAAGTTGAGTTCAATTTCTCTAGCCACACCCAGGCCTGATAACTGCCACACCTGTTCTCAGCAGAGAAATCACTTAAATAAGACCCACCTGACAAACTGAAGTAGACCAAAAGATCCTCAAAAGCTAGACATCATGCTGCAATCCAAAGAAATTCAGGAACAAATGAGAAACAAAGAAATTGAGATCTATCAGTCTGGAAATTGTTATAAAGCCATTTCTAAAGCTTTAAGACTCCAGTGAACCACAGTGAGAGCCATTATCCACAAATGGCAAAACATGGAATAGTGGTGAACCTTCCCAGAAGTGGCCGGCTTACCAAAATTACCCCAAGAGCGCAGCAACGACTCATCCTAGATGTCACAAAAGACCCAGCAATGACATTCAAAGAACTGCAGGCCTCACATGCCTCAGTGAAGGTTAATATTTATGACTCCACCATAAGAAAGAGACTGGGCAAAAATGGCCTGCATAGCAGAGTTCCAAGATGAAAAACACTGCTGAGCAAAAAGAACATAATGGCTCATCTCAGTTTTGACAGAAAACATGTTGATGATCCCCAAGATTTTTGGGGAAATACTCTTTGGACTGACGAGGCAAAGGTTGAACTTTTTTGGAAGGTGTGTGTCCCATAACATCCTGCGTATAAGTAACAGCATTTTAGAAAAGGAACATCAAACCAACAGTAAAATATGGTGGTGGTAGTGTGATTGTCTGGGGCTGTTTTGCTGCTTTAGGACCTTGAAGACTTGCTGTGGTAAGTGGAACAATGAATTCTGTGGTCGTCCAAAAAATCCTGAAGGAGAATGTCCGGCCATTGGTTCGTGACCTCAAGAAGAAGCTCACTTGGGTTTTGAAGCAGGATGATCATCCAAAACACACCAGAAGTCCACCTCTGAATGGCTTAACAAAAACAAAATGAAGACTTTAGAGTGGCCTAGTCAAAGTCCTGAACGATGAGTCGGCCAAAATTCCTCCACAGCGCTGTAAAAGACTCATTGCCAGTCATCACAAATGCTTGATTGCAGTTGTTGCTGCTCAGGGTGGCCCAACCAGTTATTAGGTTTAGGGGGCAATCACTTTTTCACACAGGGCCATGTAGGTTTGATTTTTTTCCCCCTTAATAATAAACACCATTTAAAAACTGCATTTTGCGTTTACTTGAGTTATCTTTGTCTAATATTTAAATGTGTTTGATGATCTGAAACATTTAAGTGTGACAAACATACAAAAAAAGAGAAATCAGGAATGGGGCAAACACTTTCACACCTCTGTAGGTACCACCAAGGGTGTCACATTTCTACCATCCGTTTATGCACCTGTGGAGACCTCACCTGTACAAGTCTGCAGCTTACTTCAAACCTCGGAAATCACCCTTCAATGGCCTTGGCTTCCCCTATCGTATCCCCCCATATTGTGTCTTTCACAATAATACCAGTATAAAGTTTGATACCAGTGAAACAATAAATATCGCAATATTTGGGGTCTGCTGCGTGATGACATCACACCGCATAGAAACAGCAAAGCAAACATGGCGGTAGGCTGCCGCTCCAAAATCAGACCATCTCCAGTTGAGTGGAAATATTTAAGTTTCACTTTCTGTTTCAGACCGCTGTCATATTTAAAAAAAACAAACATACAAAAAAAAAAAAAAAAAAAAACAGTGCAGCAATGTGAATAATCTGCCTGCATTTTTTCCGCACGTCCAGAACACCCCTGGAGTGGTATTAATGTTGAACAATGTGCAGCTCGAAGTGGCTGTAGATTTTACTTTCATTTTTGCCAGTTCGTCTTGATTTTATTCAACCACCCAGAGAGGGAAAAAAAAACATCCTTTCAAAGAGCCAAAAGCCGAAGGACAGGTCCATGCAGTGGGAGTAATGCAGGTAAAGTGATTCGGCAAAAAACCCGACCTCTGTGTGCAGTTAAGATGTCACGGTTTATATTCTTGTAATACTTGATACAGAAATAAAAAAAATATTTTAAACTAAATCTGAGCTGCTGTTTATAAAATGGAGAAATAAAGAGTTTATGTTTTATTTTTCCTGAATATGCTGAAGGTAAATAATGCTGGCCTGTGAAACTGTCCTTTTTGCATAAATTTAAAAGAAAAAAAATGTATTCTGTAATATTGTGAAAAATATCATCGTGAAAATTCACAGAAATATCGTGATATCATTTTTAGGCCATATTGCCCACCCCTACCTTTCCCTTCAAAAAGGACTTCCTGGTTGGAAAGAGGTGGAAGTCACATGCTGTGAGGTCGGGAGAGTACAGGGGGTGAGGAAGGATTTCATAGCCGTAGGGCAATGCTTGAGTCTGGGCATTATGCCAGTTGTGAACCAGGGTGTTACTGGAGGCAGACACCTTCTGCAATTTCTTCCACAATGAAGTGTAGTAAGTCCCAGTAATTGTGGAACTTTTTGCCAGGAAATCCATCATCAAAACTCCATCCCGTTCCCAAAAGACCATGAGCATGACCTTGCCCACCAAGGGTTGGAAACGTGCCTTCTTCGACTGGGCTTTAGTCTCTCGATCATAGTAATGGATCCATGTTTCACCCTGCATGATCAGTCTGTCGGAGAAGTCTTGGTTTTCTTTGCACATGAAGAAAAAACTCTGGGAGCACATGACTCATTCCTGCTTCTTGAAAGGTGTGAGTAACCAGAGAATTCATCATGGAGACAACATCCACATGTGCAAATGGTAATGGGTGATTTGTTTTTTACAGACCCCACACTGATCTTGACATCTTGGCCGAGTTGGAGAACAGTTATGCGACAATCCTTCAGTGTCTTCATCAATGGCACACAGTGGTCACTAGGGAATGGGTGCCGTTTCCACCATTGTCCGACCACACTTGAACTGTCGACACCAGTGCTGGAATATGTCATACAATAAGTCTCTTTCATCTCATTAAACATCTCCTGTGGTGTGTGGCCTTTCAAGTACAAGGACCTGATGACGACTCTGCTTTCAACTGGCTCCATTATCACACCTTACTACACCTTAGCGCCTGTAAAAGAGAAACTTGTAGGAGTTCAGAGCTACAAATCACCACGTGACCTACAGAGCTATTGACATTTCAGCCTTTGACAAAAACTAGAAGTGTGTCAGGGGAAATCTTTAATGAGCAGCACTTGTATAGCAACCATAATTCAGCGATATTGAAGTGAGACCACTGGGTCAATGCAGTGCATCAGTAGTTTGTGCTCGTTCAGCATAGAGGAAGGTGATCAGTCATACTGACAGGACAGGACCTCTGAACCTTGAATTCAATCCACAGCCGTTCAATGGAAGTGAGCTTAGTCTACATTTTGATTTTATCAAGCAGACCTCAGCTGTAGAGCACATCTTTATAACAGGATTAGGAATTACCCACAGTTATCAGTCATAGACCATTAGGTCATGTCCCTTTGAATATTTGAAGATGTTCTTATTATGTGCCTGTGTCAATAATGCCCATCTCCCCTTTTTCTTCTTCTTCTTCTTTTAGATTTGATTGGCGGTTGGCAACCAGCTTACAGGTGCATTACCACCACATACTTCACTCTGGTCAAGAATCACTCTATATATAATTCAAGAAATCTCTGTCTCATCTCTCCTTTTTAATGCATAAGTTAATAAAGTGGAGGAATGGTTGCCTTTCAACACTTTCTACTATGGGCTGTAATTAAAGGTTAACCCTGACTTCTTCATGTCATGCTCTGCAGTAGCCATGATCTGAGGCTGATATATGCTGACTGATGTGGTATGAAAAACGACAGTAATGATGCTGTCAGGAAGTTTGACGGTAACATGGATATATGAAAGGATGAACAGAAAGCCCTGAAAACCAAATGATGGGATGGTGTAATTCTGCTACAGCTGTGTGTGTGTTTTTTCCAGCTTTAAATCTGGAACAATACTTTCTCTGCACAAATTTAGTGTGTCACCAGCGTCCCACATTGTTTTCCACTGCTACTGGCATAGGGAAGGCATTGAGAAAGAATGAAGCCTCCACTTGTTAAACCCTTGAAGCTGAAGTGTGTCATTATCTGCCAGTAGTGTTTCAAGAGGGATGAAGATAAAAGGGCCGCAGACGGGTTTCTCCACACAAAGAGTGTTGTTGCACTGAATGGCTTTTTACCTCCAAGCTTCAGATATATTTGTGTAAGAAATGATATGCTTTGTCATTAGAGTACCCTAAAAACCCATCAGTTACTACAGCCTGAATATTTTATAAGGGCTATTTCAAAAAAAAAAATCACCTTTCACAGTCAAAACTTTGGTATAGACTGCTTTACAAAAAAATTGAAAGCCACTCTGTAGTTCTTTGCAAAGTCGTAAGTGAGACTTTTATAAACCTGTGGCTCTCAATTGTGTAAACTGCAGGCCTTTCAAGCTTTGGATTTTCTCACTCTGAAGCAAAGTGCAGGGTGCTTTTGTAAAATAACTCCTACACCCATCCATCGAGACTTCCTCCAAAGAATGGACTGTATATGAGCTACAGCCTGCATAGCTGCAGCGACACCACCCACTGGATTCAGTGGTCTTGTTATCAAGCTTCAAACTGTACTTCCAATATCACCATATTGTAATTTTTAAAGCACACACAACAACCAAAAGAAAAGAAATAAAGAGAAACTGCTTGTTTGTAGCCTACATGCCAGCAATTTTTTTCAGTTGCATGGTACGAACTAGTCAGAATTAGATTAATTCATTACCATAGCTGGTAATAATTGAGCAATTAAGAAGAGGTCATAGAGCAAGAAAGCTGTCACAATGATGATGACCTATGACGAGATTACTTTTGTAGCTTGATATATCATGCTTATTCTAGGCAGGAACCTAGATACAGAGCACAAACACAAGCATGCAAAGACTGAGGAAAGGGAGTGGTTTTTACTTAAACAGGTAAGCATGTAATGACTGGAACTCACACTGAAGGACTGAAGCCTTCACGAGGAAAGAGAAGGAGAGCGTGAGTAAATGGAGCTCAAGGACAGTGAATATGATTTTTTTTATGGGTTTTGGGAGCTTACCTGCAGTGGGTGAGCATGGTAGCTGGTCAGAGTTCCTGCTAGGTAGACTGAGAAGCAGGTAGATGCAGTGACCAAGGTGAACCAGCAAGAAGACCTGGTAGGTATAGTGGGTTTCAAGTTCCAGGAACATATTGTATCAAGATAGAGCAGTGATGAGAGGTGATCCTGTGATTGAGAGTTGGTCTTGGAATGTTTGGATTTGCAAGCTGAGCTTAGTTAGTTTCCAGTTAGTGCACCAGGTTGTCAGGACCTGGACTGGGCCCCATGTCCTTATCTTGATTTATAATTTACCTTCCCTGTCTTGCGCTCTCCTGGGTCTGGCCTTGTTGTGGCGAGGGAACTTCTATGTTCAAATGAGCCGAAGAGTGTTTCCATCTGGAGCTTGCTCTTGGTAGGGTCACTCTTGGTGGGCCGGTCTCTCGAGGAGGTTCCAGACAAACGGTGACCCACTGCATGTCAGCACGCCATTAGAAGGCAGCCCCATTATCTGACTATCCTGAAGAGGACTAACAACCCAACCAGGAGAAACCTACTTTGGTATGAAACCAATCAGAAGAAACTGGACTGCCAATTTCGGAATTGGACCCCAGCATGTCCCCGACCAACGAGTACAGACCTTCACTACATCACCTGTGTTGCCACGTGGAATGTCCAGACACTCCTTCGCACCGGAGCAGCCACACTATTGTCCCGATTGCTCACCCGCCACAACATCACCCTGGCGAGTCTTTGCGAATCACGGTGGCAAAGCAGCGGTGAAACCATTGTAGGCGATAACTGTTTCATCTGGAGCGGGCCTGAGAAGCGGACAGGCCTCTATGGTGTGGCACTTGCCATGCCAAAGCCCACCCGCAAGTCACTCATCAGCTTGATACCAGTGAGCAAAAGACTTCTTTTGGCCTGCTTTCTTCACCAGCACAGAAAGATGAAAGTTATTTTCACCTATGCCCCCACCGATGTTGCAGATGAGGAAAACAAGGATGCTTTCTTGGACCAGCTTCATCAGGTTGCTGGACAAGTTCCACCACACGACATCCCCATCATTCTTACCGATGCCAACGCTACCCTGTCCTCCAGAGATCTTCTCCCAGCCCAGTTTCCCGACCCACCTGTTGGCACAGCCTTTGCCGACCCATCAACAAATGACAATGGTAACCATCTCCTTCTGTTCTCTCACTCCCACAAGCTTTGTATAGCCAACACCTGGTTTCCTCAAACTCATCCATCACTGGACTTGGTACAGTCTTGGTACAGCCTTGGACTTGACAGCTGGACTTGGCAGAACCCGAAAGGCCCTCAAACACATTATCATATCCCGCCACTAGAAGTCGTTTGTAACAAACTGCCGTGTGTTCAGAGGAGCAGAGCTTGGTAACACTGACCATCACCTGCTGATCGCGCAGCTTAAGCTGAAGCTTTGGGCCAATCCTTCTGCCAAGTACGGGTCCTGCCTGGACTCCTTCCAGCGTCGCTATCCCAACATTGCCACTGAGCTTGGATGCTCTATCCACAACCGCTTCATGGCCCTGGCCACGGACAAAGAGGGTGACTGGGAGATTTTCAAGAAAAACATCATCCAGTCTGCCTGCAATGCCCTGGGACGTTTACAATCTTCCCCAAAATGACCTTGGATCTCTCAGTGGACTCTGGAAAGCATCGACTGTCACCGAGAAGCCAGCCTCAGAGGCGACCTGATGGAATACCACAGATTAAATCATTTACACAATGTGGCCATTGGAGAGGACAAAGAGAGGTACTGGTGGGAAGAAGCCGAGTGTCTGGAGTCAGCGGCCAGAAATAACAACATTAGCCGTGTGATCAGTATGCTCCGTCAAGCACGCAGCGGCCCACACACCAAGACAGTCAAGGTGAAGGACATCAAGGGCAAACTCATTAACACTGAGCCAGACTGCCTGGGCAGCTGGAAATAACACTTCAGTAATCTCCTGCATCATCCTCCTGTTCCTGTTGACCCCAGTCCCTTAGCCACTGCCAAGGCCACTGCTTCTTGTGATTCTTGCAGGACCGATCTAGTCACCCCCGGAGAAGTCACGGCTGCCCTGACCAAGATAAACAACAGGAAAGCCCCTTGAATTTGTGCTATAACCACCAAAATGCTGAAGATGGGCAGAAATTGCACAATCCAGTGGCTTACCCACCTTATCAATCATGTTTGGGTGACAAAGCAGCTTCCCAGTGACTGGACCAGGGGCATCATCCTCCCCTTCTGGAAGGGAAAGGGCAACAACTCATCTGCCACAATCACAAAGGCATCACCCTTTTGTCCATTCTGGGTAAGCTCTTCACCAGGATCCTCCTCAGTCATGCTCTTCCAGCTATCAGAGATGGTGGTCGCCCTCAGCAGGCAGGCTTCGTGTGAAAACGCTTGACCTCAGACCACATCTCTGCTGTTCACCTATTAATCGAGAAGGCCTATGAATTCCTCAAGGACCGCTATCTCTATATAGCCTTTATAGATCTTAAGGCTGCCTTTGACACTGTGGACCACACTTCTCTTTGGAGTATGCTGCAGACCCTCGGGGCTTCACCCAAGACCATAGTCCTGTTTAAGTGGCTCTACAACAGCTTGAAAAGCTGTGTCCATGTGAACGAAAAGGAATCTGACTGGGTTCCCACCAACAGCAGGGTCCAACAGAGTTGTGTGGCTGCTCCTGATCACTTCGATTTTGTCATAGACTATCTAATAACCAAGGTCTGTGACCGGGTCCTTGGCATGCAGTTTGGCATCTACCATCTTGCTGACCTTGAATATGCTGATGATACCATTCTGTTCAGCCCATCCCATAGTCAGCTGAGAGATGCTCTAGTTGTCTACCACAAAGAGGCAGCGAAGCTGGGCCTTCGGGTGTGCTGGATGAAGACTAAGCTAATGCATATCGGCGACGGACCAGACTCACCCCCGTCACAGCTGGGGAAAGATGCCACTGAGTTTCTCAAATCCTCTGTGTATCTGGGCTCTACAGTGACCAATAAAGTGGACTTGAAACCATAGATCAACCGCAGACGTGGCTTCGCAGCATCAGCCCTGCAGGCACTATGGAAACCTTTATGGTGCCATCGTTCAATCTCCCGAAAGACGAAGCTCCGCATATACAATGCATCAGTCCTCTCCATCTCTCCATTGCAATCCTGGAATTTCCCCATTGTGGAACTAATAAAGGCTTATCTTATCTTATCTTATCTTATCTTATCATACTCTATGAGTCAGAGACATGGCCACTGAATAAGACTCTGGCCTCAAGAGTGGATGGGTTTGATAGTCGGGCCTTCAGAACCATCGAGAACGTCAGGTGGCCCCAGCACATTTCTAATGACGCGTTCCGAGCCTGCACACCTTATTACACAGCGACATATCTGCTGGATTGGCCATGTCCTCCGCCTACCACCAGAACACACGATAAAAGCCATCCTCATGTTCGATTCCAGGGCCTCAGTGTAGAAAAGACTCCGGGGCAAGCCACGCACCAGATTACTCGATGTGGTGTAAAGAGACCTCTGAGAGCTCAGAGTTGCTGTTGACAACGCAGAGGAGCTGGCCCAAAACCGGCAATGTTGGCATGCACTGGTTAACCTGATTTGCTCTACGCATGGTGATGGCCACCAGCCATCACCCCGCAGGAGTACCAAGTAACTGTATCCAGGACATGTGCCCCAGCTCGCGTCCTCACCTTGAGTTTTTTATTGTATGATTTTCTGTGTTTAATTTTGATCCTTGGTATTATTAGTATCATGTCCATGGTTATATTCATTCCTGCCTTAGTCCTTCATTGTCATGTTTATTATTATTATTATTATTATTATTATTATTATTATTATTGCCATGGTGTTGTCTTCCCTGGTCCTCTGTTCATGTCTCGCGTGCATTCCATGTCTTTGATTATCTGTGCACCCCCCCCCCACACACACACACCCCGTCCTGTTTTTGTACCGGTAACCATTCCCTGCCGTCTCTCATTTGCCCCTGATTGTATTCACCTGTTCTGTGCTGCATTGATTCCTGGGTCATATCAGAGTGAACCACACATTTCTGTTCTCCCAAGTCTGCCATGCCTTGCCTTGTCTGTTTATTTTTATTTTCAGCTTCCAAGCTAAGAGTTATTTTGTATTTTCACCCTCAAGCTGTGCCAGTTTGGCCAGCTCTAAATAAAAGTTGGAACTCTAAGTACTGCGTGCGGATCCTGCCTCTTCCAACTGTGACAGTAGGACAGCCATCAGATTCAGCGGCCTTGATGAGGAGGAAGCATGGGTGGTTTCCAAAATCGAGGCCAACATCGAGTATGCCCATACCCCCCGCATGCCGAAGGAAGCCCTCCTCTTCCTCGGATGTGTCGCAGAATTGAGTGAAGTGCTTCCACCTCTGCGATGGTACCCCCAGCTCTATGGACTTCGACAGCAGAGCATCAACCAGCAGTGCATAATCCAGAGGCTGATGGAGTCGTTTCTGGCAGCGGAAGATAATCAAGGGGAGGAGGAACCAGGATGTGCAGTGAGGAGACACGGCTCACGCTGGCGCCGAAGAAGCCAGCGGCCCGACTTCTCATCTCCGGTGGAGGCATGTCTGGCCTCCCTGTCCTCCTTCCCTGATCCAGTGCCAGCACCACACCATCATGCGCAGGCTACTCGTCAGATGAGTTCTGTCAGTCCCGGGGAGGACTCGCCTGATCCATCAGTGGCAACAGCATGGAAACAGAGGCAAGTACATTTTCATTTATTATAATTTAATGAAGGGTCTTTTCCTGTTCCTGGGGAAGGGGGTCAACCACCTGCCATTGCTGAGCTCTCTCTCCCGGTCTCTGTTGCTACCTTGTTCCATCGATCCTCACCTGCATCTCCCATCTCTCCTGTTGTGTTTTCTGAGAGTTTGGCCATACTGAACGGGAACCGGCTTGTCTGGGAGGAGTCTACTCTCCGAGAGACCCCATCAGCAGCAGCTGCCTCCACACCGACTCTGCCCTGAGCATGTGTCCCTGGTAGGTTGGAACCAGCTGTCGTTGGATGACCCAGCTGTCCCAGCTCCAATACCAGCTTCACGTTGCTCTCCAGCTCCAGTGCCAGCTAGATGTCACTCCTCAGCTCCAGTACCAGCCCCACCAGTCATCCTGGATGCAGCGCAACCAGAGGCCATTGCACCTGCAGCTCACCCAGAGGCCGCCACTCCAGCAGCTCATCCTGAGGTCATCACCACGGCAGCAGGAGACCAGGAGTTAAGGCTAGTACCATTCCCCTTATTTTCAACAACTATTTTAGAAAGGACTTGCTTTGCTACTGATGGGGGGGGGGGGTCCCAAGCTCAGATTTCTCCAGCTTTTGGGTCCTCTCCACTGGTCTCTGTTGCTGATGCCTGTGGTGTCACCTCATTGACCTCCTGTTCTCCTCTCTAGTCCGAGGTGATCATGTCAAGGATGGAGCCACAAGAGGACCACATTCCATCTCAGCCACCTGTTGGTCCAGAGGTTGGTGGACTGCCAGCTATAGTTTCAGAGGCCCGTGGGCCTCCACCTACTGTTCCAGAGATACTGTAGGTGGGCCTCCACCTATTGTTCCAGAGGTCTGTGGGCCACCACCTGTCATTCCAGAGGCCGGTGGGCCTTTACCAATTGTTCCAGAGGTCGGTGAGCCTCCACCTATCGTTCCAGAGGTCAGTGGGCCTCCATCCATCTTTTCAGAGGCTGATGGGCCTTTACCAATCGTTCCAGAGGTCGGTGAGCCTCCACCTATCGTTCCAGAGGTCAGTGGGCCTCCATCCATCTTTCCAGAGGCTGATGGGCCTCCACCCATCATTCCAGAGGTTGGTGGGCCTCCACCCATTGTTTCAGAGGTCCGTGGGCCTCCACCCATCTTTTCAGAGGCTGATGGGCCTCCACCCATCATTCCAGATGCCGGTAGGCCTCCACCCATTGTTCCAGAAGTTGGTGGGCCTCCACTCATCATTCCAAAGGCCGGTGGGCCTCCACCTGCAATTCCAGAGGCTGTTGGGACTCCACCCATCATTCCAAAAGTTGGTGGGCCTCCACCCGTCGTTGGAGAGGCCAGTGCACCTCCACCATTGGTTCCTGGTGTCAGCATGCTGCAGGTACCGGTTGCAGAGAATAGAGGCCCTTTGTTTGTGTTTGACGAGTTCTGTGCCCCTGCGGCCATTGTTCCACCAGGTCCTGTGGTCCGGTGGCCCAAATACAGTGGTTGGCCACCTGAACTATGCTGCATTTCGGTCTGTGGGTCCATGTGTCATGAGGCTTAGTGCGGTGTGTCACCGGGCTCAGGCTTTTAATTTATTTCCGATTATTTTCTGTATTTGTCCAGTGTGGTGTTATTTTCCTGTATGTGGGTTTATGATGTCTCTTTGGTGGTTTATTGTTCTGCTAGTTATTTATGTTCTTAGCACTATTATTCTTTTGACAATTTACAGTATGTAGGTTAGGAGACATATTTTGCTTTTCTGCGACACGAGTGCCCTACCTCCTCTTCCAGACACTCCCAACATGTTATCTGCTCACTGTCTGTTCTCTAGTCGTCTCAGCTGTGAGAAGTTGCGCAATTAGGTCACCTGCTTGTTCTTGCTTCCCGCACCTGTTGCCTATTGTTTCATCTGGTTCCCCTGCAATTTAAAGACTGTGTGGAGAAGGGAATAACCAGACCGAGCTTTCCGAGCAGATGAACTTTATTCTCTCTCTCACGTCTTCCAGAATCAGAAACATTAACCTCATGTAGTAGGGACTCTCTTTTATATCCCAACACTCACACATCCCTGCTACCTGAGGTCCTGCATTCACAATCACTCCCCCATGACAATTCCTTTTGTCCCCCAGCCCTTTGATTTCCATGCTCTTCCGTCAGAGGAAAACTACTGCATCTCCATGTCTTTCAGTCTGAAAGGAAAACTACAGCATGGGTCCCCCACACCCCCCACCTCCCCCCAGAGTATCAGACTAAGTGTTAACCCTCACATCCTCTCGGCTTCAGCCTCCGCCCATAGCTGCTGTAACGGGGGGTCTTCTGCTCCGTGGCACTGCTGTGCCGGTGGAGGGTTCCTGGGGGTGTGACCGTCTGTGGGGGGACAATGGAGGGGGGCCATTCAGCATGCTCGTATGACTGCTCTGATGAATCATTTACCTGGGGAGTTCTCAGGGGGGTCGTCCGCGCCGAGGAGCTCAGGCCAACACCACCTGCTCGTCTGCTACAACAAAGGCGGGCTTAAGCCTGTCTATACAGATTCTCTCCCGGCAACCCCCCAAGTCTAACACAAAATGTTTGTCCCTGGGTTCCAGCACTCTGAACGGGCCATCGTAGGGTGGGTGCAATGGGGTCTGGTGGGCATCGTGCCTGACAAACACGAACGCCGCATCCTTTAAGGTTTTTGGCACAAAAGCACGGGGAAAACAGTGGTGGGCCGGGCCAGGTAGCGTCCTTGCGTCTGCACTATGCCGTGAATGCGGGGACGGATGGGTGTTTGGCGCGGGGTTATCTGGTAAAAATTCCCTGGGAAGCCACAGCGGCTGAGAAAAAACAGCTCTGCTGGTGAAGCCACCAAACCCTCCTTCGGTGTGGAACGCAACTCTAATAGAACCCATGGCAACTGGTCCACCCAATTTGAATCCGTAAGCGAAGCCCTGAGCGCTGCTTTCAGTGACCTATGGAAACGCTTGCATAACCCATTGGCCTGTGGGTTGTACGCAATCGTGCGATGAATTGAGATGCCCAGGCTCCGGGCCATTGTGGACCAGAGGTCGGAAACAAACTGAGGGCCCTGATCGGACGTGATGTCCAAAGGGGTGCCAAAACATACCATCCATGTTGTCAAAAAAGCGCGTGCCACGTCTGCAGACGCGGTGGAAGCTAGCGGGACTGCTTCTGGCCATCGTTTGGTGCGGTCCACCACTGTCAGGAGGTGCGTGAACCCCTGCAATGGCAGGAGGGGGCCCATGAGGTCCACGTGAACGTGGTCGAACCTCTTAGCCGGGATATGGAATGGCTCCAAGGGGGCCTTTGTGTGCCTGTGCACTTTGACTCGTTGGCACGCTACACAGGCTGCAGCCCACTCTTTCACCTGTTTGCGCAGGCTTGGCCAGACAAACTTTGCTGCCACCATTTTGACTGACGCGCGTACTCCTGGGTGCGCCAGGGAGTGAACCGACTCAAAAACGTGATGTTGCCAAGCGTGTGGCACCACCGGGCGTGGGCGGCCTGTGGAGACATCACAGATTAGTGGGGGGGGGGGGTGTCTTGCATAACTCTGCTTTCCAGCCTTAACCCTGTTGGCCAAGACTGGAGCGCGCAAACGTCCACATTGTCGATCTGCTCCGCGGCCATGGCCATGTAATCTATCCCCACGTAGCCTGGGGCCACCAACGCGCGCGAGAGACAGTCAGCCACCACGTTGAGTTTACCAGCCAAATCACCACTGTCGGTTGTAAACTCCGAGATCACGGCCAGCTGTCTCTGCTGCCGGGCCGGCCATGGTTCCGAAACCTTGGCCATCGCATACATTAGTGGCTTGTAGTCCACGAACGCAGTGAAGGTGCACTCTTCCAGCCAGACCTGGAAGAGACATATGGCCAGGTGGAGAGCCAGCGACTCCCTGTCGAACGCGTTGTATTTATGCTCATTTTCACGCAGAGACCTGCTAAAAAAGGCTAGCAGCTGCCAAGAACCGGCAACGCACTGCTCCACGACGGCCCCATGGCCACGTCTGATGTGTCTGTAGTGAGCGCAATCTGAGCCACCGGGTCTGGGTGCGCCAGTAGTGCAGCGTTCGCCAGAGCTGTTTTAACGTCGGAAAGCGATTGCTCTCGCTCAGGAGCCCAGTCGACTCTGTCCGCCTGCTTCCGTTTCTTAAGCGCTACATACAACGGCTGCATGAGCTGGGCTGCACGTGGGAGGAAGCGATTGTAGAAGTTCACCATCCCCAAAAACTCCTGCAGCGCCCTGACCGTTTGAAGCCGGGGGAAATTCGCCACTGCGCGCACCTTGTCCGGCAAGGGTATCGCTCCCTCCAGTGAGATGCGGTGTCCCAAAAAATCGATCCCCGTCACCCTGAACTGGCATTTCGCCGGGTTGATTATTAACCCATGCCCCTCGAACCGCCGGAAAACCGTCCTGAGGTGGGCTACGTGTTCATCTTAGGACGCACTGGCCACTAGGATGTCATCCAGGTAGACGAACACAAATGGCAGATCATGCAACACCGCAACCATCGTACGTTGGAATGTCTGTGCTGCGCCTTTTAACCAGAAAGGCATGCGTAAAAACTCAACCCAAAACGGGGTTATTACTGCCATTTTAGGTATGTCCTCCACGCGCACCGGGACCTGGTGGTAACCGCGGACCAGGTCTATCTTAGAGAAAATGCATGCCCCGGTGAGGTGAAAGGAAAAATCCTGAATATGGGGGATCGGGTAGCGGTCGTGTGCTGTGGCGTTGTTTAATCTGCGGAAATCTCTGCAAGGTCGCCACGATCTCTCAGCCTTAGGAACCATATGTAGTGGGGATGCCCATGGGCTATTTGAGCATCCAATGATGCCCAGCCTTTCCAAGTTGGCAAACTCCTCGCGCGCTATGGCCAGTTTAGCTGTGTCCAGGCGCTGAGGTCGTGCGAAAACGGG
The DNA here is from genome assembly GCA_020510985.1 of Pholidichthys leucotaenia. Classification (NCBI taxonomy): domain Eukaryota; kingdom Metazoa; phylum Chordata; class Actinopteri; order Cichliformes; family Pholidichthyidae; genus Pholidichthys; species Pholidichthys leucotaenia. Next base: position 17,923,324 of record CM035842.1, on the reverse strand, counting down.
CAGCCTGGTGGTGGTAATAAAGTGCTCCACCCCGTGTTTAGTGATGGCCGCCGAAAACGTTGGGACCATGAGTGCTGGGAACTGGGTGAGCAGTGTGTGGAACTTACCACCTGGAGCTGTGACGTTGGCTAGCGTTGTTGGCCTGGTTCCTCAAGCTGTACAGGGGAGAGAATCAAAAGACATTGCATTTTTTTGAAGAGAACTGTGAAAAGGTGTGCAAAAAGGGTCAGCAACATTTGTATTGTTTAAGGAAACTTGCACGCTTCCAAATTGACCGAACCATAATGACAATGTTTTATCAGGCTTTTATTGAATCTGTTTTATCCTTTTCTTTAGCGTCATGGTTTGGTCAGATAAAGCTGAAACAGAGGAAATCCTTGGATCAGGTAGTTAGATGGTCCAGTTGTTTACTTGGTGAGTCACAGCTGAGCCTGACATCCCTGTACACCAGATAGGTACAGAGGATTGCTACCTCCATTATAAATGATGACTCCCACCCTTTGCACTGCCACTTACAACTTCTTCCCTCCAGACGGAGTTTTGCTGTCCCAAAAAGTAAAACCCAGCACTACAAAAACAGCTTTGTTCCTGCTGCTGTTAAAGAGTTGAACAAGATGTAGCAATATATTGCACATAGTTTATTTATCTATTTATTAACTTTATTTTATATTTACCTATTTTTGTAGGTTTTTTTTAATTTGGGTTATAAATCTTTTATTGGGTTTTAGACTTTTGAGTTTTTAACCTCTTTGACTAGTCTTTAACTTTTTAATATGACCTCCTCCCTTATCTCTTTTTTCTTCTCTTATCTCTTTGTCTTATGTCCTGATTGGTGGAGCCTTGAGTATTTTTATCATGTTTATAGTCAGCTTCATGTGTGCCTGTGTTTGTGTTCATGTTGAATGTAATTGTGGTTTGTAAATATGGATGTCACCTAACTGCAAAACAAATCTACCTACGGGTACAAATAAAGTAACCTGAACCTGAACCTGATTAATCAGGCATCTGCTAGCAACATCGGCTAGTAGTCCGTGTGCACACAAAAAATCAGCGCCTAAGATTGGGAAACTGCGTGCTGCTATGACGAATGTCCATTGGTACATACGGCCATGCAAGGATACAGTCAGTGTCCTCTCACCAAAAGTCCTTATGTCTGAGCCATTTGCGGCCGTCAGCTCGGGGCCGCTAGTTCCCGCTAGCTGGTCGGCGTAGGACGGCAGGATGAGGCTCTTTTGGGAGCCGGAGTCCACGAGGAACCATCTCCCTGAGCTTGAGTCTGTCACGTAGAGCAGCTTGCTTGCTTCACCAGCGGTCGCAGCCACTACCGCAGGTCCTGGCATTTCCCGAACACTTGAATTGGCACGGTGGCACGCATCGCGTGCGTCCTTTCCAAAACGGCTGTGGTCGGAGCAGAGCGTGTCTCTCTGGCGCTTCCTGGCCCCCGCTGCCACTACCATCGCTGGCTCCTCGCCTCCGCTGGCCATCTTGCTGGGTTCCAATGCCGCTGCGTTCACTGTGAGGGCTCTGGTGGTGAGGATGATCTGATCTGCCTCCTGGGCTGGCACATGGTAGTCACGCGCGGCCAGCAGCGGTGAGTTGGCAAGGACCGCTCTGGCCGCCGTTGGGAGATTCCAGAGGAAAAGGTGGGCAAATAGAAAATGCCCGTCATCCGTGCCCATCAATTCCAGCATCTTCTCCATCAGTTCGACCGCTGACCCGTCTCCTAACTTGGAGCGCATCAGGAGCCTCTCCGCTCTCTCGCAGTCCGAGACCGTGTAGCACCAGGTCAGCACGGTTTTGAGAGCCCTGTATTTGTCACGGACTGGGAGTTGTTGGAGCAGGCTCGCTACCTGCTGAGTCGTGTGAGCGTCCAGCACTGCAACCACGTAATAATATCTGGTGTCATCTGCCGTTATTCCCCGGAGCGCGAACTGGGCCTCGGTGTGGAGGAACCAAGACTTCGGGTTGTGAAGCCAAAAGTCTGGTAGTTTGACCGAAACGGCGCACGCATTGCTGGGGCTTCCTGTCCGGGTCATCTCCGGGGTGTTTGCCTCGTGTTCCATTATTCGCAAGGGTCACCAGTGTGGAGAAGGGAATAATCCCTTCTTCTGGAATTTCCCCATTGTGTGACTAATAAAGGCTTATCTTATCTTAACCAGACCAAGCTTTCCGAGCAGATGAACTTCATTCTCTCTCTCACATCTTCCAGAATCAGAAACATTAACCTCATTTTTCTCTCGGCGCCACACGAGTCGGCTGCCTTTTGCAACAGCGGCTCGATTCCGAGTCTTTTTCCCTTCCTCTCTCTTTTGATCCGTCTTCTTTTTTCACCCCACTTATATCACGGACACACAGATCGTCCTAAATGTCTCCTGAGCCGGTGGACGGAGCCACTGTCTATAGCAGGATACGATACAGCAGAGAACAGCTGCTAGCATTCAACCGCCACCCGGTCCCATTGGAAAAACTCGACATACCGAGAGAACTGAGGCGAAAACGCCGCGGCTGCCGGGCTGGAGTAAGGCGGAGGACAAAAAATATAAGGTACAGACCCTCCCTTCCATCTGTTGTCATGGGAAATGTACGGTCGATACTGGGAAAGTTAGATGAGCTAGCGGCTATCTCCCGTTATGATAGCACATACCGGGAGTGCTCTCTCCTTTTGTTTACTGAGACGTGGCTAACTGAACTAGCAGCAGATGCTAACATTGAGCTGGAGGGTTTTCACATGATACGAGCTGACCGAACACCAGACAGTGGCAAGGCTAGGGGCGGTGGAGTGATAATGTATGTTAACAACAACTGGTGCAGACCGGGACATATCACTGTTAAACAACGACACTGCAGCAAAGACATTGAGTTGCTAGCTGTTAGCATGAGGCCTACATATCTCCCGAGAGAACACTCACACGTGATCTGCATTGTTGTTTATGCAAATCCGACGGCGAACGCTGGGACAGCACGTGACGTCATCCATTCAGTAACCAGCAGGCTGCAGACAGAACACCCAGATGCTCTTCTCCTCATCTCAGGCGATTTCAACCATGTTTCACTGTCTCCCATTCTACCCACGTTCACCCAGTATGTCACATGCCACACTAGAGACAATAAAACACTGGATTTATTCTACGCAAACACTAAGGAGGCGTACACCTCATCACAACTCCCCCCACTCGGGAGATCGGATCACAACTTGGTTCATCTCCGGCCGGTGTACAAACCCCTAGTGCACAGACAACCTCCGGCCATGCACACTGTGGAGTTATGGTCTGAGGAGACAATGGACACCCTAAAGGGCTGTTTTGAAGCCACCGCCTGGAAGCAGCTCTGCGATCCACATGGTGAGGACATCGATGGCCTCATTCACACCTTCACGGGCTACCTCAGCTTCTGTGTGGACAAATCCGTTCCCACCAAGACCATACGGCGTCACTCAAACAACAAACCCTGGATCAACCCTGAGATAAAAACACTTCTGAGAGAGAAGAAGAGGATCTTCAGGTCAGGGAACAGGGAGATGCTGAAGTCCGTACAGAGGGAGCTGAGGAGAAAGATCAGAGAAGGCAAGGACAGCTTCAGGAAGAAGATGGAGGACAAGCTGCAACAGAGCGACATCAGCGGGGTCTGGAGAAACCTCAAAACCATCTCTGGGCTCCAGAATACCTCCCCCCAGGCCACAGGGGGCAGGGAGTGGGCGAACAACCTGAATCTGTTTTTCAATAGATTTGACCAACCGCCCTCCCCCCTGACTGCACAACAACCACTGCTGCCTCTAAAGAAATCAAGTCCTGCTGCCCACTCCCCACTCCACCAACACCCCCCCACTCCCAACACACAGCCCCCCATCCTGACCCTGACCAGGACCCAGGTGAGGACGGAGCTGAGGAAGATCAAGGCGAGGAAGGCGCCGGGACCGGACGGCATCAGCGCAAAGCTCCTCAAGTCCTGTGCAGACCAGCTGTGTGGGATTGTGACGTATATCTTCAACATGAGCCTGAAACTGGGGAGGGTACCACAGCTGTGGAAAACATCTTGTGTGGTACCTGTACCAAAAACTTCCCACCCCAAAGACCTGAACAGCTACAGACCGGTGGCCTTGACGTCCCACTTGATGAAGACCCTGGAGAGACTGCTCCTTGCTCACCTCCGCCCCCTGGTGGAACCAGCGATGGATCCACTCCAGTTCGCCTACCAGCATGGCATTGGGGTGGAGGATGCGGTGATCTTCCTCCTTCACCGTTCTCTGTCCCACCTGGAGAAGCCCGGGAATATGGTGAGGATCATGTTCTTTGACTTCTCCAGTGCTTTCAACACCATCCAACCGATGATCCTGAAGGACAAGCTGCTGCGCGCAGGGGTGGACCAGCACCTGTCATCATGGATCCTGGACTACCTCACGAACCGGCCTCAGTTTGTGAGAACCCGGGACTGTGTGTCCGACACGATCATCAGTAGCACGGGGGCCCCCCAGGGAACGGTGCTGGCTCCCTTCCTGTTCACTCTTTATACTGCGGACTTCTCACACAACACAACACACTGCCATCTACAGAAGTTCTCTGATGACTCTGCGATCGTTGGCCTCATCTCCAATGGAGATGAAGCTGAGTACAGAGGGCTTATCCAGGACTTCGTGGACTGGTGCCATCGGAACTGCCTCCAGATCAACGCGAGGAAAACTAAGGAGCTGGTGGTGGACTGCCGCAGGCATGGGCAGCCCCTCACAGTACCAGTAAATATACAGGGAACAGACATTGAGATGGTGACATCCTATAAGTACCTGGGTATTCATCTGAACAATAAACTAGACTGGTCACACAATACTGATGCACTCTACAAGAAGGGACAGCGCAGGCTGTTCCTGCTGAGGAACAGCCAGGTCTTTTGGTGTACAAGGGGCGCTGCTGAAGTCATTCTATGACACGGTGGTGGCATCAGCCATCACTTTTGGAGTGGTCTGCTGGGGCAGTGGCATTACTGCAGCCGATAGGAAGAGACTGAACAAACTGATTAAGAAAGCTAGCTCTGTCCTGGGGCAGCGCCTTGATCCGATGGAGGAGATAGGAGAGAGAAGGACGGTGGCTAAACTGTCATCTCTGCTGGAGTCCAAGTTCCACCCTATGCAGGACATACTGAATGCACTGAGGAGCTCATTTAGCAGCAGACTACATCATCCCAGGTGCACAACCGAGAGGTTTCGTAGGTCCTTCCTACCAACGGCTGTCAGACTGTACAACCTAAGCAGGGCTGCTCGCAGAGATAGCAAAAAGACGTAACAAACTAATAGTTTTTTGAATGCAAAAGATGCAATAGACTTACACAATGGTCCCCTCCGGCATACAACTAGGAACATACCGGTCGCTATGGAGGGTGAGAATATGTATGGGCACATAATCATACCATGTAGGATAACTAAGTAGACGGTTATGCTGTTTCATTCCATCTAGCAACAATGCTCTGCACTGTGTGTGTTTATATATTTGCATATTTATTCCATCTAGCTACAATGCTCAGCACTGGGTGTGTTTATATATTTATATATCTACATATTATTCCATCTAGCTACATTGCTCCGCACTGTGTGTGTTTATATACTTGCATATTTATTCCACCTAGCTGCAATGCTCCGTACTGTGGGTGTTTATATATTTACATATTTATTCCATCTAGCTACAATGCTCTGCACTGTGTGTTCATATATTCATATATTTATTCCATCCAGCTACAATGCTCTGCACTGTGTGTCTGTGTGTGTGTGTATATATATATATTTTATAGTAATACGTACATATGTTTATTAGCTGCTCTTGCTTGCTTGTTTTTTTTCTTGCCTTCTGATTGTTGCTCTGAGTGTTGCTATCCCTGTGCTGTTGCAATCCTGGAATTTCCCCGTTGTGGGACTAATAAAGGCTTATCTTATCTTATCTTATCTTATGTAGTAGGGACTCTCTTTTATATCCCAACACTCACACGTCCCTGCTGCCTGAGGTCCTGCATTCACAATTCACTCCCCCATGACAATTCCCCTTGTCCCCCAGCCCTTTGATCTCCATGCTCTTCCGTCAGAGGAAAACTACTGCATCTCCATGCCTTTCAGTCTGAGAAGTAAACTACAGCATGGGTCCCCCACAACTGTCATGTTGTTTTCTCACTGCGGCAGTCTTGGTTAAAATTCTCTTCCTCATCACCACCAGAGCCCAAATCCTGCTCTGGTGAGTTTGTCTCGAATCATCTCAGTATGTAAGTTTTTTCTCAGTGTCTGTTCTTGGACTTTGTGTTGTGCACTTTTTGAGACTTGTGTTTTTTGTGTGTGTAATAAATTCCACTAACTGCAGTTCAGCGCGTGGGTATCAGTTCTCTGCCCTGAGGGGTAATTCATGACACCATGGACTGGGGTAGGTCCCCCAAGCCATTCTGTTCTCTGCCCCAAGGGCCCATGGACTTGGTTAGACCACTGACCCAGTTTGTTTTGGGGTCTTTGATTTTGTTTTGCCCTCAAACTGTGTTTCTTTTGGACTTGGGGGGGGGGGATTCGTTTTGGCCCGCCTGGCCTTGTATCCCCACCACCCATCCTGTGAGGGTTTTAGTTTTGTTTTTTTTTCCTTTGGTTGGTGTTACTCTTGGGGCTCATCTGGAAGCCCCTTAAGAGAGTGGTTCTGTCAGGATGTGTACTGGGCCCCATGTCCTCATCTTGACTTAAAATTTACATTACTTGTCTCCAGGACATGGGTCCCAGCCTGTGTCCTCGCCTTGAGTTTTTTATTGTATGATTGGATTAAGCGGAAGAAGATGGATGGATGGATAGTTTTGATCCTTGGTATTATTAGTATCATGTCCTTTGTTATATTCATTACTGCCTTAGTCCTTCATTGTCATATTTATTATTATTATTATTATTATTATTATTATTATTATTATTATTATTATTATTATTATTGCAATGGTCTTATCTTCCCTGGTCCTCTTTTCATGTCTTGCATGCATCCCCTGTCTTTGATTATCTGTGCAGCCCCGCCCGTCCTGTTTTCTGTACCGGTAACCATTCCCTACCGTCTCTGTTTGCCCCTGATTGCATTCACCTTTTCTGTGTTGCATTGATTACCCGTGTCTTTATATATGTCAGCGTCAGTCTGTGTTTTACATGGCTGTCCGTCATGTCAGCGTGAACTACACACTTCTTTTCTCCCTAGTCTGCCATGCCTTGCCTTCTCTGTTTATTTTTATTCCCAGCTTCCAAGCTAAGTGTTACTTTGTATTTTCACCCTCGAGCTGTGCCAGTTTGGCCAGCTCTAAATAAAAGTCAGAACTCTAAGTACTGCATGTGGGTCCTGCCTCTTCCAACCGTGCCACAGGTAGGTTCTACAAAACCAGGAGGAAATGACTAGTTGTCTCATCAGTGTGCATGAGCCAAGGTGGGCACATCAGCAGGCTAGCAAACAAGAAGGTTTTCCTGAGCGAACAGAAGAGCAGGATTCATGGACAAAAACACAAAGGCTTGTTCATGGCATTCAGAAGTAGGTTTACCATGTGATGATCCCACAGCGAGATGATTCCATATGAGACCCACAGCAGAGACTGTAATCACAGACAGGTGACAGCTATCAACCAGCTGTCCAAAATAAGCTCTCCTTGGTTCTGTGGAGAGAGGTTATGCAACCACATAGAGCTTGATTGACCACTAAACTGCACACTCAACTGTTCACTACACGAGAGACGTACAGCTGCATGCAAAAATTTGGGCATCCCTGACATATTTTGATTTATTTTTTTTAATGAAAAATTGTTTAAAAAAAATCTGTTGAAGATATGGAAAAAAGAACAGTATTACCAGCAAACATTGTGTAGCTACTATTCTGTTGAAGTTTACAAAAATTAAAATGAGAAATACACAAATGTGGTTTGTGCAAAAGTTTGGACACCCTAAGTATCCCCATGCCTCAGATTCTTTTGACAAGTTTTTTTTTTTTTTTACTCTGATCTAATTCAGCTCATTAGGCATGTTACTAGAAAAATTACATTATTGAAGGAATTTCAAAGATTTTAAATTCAACTTTTCAAACTGTGTGCAAACACTCAGCAACTATGGGTTGCCTCTAAGCAGCTATGTAAGACGTGGAAAATGATAGCTGTTGAAAGGTCCCCCCAGTGTCCGTGACACTGGTGTATGATTGTGTATTGGCAGACACATCTCCATCAGTCTACCCCAGGGCAGCTGTGTCTACAGAGGTAGCTTACCACTACCAGTGTCTGTTTTTGGAGTGAATGAATAATGCATCCATTGTAAAGTGTCTTTGAGTGTTCTTGAAAAATCTGATGCATTATTATTATTATTATTATTATTATTATTATTATTATTATTATTATTATTATTTGCACAGTGAGTGTAGGGGAAGGCTAGAAGAAGCTATCAAAGCTTGTTCGGTTTGCAGTTTCCACAGTGTGAAATATAATGAAAAGATGTCACTTGAGGGGATCTAAGCACTATTTTCTAGTAATGTATCTCTAGCACCTGACTTACCTGATTCCTGAATAGTGATATGTACAGTAATGCCTGTGGATTTTTAAGTATTGATTACTGGAGCAAAAGTCCCACAAGATGTCAGTTGGTGTGTGCATCTCTGATTACTAAAGCCTTGTACTCTTTATGATAAAATGTTTTTAATATGTGTGGAGAAAAGCCTCCTTTATATTTAACCCCTTGCACTCCGGTCAATTTCCCTAAAAACGCCAAAAAATAACGTACCCAAAGTAAATCAAAAGCTGTTCTTCAACCCTTTGCAGAATCTTCATGGGGTTGGTCTCATTTAAAAGAAAACACTTTGAATTTTTGGGCAAAACAGTCATAATCTCTCTAAGTGATCCGGCCACTGAGTTACAGTCATCTAAACATAGTGAACTTGAAGAAAATAAATTTTGCCTGGGTGTTTTTTTGGATACAAATGCTTGCAAATAACACACAGCTTCAGATCCGGGCTGGAAAATGCAACAGAAATGTAGAACCAAGTGTTATCCAGCTGAGGTCCAAATTTTGTAACAATACCGCAAAAAATGAATATATTACACAGCTTTTTCCTCAGGTAGTTCCCAGGCGTTTTTGAACTGTGCCAAATTGTGCCAAATGGCACAGTTTGGAAAAACGTCTGTAACTTTTGAATGATTCAATATAGAAGCTTCATCTTGGGCTCTAATTAAAGGTGACACTCAGGGCTGTGTGTGTGGGGGGGGGAGGGTTGTCCCCTCCCCCTCGCTACAGAGGACGGACATCGCCCGTTGCGCCACAGTCCGTCATGCAGCGATGACGCACAGCTGTAATTTACCGATCGGTCAAAAGTCATTTTGATTACAATTTTCAGGGATAAAGAATAATTTAGCTTAGAACACTTACCTCTTCACAGCAGAAGCGGAGCTGGCGAACTTCTTCCTCGTTGTCAGACGAATGCGACGCTGGTCTCGCGACCTGATCAAAACGTAATTCCATTATTGCGGTTTTGTGCTTCCATGATTGCGGTTTTGGCGAACGATTTTTCAAAACAAATAACAGTAGTAATTAAAAAAAGACTGGCGAACGCGTGTGTGTCACTCAGCCTTCGTCGTCGGCCTCCGTCGGTCTATGATGACCATGGAAGAGAATCCTAAACGTCTACTCTGCTGGAATAAAAACAAAAAAAGCACCGCCTGTGGCTGAACATGCCGATGCGCGAATGGCAGTCCCTGTCACACAGGTCGCACTTGTGGATGGTCTCCGTGCTGCTGGGTCTGTGGGGTTCTTCCTGCGGGTCCTTTTTTTAATCTGCAGCAGTCAGTCTCTCTTCACCCAGCCTTACACAAAACAGCTCGTGAAATTCTGTGCTTCAATTGGCTCGCTGCATTCACAGCGTTGGTAGGCGGGTCCTTCTTGCTAGGTTTTCAGTCATTGGTTTTTCAAGGTTTCAGAAACCCAATTCAAGGCTCTTATTAGTCGAATGAGAGGTCAATCATATCCAATCTGTTCGCGGCTGTGTCTGCAGTGGGAGAACGGAAATGCCGCTTTTTTTTTCCAGTGCGCTCTTAGGACGCAACACCCTCGTGCGTCCTAGAGCGCACGAGAGCGCCCTCTGTGCGCTGTAGGACGCAGAGACCTGCCCGTCCGCGGTACACCGGAGTGCAAGAGGTTAAGCAATATTGCATGAGAGGCAGTGCTGTTGTCAGGAGATTTCAGCACTGCTGTGTTGGTGGGTTTGGCTGAAGATAGCAAAGCTTGCTGATATCAAGTGTGCTGTTGTGTTATCTGACAGCAATATGTGACAAAAGATTATGATTCGTTTCTTTAACCTGTTATTGTGCTCCATTGACACCACTAGTCCTCACCTGTACCAGAGAATAGAACAGAAAAATTATCTGTCAGTAGTTTTCTTCTTGAAATAGGAACAATTATCCTAAACCAAGATAATTTAGCTCATCAAATTGAAGAAGAAGAAGAAGAAGAAGAAGAAGAAGAAGAAGAAGAAGAAGAAGAAGAAGAAGAAGAAGAAGAAGAAGAAGAAGAAGAAGCCATCTCTGTTGTAATTCAGTCCAGTACAGTAGAGCAAAATTACGTTTCTCCTATCTGCAATGTTATTCACATGTAAAATCAGAGGGGTTGCTGCCATGCAAGGCGCCACCAAAAATTGCTTAAAACAAGTAATAATTATCTTAAGCAACTGAGATTTTCTTACAGAAAACAGCAAGACAGGAAGAAATATCTTGACACAAAGAAAATCAGTATATAGCCTTGCTTCAATATATTTCATCTCACTTACAGTTCACACACTTCTAAAGCAGCCGAGGCAGGATGGAGCGGCCAGCCTCGGCTTCCCGGGATATCGCTCCACCACAGAAGACTATTGATCCAGCTGGTGTAAAGAATCTGTTTGTGTGGGCATGAGTATTGGCTGCTCCTAAATTCTCCTGTCGTGGAGGTATTTCCATGCTTTGACTGTAAAAAAGAACATCTGTCAGCCAGTGCAGACACACAAACACACGAGACAGCGACTCAACAAAAAGACGAAAAAAAATTCAACAAATTCAATACTAATCAAATGAATTGGTTAAAGTGCATTTCTGCCCTCCTGTTTATCATCAGTCTCTGTTGGAACAGCTGCTGATAGTGCAGTGCATGCTGAGGCGGGGGCTAGCATCAGCACACGGCGGGAGCCCATTTCACGCCTGCCCAGTTCGGGGGTTAATGAGTGCAGTTAGCATTTCACAAGTGGGGTAGGAACAGTAATCGAACATCATTAATTCCAGAGCAATTTATTCTGAAACAAAATCACTGATCAAAGTCTGTTTCAGCTTGATCTAATCGTTCTGATTAAAAAAAAAAAATAGATGCCTTGATGTAAGGCCTCAGCATGTAAGTAAAGAGATTGTATGGACTTTAAGATAAGATAAGCCTTTATTAGTCCCACAACGGGGAAATTCCAGGATTGCAACAGCACAGGGATAGCAACACTCAGAGCAACAATCAGAAGGCAAGAAAAAAAACAAGCAAGCAAGAGCAGCTAATATACATATGTACATATTACTATAAAATATATATATATATACACACACAGACACACAGTGCAGAGCACTGTAGCTGGATGGAATAAATATATGAATATATAAACACACAGTGCGGAGCATTGTAGCTAGGTGGAATAAATATGTAAATATATAAACACACACAGTGCAGAGCATTGTTGCTAGATGGGATGAAACAGCACAACCGTCTACTTAGTTACCCTACATGGTATGATTATGTACCCATACATATTCTCACCCTCCATAGCGACCGGTATTTTCCTAGTTGTATGCCGGAGGGGACCATTGTGTAAGTCTATTGCATCTTTTGCATTCAAAAAAACTATTAGTTTGTTACGTCTTTTTGCCATCTCTGCGAGCAGCCCTGCTTAGGTTGTACAGTCTGACAGCCGTTGGAAGGAAGGACCTGCGAAACCTCTCGATTGTGCACCTGGGATGATGTAGTCTGCTGCTAAATGAGCTCCTCAGTGCATTCAGTATGTCCTGCATAGGGTGAAACTCGGACTCTAGCAGAGATGACAGTTTAGCCACCGTCCTTCTCTCTCCTATCTCCTCCACCGGATCAAGGCGCTGCCCCAGGACAGAGCTAGCTTTCTTGATCAGTTTGTTCAGTCTCTTCCTATCGGCTGCAGTAATGCCACTGCCCCAGCAGACCACTCCAAAAGTGATGGCTGATGCCACCACCGTGTCATAGAATGTCTTCAGCAGCGCCCCTTGTACACCAAAAGACCTGAGTCTCCTCAGCAGGAACAGCTTGCGCTGTCCCTTCTTGTAGAGTGCGTCAGTATTGTGTGACCAGTCTAGTTTATTGTTCAGATGAATACCCAGGTACTTATAGGATGTCACCATCTCGATGTCTGTTCCCTGTATATTTACTGGTGCTGTGGGGGGTTGCCCATGCCTGCGGCAGTCCACCACCAGCTCCTTAGTTTTCCTCGCGTTGATCCGGAGGCAGTTCCGATGGCACCAGTCCACGAAGTCCTGGATGAGCCCTCTGTACTCAGCTTCATCTCCATTGGAGATGAGGCCAACGATCGCAGAGTCATCAGAGAACTTCTGTAGATGGCAGTGTGTTGTGTTGTGTGAGAAGTCCGCAGTATAAAGAGTGAACAGGAAGGGAGCCAGCACCGTTCCCTGAGGGGCCCCCGTGCTACCGATGATCATGTCAGTCACACAGTCCGGGGTTCTCACAAACTGAGGCCGGTTCGTAAGGTAGTCCAGGATCCATGATGACAGGTGCTGGTCCACCCCTGCGTGCAGCAGCTTGTCCTTCAGGATCATCGGTTGGATGGTGTTGAAAGCACTGGAGAAGTCAAAGAACATGATCCTCACCATATTCCCGGGCTTCTCCAGGTGGGACAGAGAACGGTGAAGGAGGAAGATCACCGCATCCTCCACCCCAATGCCATGCTGGTAGGCGAACTGGAGTGGATCCATCGCTGGTTCCACCAGGGGGCGGAGGTGAGCAAGGAGCAGTCTCTCCAGGGTCTTCATCAAGTGGGACGTCAAGGCCACTGGTCTGTAGTTGTTCAGGTCTTTGGGGTGGGAAGTTTTTGGTACAGGTACCACACAAGATGTTTTCCACAGCTGTGGTACCCTCCCCAGCTTCAGGCTCAGGTTGAAGATGTACGTCACAATCCCACACAGCTGGTCTGTGTTTATGTGACTGAATCAAGTATTTATGCAGTGATTATAGGTATATATAGGTCAGTGTTTTTTTTTTTCGTAACTCTTTACATCTTCCAGTGCTCAAATAAAAATACAAAAGGTTATCAAAACTTCTTGCTTTATGTTAAATCTTTGTTCTGTATCTGTACAGTACTGCACAAGTTACTGGGTCATATGTTTATTTGTCTTTGCTTTTTTTAAGTCACTTCAGAATCTGCCTGTTTTCAGACAAACCATGCATACCAACAGATTTGTTAGTAAATGTGATGTACCATCAATACAAGATAACACATCTTCAAATATTGTACAGATACTAACAAAACTTGCATCTGGTTGTTACAAGACCAGTTATGTGTAAGTTACGGCATTTTCACACCTGGAAGTCTTAACCAATGTCTGGACTAAAGTTTTTATTTTGTTACATTGTGTACATTTGGTCAGATTAAGGTTTGGCTTCACACTGCTCTTTATCCACACATTCACATCCTGTTATGATGATGTTTATGTAGTTAGCACAGACACTGTAAATGGCAAACATGCTACTAGGGATAGACAATATACCACTTGTGTCGGTACATTTGGCCACCTGCGATACGTAAAATAATTGTATCACATATTCGAGTATTTGCAACATTAATATGAACAATGACTTCATGCTCTCCCCAGCTGCCGCTGCTGAGCAGTGCTGAGCGCTCAGGGGCTCCCCTGCCCCCCTGCATGCTCATGCTGTGAATGCACTACACTGCAGAGAGCAGAGATAAATAGGAAGATACAGTATAGTGTAATAATAATAGAATAATGAATGAATGAATGAATGAATCTTTATTTCAGATAGATTAGATGCAAAGATTAAAAGAAAGGAACAGAATACACATTCCGAGGGAGTCTGGAGACATGGAGTCTGAATGGGCCATGTTCTCCACCTCTATTGTTGGTGGAGATGCACCTCCTTGCGGCGGCCCAGAGCTGCGGCCGCAAGGTGGTCGGTGCATCTCGTGGTGGCAACCCCCGAACCAAGTGGTGGACACCAGTGGTGAGGGGGGCCATTAAGCTGAAGAAGGAGTCCTATCAAGCTTGGTTGGCTTGTGGGACTCCCAAAGCAGCTGAGGTGTACCGGCAGGCCAAGCGGAGTGCAGCTCGGGTGGTTGCTGAAGCAAAAACCCGGGTATGGGAGGAGTTCGGTGAGGCCATGGAACAAGACTTTCGGTCGGCTTCAAAGAGATTCTGGCAAACTGTTCGGCGGCTCAGGAGGGGAAAGCAGCTCCCCGTCCACACTGTGTATGGTGCGGATGGGACACTGTTGACTTCAACTGGGGATATCGTCGGGCGGTGGAAGGAATACTTCGAGGATCTCCTCAATCCCACTGATACGCCTTCCACAGAGGAAGCAGGGTTTGGGGACGAGGGGGATGACTCGCCTATCACAGGGGCTGAGGTCGCCAAGGTGGTTAAAAATCTCCTTGGTGGCCGGGCCCCGGGGGTGGACGAGATTCGCCCTGAGTACCTCAAGGCCCTGGATGTTGTTGGGTTGTCATGGTTGACACGCCTCTGCAACATTGCGTGGAGGTCGGGGGCAGTGCCTTTGGCATGGCAAACCGGGGTGGTGGTTCCTCTCTTCAAAAAAGGGGACCGGAGGGTGTGCTCCAACTTTAGAGGGATCACACTCCTCAGCCTCCCTGGGAAGGTCTATGCCAAGGTACTGGAGAGGAGAGTCCGGCCGTTGGTCGAACCTCGGATTCAGGAGGAGCAATGTGGTTTTCGTCCTGGCCGTGGCACATCGGACCAGCTCTTTACCCTCTCGAGAATTCTTGAGGGTTCGTGGGAGTTTGCCCAACCAGTTTACATGTGTTTTGTGGACTTGGAGAAGGCATTTGACCGCGTCCCTCGTGGATTTTTGTGGGGGGTGCTTCGGGAGTATGGGGTATCGGGCTTGTTGTTACGAGCTATTCGGTCTCTGTACGACCGTTGTGAGAGTTTGGTTCGTATTGCCAACACTTGGTCGGAGTCATTCCCAGTGAGAGTTGGACTCCGCCAGGGCTGCCCTTTGTCACCGATCCTGTTCATAATTTTTATGGACAGGATTTCTAGGCGCAGCCAGGGAATGGAGGGTGTCATGCTTGGTGACCACAGGATCTCATCTCTGTTGTTTGCAGATGATGTTGTCCTGTTGGCTTCATCCAGCAATGACCTACAGCTCTTGCTGGGACGGTTTGCCGCTGAGTGTGAAGCGGCTGGGATGAGAATCAGCACCTCCAAGTCCGAGTCCATGGTCCTCAGTCGGAAAAAGGTGGATTGTCCTCTCCGGGTTGGGGACAGGCTCCTGCCCCAAGTGGAGGAGTTTAAGTATCTTGGGGTCTTGTTCACGAGTGAGGGGAAAATGGAGCGAGAGATCGACAGACGGATTGGAGCAGCAGCTGCAGTGATGCGGACGTTGTACCGGTCTGTTGTGGTGAAGAGGGAGCTTAGTTCTAAGACAAAGCTGTCGATTTACCAGTCAATCTACGTTCCTACTCTCACCTATGGTCACGAGCTTTGGGTAATGACCGAAAGAACGAGATCGCGGATACAAGCGGCTGAAATGAGCTTTCTCCGTAGGATTGCTGGGCTCACCCTCAAAGATAGGGTGAGGAGCCCAGTCATCCGGGAGAGGCTCAGAGTAGAACCGCTGCTCCTCCACATTGAAAGGAGTCAGTTGAGGTGGTATGGGCATCTGATTAGGATGCCTCCTGGACGCCTCCCACTTGAGGTGTTTCAGGTACGTCCCACTGGGAGGAGACCCCGGGGCAGACCCAGGACTCGGTGGAGAGACTATGTCTCCCAGCTGGTCTGGGAACGCCTTGGTATCCCCTCTGAAGAGCTGGAGAAGGTGGCTGGGGAGAGGGAAGTCTGGGCTTCTCTGCTTGAACTGCTGCCTCTGCGACCCGGACCTCCGGAAAAGCGGTAGAAGATGGATGGATGGATGGATGGAACAGAATAATAAAACAAAGGGGAAAAAATCTAACAAGGTCAAATTAAACAATAACTCCTCAGATTATACAGTTCAACATAAGTTATCTGAAATGGGTGATGGCTGAAGCCGCAGCTTATATTGCCCACCCATATTCCATCCAAGAATTCAAATGGAAAATAAAATAAAAGTGATTACAAATCAGAACAAAGCTAAAACAAAACGTGACAAAAAACTAAGCAACAACACTACACAGACTGAATATGATAATCCTTATGTGATTTTACATGTCGTCTTGTATATATGTTTAGAGTATTTCTTCCTTTAGTTTTTGTTAAAATTTTCCAAGCATTGTACATGATTTTAATTCAGGTCCAAAAGTGTTCCACAGTCTGACTCCTTGCACTGAGACACAGTGTTGCTTGGTGGTAGTTCTCACTGAAGGTTTTTGAAATATACATGTTCCTCTGAAATGATATTGTTTCTCCCTTATTTGGAAAAACTTTTGGATATTTGCGGGCAGTGATAGATTCTTCACTTTAAACATTATTACTGCAGTTTTAAAGTCAACCAGAACTTTCAACTTGAGAACTTTTAATTTAAGAAAAAGTGGGTTTGTTGGTTTCCTGTAAGCAGCTTTGTTTATTATTCTAATAGCTCTCTTCTGAAGCATAAAGACTGGATATATGTTTGTTTTATATGTATTTCCCCATACTTCAGTACAATATGTCATGTATGGGAGTATTAATGAATGATACAAAGTACATAATGTGGGTTGATTCAGCAAATATTTCACTGTGGAATACTGAAATTGATTTGGATATTTTATCTTTAATATAATTAATATGTGACTTTCAACACAATTTGTTATCAATTATTACTCCAAGGAATTTAATTTTGGATACCCTTTCAATCTCTACACCATTTACACTGAGTTTAGATACTAAGTTGTTGTGATGGTTGTTAAAAATTATAAATTTTGTCTTACTTAAATTGAACATTAATTTGTTTGAGTCAAACCACAGTTTAAGCTTTCCAAATTCCTTTCCGAGTGCATCCAAAAGTTGTTCCAAATTGCTTCTACTGCATAATAAATTAGTGTCATCTGCAAACAATATTAAATCCATTTTTTCTGAAACTTTACATATATCATTTATATACATATTGAATAACAATGGCCCAAAACTGAACCCTGTGGGACTCCACAAGTAACCTTCAGTAACTGTGAATTTTTGCTACCAACACATACATACTGATATCTGTTCTTTAAGTAACTACATAACCAGGACAGTCCTACCCCCCAATACCATAATTTTGTAGTTTCTTTAACAATAATTTATGATCCACTGTATCAAATGTTTTTTTTAAGATCCAGGAATACCTCAACTGAATACTCTTTATTTTCAACAGCAGTTGATATTTTTTTCTATAAATTCCATTAGAGAAAATGCAGTTGTCCTCTTGTGTCTGAACCCATATTGCTGCTCACACAATAACTTATTCTTCATTATAAAGTTGTCAGTTCTCTCACAGAATATGTTTTCGATTATCTTAGAAAACTGCGGCAATAGTGAAATAGGTCTATTGTTTGAAAATTCCCCTCTGTCAACCGTCTTGTATATCAGAATTACTTTGGCTATTTTCATTGCACTGGGAAATATACCTGTTTGGAGAGACAGGTTACAGATATACATCAGTGGCTTCACTAAGCATTCAATGATAGTTTTGACTAAAAGAATGGCAATACCATCACAATCCATAGATGTTTTACTTTTAAATGATTTAACAATTTTAATGACATCTCTCTTGTCTGTGCTCTTTATGAAAATGGAATCTTTTATAGCAATGTTTTTGCTTATTGTATCACCTGTAAATGCCGTAATGGGTATTTCTCGAGCCAAATTAGGACCAATGTTAACAAAAAAATTATTAAATTCATCTGCAGATGAGACTGCATTCACACTCTGAGTCGCTTTTTTTTTTTTTTTTTTTTAAAGATTGGTTGGGTAGCTTGTATTTCAGTTTTTATTTCCAAGAATATTGTTAAGTATTGTCCATGTATTTTTAGTGTTATCTCTGTTTTTATCCAGTCCTTTGCTGTAATAGTCTCTTTTACTACATCTCATTATATATATTAACTTATTTTTGTATGTTTTATACCGCTGCTCTGCTTCGTTTGTCCTTTTCTTTAGAAAAGCTTTATATAATGATTTTTTTTTCTTTTTACATGCTTTTTGTAATCCTTTGGTTAACCATGGCTTGTCGACAAATTTCTGTTTAAGCTTTTTCTTTACTAATGGACAATTTTTTTCATAAAGAGCAGTTACAATGTTCATGAATGTGTCGTAGGCTTCATTTACATCTGATACATAGACTTTTGTCCAGTCTTGCTTCAGCAGGTCTTCTTTAAAAGAACTGATTGTATTTTATGATTTGTATCTGAAAGATTTTAAAGTTTTTTTTCTGTATTGGCCCCCGTGTGGCCATGGATAAGTGCAAAGACTGGCAGATGGTCACTTATGTCATTTATCAATAATCCACTTTCTATTTTCTTATCAACAATATTAACAAACAGGTTGTCAATAAGTGTAGCAGTGTGAACTGTGATTCTACTGGGATGTGTTATTGTGAGCTATAGACTCATACTATACACAGAATTCATGAACTCTGTAATTACATTTTGTTGAAATGGATTTAGCAAATCAATATTGAAGTCTCCACAGACTACAACCATTTTCTTATTAGTTATATTATTGTACAGCTTGACTAACTTATCTCTGAATGTCTCAACGCAAGTTCCCGACATTCTATATATGCAACTTATAATTAGATTTTATTATTTTTTTTTTTTAATCTTGGTCAGTCTCAACAGTAACACATTCCAGAATCCCTGGTAGTGCAAAGAACATTCCATTTGCAAGTTTACACCTATACAGTTCATCAATATACAGTGCAACACCACCACCCTTTTTTTGAAATCTATTAATATAAAACAATAGAATTGTGGAGATGTGTGGAAAGGATGAGGCTGAGTTATTTCTCAAGTTCCATTTTATTCTCGACACACTCTCCAACATACAAATCAGAAAAGCGGCAGAACCCCCAACCTCTGCCAGTCTTATACCCCTGACATCAAAGCACAAAATCCCATTGTCTTTAAATCCCAAACACAATGCATCCCCCCTGCAGTTCCTCTCTTCCACCCAAACCTCGGTGGTCAGGAAATCCTTCATGTCCATCTCTTTGCATATCCAAAGGTCAACACTCACATCCTCCTCATCTCCCTAGGAGGTCCAGACCTTTTGTTCCTCTTCAGACGTGAAGCCAAAGTAAGCACACAGGAATATACATGAGAGCATATGAACAGTCATATACATGTGAGCCCGTGAAACTACATATGTGCACCACATGTAACCCCCCCCCAAACATCTAAGAGGGAACAACCAAACACAGATTGCATGTCATAATAAAATCATCATACATCAGTCCACATGCTGTCTTGGTCTCAACCGTCTGCCGTATCTGCTGCAGGCGGGCTTAACCTCTTCCGCTGCGCCCTCCTGCTGTGGAGCTGTTGTCTGGGGATTAAAACTGTTAGTCAATCTCTGTGGGTGTACTGGGGAATGCTCCCTAGGGGGTCTACCCCGTCGCGG
The DNA here is from genome assembly GCA_020510985.1 of Pholidichthys leucotaenia. Taxonomy (NCBI): domain Eukaryota; kingdom Metazoa; phylum Chordata; class Actinopteri; order Cichliformes; family Pholidichthyidae; genus Pholidichthys; species Pholidichthys leucotaenia. The sequence continues at coordinate 17,903,518 of CM035842.1, read as the reverse complement.
GGCTCTCGCTAACTGCACAGTTTTGTCAGCCATCACAAAAGCAGGTTTGAGTCTGTCTATGTCAATCCTCTCCTTTCTGCCACCCAAATCTAGCAAAAAATGCTTATCACCTGTTTCCAGCACCCTGAATGGTCCATCGTATGGCGGTCACAGAGCTGTGCGGTGGGCATCATGCCTGACAAAAACAAACTCCACATTTTTTAAAGCTTTAGGCACAAAAACACGTGGAAAACTGAGGTAAACGGGGCCGGGTAGGGCACTCGGGCCATTGCTATTCTGCAAACGCTGAGTCGAGGAGAACTCTGGCGCTGGGGTGTCAGGGAAAAATTCTCCGGGCAGCTGAAGTGGCTGTGCAAACACTAGCTCCACTGGGGAGGCGTCTAAATCCTCTTTAGGTGCAGAATGCAACCCCAATAAAACCCATGGCAGTTTGTCAACCCAATTTGCATCCGTAAGCGGTGCTCTGAGAGCCGCCTTCAGCGACCTGTGAAAACGTTCGCATAACCCGTTAGCCTGTGGGTGATACGTGGTAGTGCGGTGGATCGTTGCCCCCAGGCTGCGGGCCATTGCTGACCAAAGTTCGGAAACAAATTGTGGGCCTCTGTCAGACATAATATCCGACGGAACTCCAAAACGCGCTACCCATGCAGTTAAAAAAGCGCGCGCCACCTCCTCGGCTGTAGTTGACGACAGGGGAACCACTTCCGGCCAGCGCGTGGTGTGGTCGACCATTGTCAGAAGATGTGTGCAGCCCTGCAAGGGCTGGAAGTGACGAACAGCCAAATGGAGGGCTAACAACTCCCTGTCGAATGCGCTGTATTTCCGCTCACTATCGCGCAAAGTCCTGCTGAAAAACGCGAGTGGCTGCCAGGCTCCAGCCACATACTGTTCGAAAACCGCACCTCTGATGCGTCAGTAGTGAGTGCTATGCGGGCCGTTGGGACTGGGTGTGCTAACAACGCAGCGTTTGCCAAGGCTGTTTTGACTTCAGAGAATGCGCGCTCCCGCTCAGGGGACCATTCGATTTTATTTGCGGGTTTTTGTTTTTTAAGCGCAGCGTACAATGGTTGCATGAGCTGCACCGCGCGGGGAAGGAAACGGTTATAAAAATTCACCATTCCCAAAAACTCCTGTAACACTTTGACCGTTTGTGGCTGGGGAAAATTTGCCACCGCGCGCACCTTGTCAGGCAGAGGAACTACACCTTCGGGAGAGACGCAATGCCCCAAAAAATCAATCTGCGCCACCCCGAACTGACACTTCGCTGGGTTAATTATTAGCCCGTGCTCTGCCAACCTCCGGAAAACTGCCGTGAGGTGTTTTTCGTGTTCGTCTTCGGACGCACTGGCTACTAAAATGTCGTCCAGGTAGACGAACATGAAAGGAAGATCGCGCAACATCACGTCCATCATGCGTTGGAAAGTCTGCGCTGCGCCTTTAAGCCCAAACGGCATGCGCAAAAACTCAAAAAGCCTGAAAGGAGTTATTACCGCTGTTTTGGGTATATCCTCAGCGTGGACTGGGACCTGATGATAACCGCGCACCAAGTCTATCTTAGAAAAAATGCGCGTCCCCGCCAAATGAACTGAAAAATCCTGGATATGTGTGATTGGGTAGCGGTCGTGTGCTGTAGCATTGTTCAGCCTGCGAAAATCACTGCACGGCTGCCATGAGCCATTAGTTTTAGGGACCATGTGAAGCGATGAAGCCCAAGGGCTGTTCGAACGTCTGATGATGCCCAATTTTTCTAGGTTGGCGAATTCCTCGCGCGCTATGGCCAGTTTAGCTGAATCCAAGCGCCGAGCTTTTGCAAAAACGGGCGGCCAGGTGGTAGTAATAAAATGCTCCACCCCATGTTTAGCCACGGTCGCCGAAAACGTTGGCATCGTGAGTGCTGGAAACTGATTGAGGGATGAGTGAAACTTACCACCTGCAGCTGTGACGTTGGCTTGTGCTGTTGGCGGAGTCACTCGTGCTGTACAGGGAATAGAAGAAAAAGAGAGTGCATTAACCAGGCGTCTGTTAACAAGATCGACCAACAAACCATGTGAGCACAAAAAATCTCGCACCTAACATGTTGAAATTGACTGCCACTATGACGAAAGTCCACTCAAATGTACGGCCGTGGAAAGAGAGAGACAGGGTCTTCTCCCTGAAGGTCTTAATCGCCGAGCTGTTCGCTGCTGACGCCGCAGGGCCACTGGAAGGCGCCAGCGGGTCAGCATAGGAAGGTGTGATGAAACTCAGCTGGGAGCCTGTGTCCACGAGGAAGTGCCTCCCCGATCGCGCGTCCCTCAGGTAGAGCAGCTTGTTCTCTTCACCGAGAGCTGCAGCTGCTACCGACTCCCGGTCTTGGCATTTCCCGAGCGCTTGAACTGGCACGGTGGAATGCACTTGCGTGCCCTCTCGGCGAAACGGCGATGGTAAAAGCAAAGGACATCGTCCGCTTCGCGTCTCCTGGCCTCCGCCACTGCTGTCGTCGGTGAGTCTGGTGCTGCAGCCTCTGGCCCCCTGCCATCTCCGGATGTTGCGCCCAGCTCCGCTGCTGCGGTTGTGGCCGTGTGTCATCTATGGGCGTTGTCGAGTCGCTGCGCCTCCTGGCCCAGCTCGTGTTAGTCTCGGTGTGCCAGCAGCTGTGAACTGGCCAGGGTAACTCTCACCGCTGACGGTAGTGTCCTGAGGAAAAGGTGGGCGAAGATAAAACCATCATCTTCGGAGTCTCTCAAACTCAGCATCTTCGCCATCAGGTCTGCAGGTCTGTCGACCTCACCCTCAGTCAACGCCAGGAGCTTCTGTGCTCACTCTCCCAGCAAGGGGGTGAAAAAACGGATGAGAGCAGCCTTCAATGTGCCATACTTGTCGTCGTCTGGCGGGTGGTTAATCAGGCTCTCTACTCGCTGGGCTGTGTGGCTGTCCAGCTTTGCAACCACATGGTAGAATTTCGTGGCGTCTGCCGAAACCCTCCGAAGATGGAACTGTGCCTCGACTGCGTTAAACCAGGAGCACGGGCTATGCTGCCAGAAATCAGGTAGCTGGACTGTGGTAGCTGCATTCGCCTGGCTGGCTCCTAATGAGTCCGGTGCAGGAGGACCGTCACCGGCCATAATACGTCTTAAGGTCACCAGTGTGGAGATGTGTGGAAAGGATGAGGCTGAGTTATTTCTCAAGTTCCATTTTATTCTCGACACACTCTCCAACATACAAATCAGAAAAGCGGCAGAACCCCCAACCTCTGCCAGTCTTATACCCCTGACATCAAAGCACAAAATCCCATTGTCTTTAAATCCCAAACACAATGCATCCCCCCTGCAGTTCCTCTCTTCCACCCAAACCTCGGTGGTCAGGAAATCCTTCATGTCCATCTCTTTGCATATCCAAAGGTCAACACTCACATCCTCCTCATCTCCCTAGGAGGTCCAGACCTTTTGTTCCTCTTCAGACGTGAAGCCAAAGTAAGCACACAGGAATATACATGAGAGCATATGAACAGTCATATACATGTGAGCCCGTGAAACTACATATGTGCACCACAGAATAATAATAGAATAAAAGTAGGCCCACTTTAAGCACAGGAAATGGTGGGAGCAAGGAGAAGATAAAGATTTCCATTCTGAACTCTGAAGATGTAAAAATCAAAGTCACTTTGCAAATCACCTTACAAAATAAGAGCTCCTATCTAATCTTGCAGCCCTTCAAAATAAGAGCAAGTGGCTCGCTAAATAAAGAACTAACGGAATGTAGACACATAAAAAAGTAAGCGACAAATTATACTTGTGTCACTTATTAGACCGCCAAATATTAACTATGTGTGGTAAACTAAAACATTGCTGTCATAATGTCGGACCCAGGGAACACGCACACACAGGCTCAAGTTCAATACAATAATCTTTATTGAATACCAGCAGGTGCGTGGATGCGTGTGTGCAATATGTAAATGTGTTGTGGGTGAACAAGCTGCAGCCGGGGGTGACACAGAGTACCGTACAGCCTGGCAACCGTAGAGACAGAGCCAAGCACAAATGTTAGATCTCAGCCGTGTTATAATGACCGGAGAATTAACAGGCTGTGAAAGGGTGTGCAAAAAGGGTCAGCAACATTTGCATTGCTTGAGGAAACTTGCACGCTTCCAAATTGACCGAACCATAATGACAATGTTTTATCGGGCTTTTATTGAATCTGTTTTATCCTTTTCTTTAGTGTCATGGTTTGGTCAGATAAAACTGAAACAGAGGAAATCCTTGGATCAGGTAGTTAGATGGTCCAGTCGTTTGCTTGGTGAGTCACAGCTGAGCCTAACATCCCTGTACACCAGACAAGTACAGAGGATGGCTGCCTCCATTTTAAATGATGACTTGCACCCTTTGCACTGCAACTTTCAGCTTCTTCCCTCAAGACGGAGGTTTGCTGTCCCAAAAAGTAAAACCCAGCGCTACAAAAACAGCTTTGTTCCTGCTGCTGTCAAAGAGTTGAACAAGTTGTAACAATATATTGCACATAATTTAGGTACCTATTTATTAAATCCATTTTATATTTACTTATTTTTGTAGGATTTTATTTGGGTTCTAAATCTTTTATTGGGTTTTAGACCTTTGAGTTTTTAACCTCTTTGACTAGTCTTTAACTTTTTAATGTGACCCTTCTCTCTTATCTCTGTTTTTTCTCTCATCTCTTTGTCTTTATACCCTGATTGATGGAGCCTTGAGTATTTTTATCATGTTTATAGTCAGCTTCATGTGTGCCTGTGTTTGTGTTTATGTTGAATGTAATTGTGGTTTGTAAATATGGATGTCACCAGACTGCAAAACAAATCTACCTACGGGTACAAATAAAGTAACCTGAACCTGAACCTGAACCTGAACAGGCTTACTTGTTGATGTTCTATAGGCGATGTTGGCTTGGCCTTGAGATTCCTGCCAGGGAGACAGCGTCTGGCAAGCGCACCCGGTGAAGCGCTGTGGAGCGCGGCGTGGAGAGAAGGGCGATTCCACCGCCGCAAGGGAGAGAACCGCCACCTTAGGGATTCACCTGTGCACAGGGGAGAGCCTGGGAAAAAGGTAAGTGGAGGATGTTGAGCTTATGTGCCAACAGAGAGTCCAGCAGAGATGCATGGGGCTGAGAGGAATCAGACGTGTGCAGGACATAGCATAGCATAGCAGACGGCTACATGCCGAAGCTCCAGAGAGGACGGGCTATACAGCCCGGGGCTGATTATTCCCAGATGTGTGCGCAGCTGAGGCAGATGACAGCCCAGAGTGAGTTGTAACAGTACTCCCCCCCCCCCCCCCCGAGCAGCGCCTCCTGGTGCTGGCTTACCTGGGTACGCCCGGTGAAAGTCCTCGATGAGGCATTTGTCCAACACGAACGACTGGCGCACCCAGGATTTTCACTTGGAGCCATACCCCTCCCAATCCACCAAGTACTGCAAGCCGCAGCCCCGGCGGGGGATGTCCAGGATGGAATTCACCGTCCAAGCCGGGTCACCGTCGATCAACATGGGTGGAGGTGGGGTTCGAGGAGGAGGGCTGAGCGGGTTGGAGTTCCCAGGTTTGACCTGGGAGACGTGAAACGTGTGACAAACAGGGAGAGAAGGAGGGAGATCCAGACGCACAGCCACAGGATTCACCACCTTGACAATAGGGAAGGGCCCGATAAAGCGCTTGTCCAGCTTCCTCTTTTCAGCCTTCAGGTTGATATGCTGAGTGGATAACTATACCTGCTGACCCACCTGATACTGCGGAGCAGGTCTCCTTTGCCGGTTCGCTGCCCTGGTGTTGCGCTCCGCTGTGCGTAAAAGGGCCTGGCATGTAGCAGCCCACAGCCGACGACAGCGCCTCAGGTGTGCGTGAACTGAGGGTAACAGTGGGGGGTCATAGCCCAGCGACGCCCTGAAAGGAGACATGCCGGTAGCGGCAGAGACAGTTAGGTTGTGCACATACTCAATCCAAGGCAGATGACCACTCCACGATGATGAGCTGGAGGCGATGACACAGCGCAGAGCGGCCTCCAGCTCCTGATTTGCTCGCTCGCACTGCCCGTTACTCTGGGGGTGATGACCGGAGAACAGGCTTACCGTAGCCCCCAAAGCATTGCAAAAACACCTCCACACACTGGACACAAACTGCAGACCTCGGTCGGAGACAATATCCACGGGGATTCCATACAGACGCACGATGTGCTGCAGCAGAAGGTCCGCCGTCTCTCTTGCTGTTGGGAGCCCACATAGGGGGATGAAGTGAGCAGCCTTGGAGAACCGGTCTACAATGGTCAGCACAGTGTCGAAGGTGTTGGACACCGGGAGACCAGTCACAAAGTCCAGAGCCACGTGAGACCACGACCTCCCCATCCTCACCACCTCCATAACCGTGTGGTACGCAGGAGCCACTGCCAGGGACAGACTAAGGCTGCAGCGCGTCGTGCGCACTGCTGAGAAGGTGATCGGCTGCAAGCTCCCATCTCTCCTGGATCTGTACATCTCCAGGACCCGGAGGCGTGCTGGCCGGATCATAGCCGATCCCTCACACCCTGGTCACGTACTGTTTGCCCCCCTCCCCTCTGGTAGAAGACTTCGGTCCATCCAGACTAAAACCTCCCGTCACATGAACAGCTTCTTCCCCTCTGCCATCAGACTGCTGAACACTAAGTGACTTATTGACTCTCGTGCACTATGTACAGCAGCTCAACCAGACTCATGTCAATCATCACTGTTTTCTTCCTGCATTACCGACTGCACTATATAGTTCTCCACAGTATCTGCTGCTGGCTAATATATTTTAACTGTTGACCAGTATCACTTAATCTTATCCTACACTTTATTACATGTATAGTTTATTTCTTTTATCTTATCATGTTTAATGTTGCAGCATTGTACCGAGACAAATTCCTAGTTTGTGTACTACATGAACAATGGCAATAAACCTGATTCTGATTCTGACAGGCAAAGGATGGAGAAGGCCCGCCGGCGGAGATGTCGATGTCTTCCCAGTGGCACACCTGGGGCAGGCCCGAACGTAGCCGGTGACGTCCTGACGGCGCCCTGGCCACCAGAAGGATCTCTGGAGCAGGTCCACTAACCGGGAAATCCCAGTGTGGCAGGCAAATTTGGAGGCATGGGCCCAGTGGATCACGTCACCCCGAACAGCTGACGGTACAAACAGTCTCCCGGTGGGACCCCCGCCCGGGTCTGGTTCGGTTTCCTGAGCCCTCAGGACCTTATCCCTGATTGCCCAGGAGAGGGCGCCCACAACACATGAGGCCGGGAGGATGGTGTGCTCCTGCTTCTCGGTGGTCTCCGAGGCGAACTGCCTGGACAGGGCATCTGGCTTTGCGTTCTTTGACCCTGGGCTGTAGGTGATGGTGAACCGGAAGTGCCCAAAGAACAGGGACCAACGCGCCTGGCGAGCGTTCAGGCGCTTAGCCGTTCTCAGGTACTCCAGGTTTTTGTGGTCTGTCCAAACCACAAAGGGTAGCGAGGCCCCCTCCAGCCAGTGCCGCCACTCCTCCAACGTGAGCTTGACCTCCAGGAGTTCTCTGTCGCCGACGTCGTAGTTCCTCTCGGCGGGTGACAAACGTCTAGAGAAAAAGGCACAGGGGCAGATAACCCCATCCACCGGCGAGCGCTGAGAAAGGACTGCCCCCACCCCCGAATCTGAGGCATCCACCTCGACCAAGCACTGCAGCACGGGATCCACCTGCGTCAAGACCCGGGAGGAAGAGAATTCCGTCTTCAGGATTGTAAAAGCCAACGCAGCCTCCTCCGTCCACCGAAACGCCACCTTAGGGGTGGTGAGGCGGGTCAGGGGGGCGGCGATCGAGCTGTACTTGGGCACAAAAAGCCGGTAGAAGTTGGCAAACCCCAAAAATTGTTGACACTGTTTTCTTGACGACGGGGGTGGGGGTGGGTGGGGGGGAGCAATCCACCATTGCCCTCACCTTCTCCAGGTCCGAAATGACCTGGTTGTGTGAGATAATAAAGCCCAGGAACGAGGTCTTCTCGGTGTAGAACTCACACTTTTTGGCTGTCATGAAGAGTTTGTTCTCAAGTAGCCATTGAAGGACCTGCCTCACGTGAACCTGATGCTCCTCCCGGGATTTGGAGAAGATCAGGATGTCATCCAGGTAGACGAAAACAAAGGACCCCAGGAAATCCCCGAGGACGTCATTGATGAGCTGCTGGAAGATGGCCGGAGCGTTAGTGAGCCCAAACGGCATGACGAGGTACTCAAAGTGGCCGCTGGGGGTCCGGAATCCCATCTTCCACTCATCACCCTCCCAGATCCACACGAGATGGTAAGCGCTGCGGAGGTCCAACTTTGTGAACCAGGAGGCCCCCTGGAGGGAGTCGAAGGCAGAGTCCATCAGAGGTAACGTATACTTGTCCTTGATGGTAATATCGTTCAAAGCCCAGAAGTCGATGCAAGGACGAAGAGAGCCGTCTTTCTTCCCAACGAAGAAGAAGGCTGCCCCCACTGGAGATGACGATGGCCGGATGATGCCCGAGCTGAGCGACTCCTTGATATATGCTTCCATAGCCTCCCGCTCCGGAGCAGATAAGCTGTACAAGTGGCTCGACGGCAGGGGGGAGCCCGGGCGGAGGTTAATGGCACAGTCGTATGGGTGGGGGGGGGGGGGAAGAGACAGCGCCTGGGCCTTGCTGAACACCGCTCCCAGGTCGTGAAACTCAGCAGGCACCCTGGACAAGTCGGGGGTGGAAGGGCGGGGGGGGGGGGACCGCCGGAGAACAGGCTGCCGATTGGAGACAAGCACTCAGGCAGAACGAGCTCCAGGCGAGAACGCTGCCAGTCCTCCAGTCAAAGGTGGGGTTGTGTAAGCGCAGCCAGGGATAACCCAGGATGACCGGGGCCACCGAGGTGGAGAGAACAAAGAGCCGGAGGTCCTCGTGATGGTTCCTAGAAATGATGGCTGAAACCGGAGCAGTCCGGTGTGTCGCCCTCCCTAGCAGAGCCTTCGACAGAGTGATGAGGTTGAGGGGTGTTGGCAGAGCTTGGCAGGGTAGCCCCAATCGGGTTGTCAGTTCTTCAGAAATGAAGCTCTGTTCAGCCCCCGAGTCCACTAGTGCGTGTGTGAGGAACTCCGTGCGGTTGTAACAAAACCTGATAGGCAGGAGACATCTGGATAGGGGATTAGACTGGGATGAGTCCGCGAGGCCCCCTATAGTGACTCGCAGACCCCCCCCTTTTGGCCGAACCGAGCAGGACTCAATGTCGTGCTGGTCATCCCCGCAATACATGCAGAACCCTAAGTCCCTACAGCGCTGTCTCTCTGCCTGGGAGATCTTAGTTCATCCTATCACCATGGCCTCGGGCTCATCCGGGCCCTCAAGCGCCGGCAGAGCCACCGAAGGTAATTGGGAGGAGTGGCGAAGTGGCTTGTCTGAACGGCCGGAGGACCTCCATTCGGCCGCTTGCTCCCTCAACCTATTATCCAAACTAATGGCCAGAGAAATGAGCTCGGTGAGCCGCTCAGGTTTATCTAGGCAGGCCATCTCATCCCACAAACTAGGGCTCAGGCTACGGGTGAAGATGCTGCAGAGCACAGCATCCTCCCACCCTACTTCCGCCGCCACCACCCGGAAGTCGACAGCGTAATCGGCCACTGACCGACTACACTGGCGAAGATTAAGCAAACGGGTGGTTAGCACACTATCGCGATCCGAATGGTCAAACACTTCGTGGAAATCTTGGACAAACTGGGTGTAAGTGAGGTTACCGTAGCTGGGCTTCGCCATTATAGCGTAAGCCCATGCTAACGCTCGCCCCTCCAAGAGTTTAGCCACGTAACCGATTTGGCTGTGATCGGAAGGGAAGTCCCCGGGAACGCGTTCAAACACCGTCTCACTCTGTAGGATGAAACCCCGCGCCTCCCCGAGCTTCCCACTGAAGCACGTGGGCGTGGGGATCGGTGTGAGATGCGTGAACCCGCCCGGACTAGCCTGGCTAGGTGGTGAGCTAACGGGAGTTAGCCTGCTGCTCTGGGCCGGAGGGAACGCCCGCTGTCCTTCCAGGCGATCCAACCGGCTGTTTATGTGACCTAGCTGGTTCAAAATTACCTGCTGCTGGTAAGTAACTTGATCGACTCGAGCCTCCAAGATGTTAAAGTGGTGTGCGAGCCCACTGTTAGCTGGGTCATTCTGACGGAGCCGTACTGTCATAATGTCGGACCCAGGGAACACGCACACATAGGCTCAAGTTCAATACAGTAATCTTTATTGAATACCAGCAGCTGCGTGGATGCGTGTGTGCGATATGTAAATGTGGGTGAACGAGCTGCAGCCGGGGGTGACACAGAGCGCCGTACAGCCTGGCAACCCTAGAGACAGAGCCAAACACAAATGTTAGATCTCAGCCGTGTTATAATTAACAGGCTTAGTTGTTGATGTTCTATAGGCGATGTTGGCTTGGCCTTGGGCTTCCTGCCAGGGAGACAGCGTCTGGCGAGTGCACCCGGTAAAGCGCTGTGGAGCACGGCGTGGAGAGAAGGGCGATTCCGCCACCGCAAGGGAGAGAACCGCCGCCTTAGGGATCCACCTGTGCACAGGGGAGAGCCTGGGAAAAAGGTAAGTGGAGGATGTTGAGCTTACGTGCCAACGGAGAGTCCAGCGGAGATGCACGGGGCTTAGAGGAATCAGACGTGTGCAGGACGACGAGTGTAGCATAGCAGATGGCTCCGTGCCGAAGCTCCAGACAGGACGGGCTATATAGCCCGGGGCTGATTATTCCCAGGTGCACGCACAGCTGAGGCAGATGACGGCCCAGAGCGAGTTGTAACAATTTCTGCCCATGTGGATAAACTTGATCACTTTATAATGTGAGTACTGTTAAAGGAAAAAAGACACTTTGCTCAGTTACATATTGTTGGGAAGAATTTTCTCTGACATAAGATTTCATTTTATTTTATTATTCAGCTTTTTCATAACTGAAATTATACAGTGTAGAAAATAAGTATTGAACACGTAAACATTTTTCTCATTAAACATATTTCTGATGGAGCCATTAACCTGACATTTTCACCTTATTTTTGGAAAACATAATGATGACATTGGCTCGAGGTGCATTTCTAAACTGCTGAATCTTCCAGTGAGCACTGCTGGAGCCATCATTCAGAAGTGAAAAGAACATTATTTTACCATAAACTGGCCACGACAAGGAGCTCCTCGCAAGATTTCTAACAGAGGAGTCAAAAGAATTATCAGAAGAGTTGTCCAAGCGCTAAAGACCATTTGTGGAGAACTCCAGAAAGACCTGGAGTTAGCAAGTACTGCTGTTTCAAAGAAAACCATAAGTAATGCACTCAACAGGCATGAGCTCTACGCCCTCTCACCTCACAAGATTCCATTGCTGAAGAAAAATCATGTTGAAGTTTGTTTAAAGTTTGCTGTACAACATTTGGGCAAGCCAGAAAAAATACTTGGAGAATATACAGTGGTGTGAAAAAGAGTTTGCCCCTTCCTGATTTCTCATATTTTTTTGTATGTTTGTCACAATTAAATGTTTCAGATCATCAAACAAATCTAAATATTAGACAAAGATAACTCACGTAAACACAACATGCAGTTTTTAAATGAAGGTGTTTGTTATTAAGGGTAAAAAAAAAAATTCAAACCTACATGGCCCTGTGTGAAAAAGTGACCCCCCCCCCCCCAAGACATAAATTAGCTGTGGTTTATCACATCTTTGGAAAGCTGAGTTCAAATTCTCTAGCCACACCCAAGCCTGATTACTGCCATACCTGTCCTCAATCAAGAAATCACTTAAATTGGACCTAACTGACAAAGTGAAGTACACCAAAAGATCCTCAAAAGCTAGATATCATGTTGCAATCAAAAGAAACTCAGGACCAAATGAGAAAGTAAATGAGCTCTACCAGTCTGGAAAAGGTTAAAAAGCCATTTTTGAAGCTTTGGGACTCCAGCAAACCACAGTGAGAGCCATTATCCACAAATGGCGACAACATGGAACAGTGGTGAACCTTCCCAGGGTTGGCCGGCTGACCAAAATTACCCCAAGAGCACAACAACGACTCATCCAAGAGGTCACAAAAGACCCCACAACAACATCCAAAGAACTGCAGGCCTCACTTGCCTCAGATCAGTGTTCATGACTCCACCATAAGAAAGAGACTGGGCAAAAATGACCTGCATGGCAGAGTTCCAAGACAAAAATGAATGTGAGCAACAAGATGATAAAGGCTCTTTATTTACCTTTTGTTCTTATTAAAGACAAAAATAGAAAGGAGATGTTTTTACCTTCTTTACATGTTTCGACTGTTCACTGCAGCCTTCGGCCGTGAACAGTGGAAACATGTAAAGAAGGTAAAAACATCTCCTTTCTATTTTTGTCTTTAACAAGAACAAAAGGTAAATAATTAAAAGAAGACAAAATTAACCTACTTGAGCCATGATAAAGGCTCATCTCAGTTTTGACAGAAAAAGTTGTTGATCCCCAAGACGTTTGGGAAAATACTCTGTGGACTGACAAGACAAAAGTTTTTGGAAGGTGTGTGTCCTGACACTTTTTGGAAGGTGTGTGTCCCATTACATCCGGCATAAAAGCAACACAGCATTTCAGAAAAGGAACATCATACCAACTGTAAAATACGGTGGTGGTAGTGTGATGGTCTCGGGCTGTTTTACTGCTTCAGGACCTGGAAGACTTGCTGTGGTAAATGGAACCATGAATTCTGCTGTCGTCCAAAAAATCCTGAAGGAGAATGTCCGGCCATTTGTTTGTGACCTCAAGCTGAAGCGCACTTGGGTTCTGTAGCAAGACAATGATCCAAATCACACCAGCAAGTCCACCTCTGAATGGCTTAATAAAAATAAAATGAAGACTTTGGAGTGGCCTAATCAAAGTCCTGACCTGAATCCAACTGAGATACTGTGGCATAACCTTAAAAAGGTGATTCATGCTCAAAAACCCTCTTATGTGGCTGAATTAAAATTCATCCACAGTGCTGTGAAAGCCTCATTGCCAGTTATCGCAAATGCTTGATTGCAGTTGTTGCTGCTAAGGGTAGCCCAACCAGTTATTAGGTTTAGGGGCAATCACTTTTTCACACAGGGCCATGTAGGTTTGGATTTTTTTTTCCCTTAATAATAAACACCTTAATTTAAAAACCACATTTTGTGTTTACTTGTGTTATCTTTGTCTGATATTTAAATTTGTTTGATGATCTGAAACATTTAAGTGTGACAAACATACAAAATAATGAGAAATCAGGAAGGGGACAAACACTTTCTAACACCATTGTAGTCTGATCAGATGAGACCAAAACTGAAGTTTCTGGATGCCACAACACACAGCATGTTTGGAGGAGAAATGGTACCTCACATCAGCCCAAAAACATCATACCAACAGTGAAGTTTGCAGGTGCAAGAATCATGGTGTGGGGGTGTTTTTCAGCACATGGTACAGGCAGGCTTCATATAACTGAAGGAAAGATGAATGGACAAATATACAGAGACATCCTTGATAAGAAGCTTTTGCCATCAACCAAGATGCTGAAGATGAAACAAGGGTGGACATTTCAGCGAGACAATGATCCCAAACACACAGCCAAGGAAACTCACAACTGGCTTCAGAGAAGGAAAATAAAGCTGCTAGAATGGCCCAGTCAGTCACCTGATCTGAATCCAGTTGAAAATCTATGGAACAAACTGAAGACCAACGTTCATAGAAGACACCCACAGAACCTTCAAGATTTGAAGACAGTTTGTATAGAAGAATGGGCAAATATTCTTCTTTTCTCATTCTACTCACTGCTGTTGTGGCCCTCAGCCACTTCTATTTTAGTTGGAGATGGGAAAAATGGCTCTTTGGCTGGCAAAGGTTGCAGACCCCTGCTCTAAATGAACAGGACCTAAGGTCAGTTTGATTCAGACCAAGACCACTTCTTTTTGCCTGACTAAATTTCGGCACTTTGGTCTGGACTGTGGTTCGGGGAGCTTTCACACCTAAAATTTTGGTCTGGATAAAACTGAAGTATCCAGACCTAGTGGGTTAGGTGTGAAAGCTCCCTTAATCAAGTAGTTTTTGTAATGGTTGTACATTTCATTTGTTTGAAACAATTTCAAGAGTGAAAATCCATGAACTACATAATTAGTTGACATGATTTTATGCTTTCATTCCAATTATAATAATACATGTATTTATGTCATAAACCTCTTGTGCGCTCTTCCATTGCACATGGTGGAAAGAAGGAACAATGAGGATTTAAATTCAGGGGTTACCACACACACATTTATTGAACACAAGTTTAGGGCAAACCATACAAAATGGCTAGGAAGCTCGGGCTAACAAAGAGTTCTAAGATGTTAGGCTGCACAGGGGAAAGCATAGCAGTTGTGCGGCACAAGAAAATGCTACCAGCGTAGCAGCACAACCGTACAGAGAAATGCTACAGAGACTTACAGCCTTAGCAATCCAGGTCCTCCCAGTAGAACAGCGAGAAAAGTCCTTCACCGACTGAGGGAAACACGACGAAGAACAGTGGTGTGACTCATACAATGATCCAGCGGTGTTTGTCCAGCAAAGGGCCACTTTTATATAAACACCGCTGGTCTCACAAATAGGCAGCACCTGGGCAAGGTGCGGGGAGGATAATTACTGGGACTGGCAACAGCTGATGGAAAAGCGAAGGAGAGCGAGGGGGCATTGTTGGACCGACAGACTGTCAGCAGCGTGGGAAAAAGTAGATTGCTGATGCTGGCTAACAGCTGCCGGTCAGGCAGTGGCTATGGTTACAAAAATACACAAAGTGCACATACACAAGAGAACCAACCCCCACAGAGAGATCAGGACCGAGCCGGGGAAAACCAAGCCGGCTCGGCCCATGACAGAGCCCCCACTTTAAGGGGTGGATTCCCAGATACCCAAGGTAACACCAACAGAACCCCCCACCCCCACCCCAAACAGGTGCAAGAACAACAACATGAACCTGGGTGGGAGGTAGGGAGAACAGAAAACGAGGGAGCACAATGCCCCGCCAAGGGCCCATGATTAACCCCCCCCCCCCCCCAAGTCCATGGGCATCGGAGCTCAGGAGGCTGCCCGGAGTCCCAGGCCCAGCAGAAGGTCCAGTGCACGCCGTCCAGCAGCCTGCCGGAAAACGTGAGCCACCTTACCCTGGGAGTCAATTCTTCTGGCGGCCGGCCAATATTGCTCACCCACCACAACTGAAGGGGTGAAGCAGGAGGCGGCCTGCCCACCGGAAGGCTGACTGATGGGTACCCGGACCGGGGAGAGGGAACCTGCATGGTGTCCTCTGGGTGGTCCGCAGTGGCACCCACGGTGGCCCCTGATCGGGCCGGCTCTGCTGCACCCACGATGAACTCCAGTGGGAGTCTAGCTGCACCCATGGTGCCCCCTGACCGGGCCGGCTCCGCTGCACCCATGATGGACTCCAACGAGAGCATAACTGCACCCACAGTGGCCCCTGACCGGGCCAACTCCGCTGCATCCATGATGGACTCCAGCGGGAGCCTAGCTGCGTCGACGGTGACCTCTGGCTGAGGCTCAGCTGCGCCCACGGTGACCTCCGGCTGAGGCTCTGCAGCACCCGCAGTGGACCCCGACTGGGCCAAGGCTGCACCCTCAGTGGAACCCACGCTGGAGGGTAGCCTCCATGATGGGTCCAAGCAGGAGCACAGCACCCACATCAGGCTAATCCTGGAGCGCAGCCCCCATGACGGTCCGAAGCCAGGCTGCTGGACCCATGGCGGCTCGGCCTACGGAGGAGACCACACGACAACCTCAGACCTCAGGGAAGCTGGACCCGCGACATCATTGGGCGTCGAGACCGGCTCCACGAGGACCCCTGAAGATGGTTGTTCCTCTCCAGTGACCCTAGAAAATGGTTCAGGAGCGGGAAAAGAAAAAGGGTCGTTAGGGTCGTTGGCAGTGGTGGAGCCCAGCAAGGGAAGTTCAGACATGGCTGTGCGCTGCACCTGACTCTCCTCACCTAGAGCCAGACAAGATCTCTCCAACACTGTGATCAGAAAAACCAGAGAGAGTACTTGCCTGAGCTCGAGCTCTACCGCGGTCCAGGACTCCGTCGATCCTGGTGATGAATACTCAGCCTGGCCTCAAGGAGGACCAGCTCAGGCTCCCAGTCTGCAGCAGAAGCCTCCACAGCTGATGAGATGGTTATAGCAGTCCCATTGTCCTCCTGCAGTGGCTCCATCGCTGGGAATTCCTCCGGCGTGGTTGCAAGGGGACCTCTCCATGCTGGCTCCAGGAAGGACTCCTCCGAAGCCAATGGCTCCTGCACCCTCTGATGGCCCTGACCTTGGGCCGACAGGTCCTCAGGGTGAATTGGAGGAGACACGGAGAGGGGAAAAATTGAATTAATAGATGCAGCTGGAGGAGAGGACCCAGCGGACTGCTTATACTGGGCCCCTCCCTCGTGAGACAGGCAAGATTCAGTGTCATTAGATGGTGTATAATGAAGAAATACTTGCCTGTCATCCTGGTCCTTATTGTTCCCAGCTGCAGGAAGGAGACAGTCCTCCCTGTCCATGTCAGTGGTGACGTGGGACCCTTCGAAAGCTTGTGGCGGAGCCGTCTTCATGACAATGGAGGAGGGCGTTACCGGGGTGAGCTCAGCGGGTCTCACAGCAGCTGGAGGGCAGAGGGCTGCCGAAGGCAATGAGGAGTTCTCACGGTGTCTCCTAGCTGGCGGGATGGAGTTGACAGTCCTGGTCCTTTGATGCTCCTCCTCGACCCGGCGGTTGACAAAGGCGAGCAGACCCGCCCACTCCTTGTTGGATGGTGACTCCGTGGGCTGAGCAGGTGTAGGAGGTGGAACCCTCACAGCCTGGGAAGTGCGTCCTCGGACCTCCCTCACACAGCGCTCCTCCTCGACCCGGCGGTTGACAAAGGCGAGCAGACTCGCCCACTCCTCGTCCACCGGCATGGCTGCAGCGGGACCTCTCCGTGCTGGCTCACCACCGGCTCCTCCATCATCTGGCGGCTCGGTTCTTGGACTGGCAGGCGCTCAGGAAATAAAGGAGGAGGCACAGAGAGGGTAGAAAAAGAGTTGTTAGCTACAGCTGGTAGGGGGAGCCCAGCGGACTGCTGTAACTGGGCCCCTTTCCTGGGAGACAGACAAGGTTTATTACTGTCAGGTGAGAAGAGAGAAAAAACACTTGCCTGTCATCCCGGCCCTCGATGTTCACTGCTGTAGTTGGCAGGCTGTCGTTCCCCTCTGTGTCCACGGTGAAACGGCCCTCTTCTACAGGCGGAGGAGGAGCCGGCTCCATGGCAATGGAGGTGGGCGTATCCGGGATGACCTCAGTACCTCACAGCTGCCAGTGGAAAGATGGCGGCTGACGGAGGAGAGGGCCGTTCCCTGGGCTTCAACATGGGATGATGCTGCCGTGGTGGAGCTGGAGATGCACGGCCCGAGGCTGGCTCTTCAGTCTGATCTGGAGAGGAAGTAGATGACGGACGAGGGGAACAACTCCGCTTCGGCTCGGCGGGAAGTGTCCTCGCAGATAACCCAGGGAATAAGCGCTCGAGCGTGCAGACCGTGGAGAGCAGCTCGGTGTATTGTGGACACCTCCAGAGGCCAGGATGCGCTTCCAGGATGCCCATAGCCCCAAGCAAACACTCGGGACCACGGGATGCAAGAGCCTCCTCCACAAAGTCCTGGATAAACCCTGCTGTCCACTCTTCCTCCAGCGTGGGGATGCCAGCTGCCGTTCCTCCCTTGCGGCGACGAGGTCGACAAGCCCAGGGCATCATGCGCTCCACAACAGGTGGGAATAAAAGACAGTTCATTAGAAAAAAGCTAGTGTGTGGGTGAACCCGCTAAATCCTTTTAATTGGCTGGATCATTCTGTCATAAATCCCCCGTGCGCTCTTCTATTGCGCACGGTGGAAAGAAGGAAGAATGAGGATTTAAATGCAGGGGTTACCACACACACATTTATTGAACACAAGTTTAGGGCAGACCATACAAAATGGCTAGGAAGCTCGGGCTAACAAAGAGTTCTATGATGCTAGGCTGCACAGGGGAAAGCATAACAGTTGCGCCGCACAAGGAAACGCTACCAGCGTAGCGACACAACCTCACAGAGAAATGCTACAGAGACTTACAGCCTTAGCAATCCAGGTCCTCCCAGTAGAACAGCGAGCAAAGTCCTTCACCGACTGACGGTCACACGATGAAAAACGGTGGTGTGACTCATACAATGATCCAGCGGTGTTTGTCCAGCAAAGGGCCGCTTTTATACAAACACTGCTGGTCTCACAAATAGGCAGCACCTGGGCGAGGCGCGGGGAAGATAATTACTGGGACTGGCAACAGCTGATGGAAAAGCGAAGGAGAGCGAGGGGGCGTGGTTGGACCGACAGACTGTCAGCAGCGTGGGAGAAAGTAGATTTGCTGATGCTGGCTAACAGCTGCCGGTCAGGCAGTGGCTATGGTTACAAAAATACACAAAGTGCACATACACAAGAGAACCAACCTCCACAGAGAGATCAGCACCAAGCCGGGGAAAATCAAGCCAGCTCGGCCCATGACATATTTACATAGTTTCCTAATTCAGGGGTTCCAAACCTCTTTTGATTGAGTCCCCCCTTGCTTTGTTTATGACAGGCCAGCTCTGCAGTAGTAAAACATTAATACAAGTATCTTATGTAAAGAGAAGCAGAAGAAGTAAAAAAAAAAATCTAAAGAGATAAATGATTGCAAATCAAAGCTTTTGCTTGAATTCCCTGGATAGCTGGGAAAACTAGCTAAATCCAGATAATGGAGCATAAACACACCTGGATCTAATAAGGCAGCGGTGAGCAATGAGAAAAAGAGGATTCAAAGAATAAACTCATGCAAACAGACATGGCAGAAGGCACAGAAAAAACCTTCAGACCCACACACAAACTAAAAATAAAACTATGGATTTATATCTGAAATGCAAAACAAAGGCCAAAACATTGTACCTGTTGATCTATACCACACAGTAAAAGTTAAATAAAAAAAGCCCTGGGAAACCCACCCCCACAATGTCTACATGCTGTTGAAGTCTGCAGCACAGCTTTTCACAGTGACAGAGACAGCAGAAGTGTGAAGATGACTCAGTGGGCACAAATCTCCAGCAAACAGCTACATCCTGAAGGACGACAAAGGCAAATCTGAAGAGATGGTTTAGAGAAACAAAGGGAAATTTTACTCCGGTTGTGACTGACACCATCCTCCCAGCTTCATCTCCACCCATTTTAATCACAGATGATCTCACTGAACATCTGATATATTGAAAGTGCTGCTTCAGAGTTGGCTTACTAACCACCGTACTTACATCATTTTGGCCGTGACAGCCCAGTAGTCCTCGACACTAGCATTAGCTTGGCTGGGTAGCCAGTCAGTTTTTTCTAACCAAGTATTAGTCGAGATAACCTTAAATATCAGCCAATTAGCTCAGGTGGAGAGTGTTTTTATAGTTATTTTCTATGTATTCTTCATATTTCTTTCATTAAAGGTGTTTTAGCTTCATTTGCCATACTTTATTACAATCTGGTTCCACAACCAGTGACGGTTAGCTGCCATTATCAGAGGTAGCCATTCACTCATTCAGGGCTGTTTCTGTCTTTATTATATCTCAGTTGTAATGTTCTCCTGGAACATGTAATGACGAGGCGCACACACCTGGTGTCAGTTAGGACTTTTTACTTGTCACTTCAAGTGCAACTAACAACTAACCACACAGTGGCACATGTACATCTCCTTTTATAGTCAGGTCATGGCCGGGGTCATACTGCCCTCTAGTGGTGACTCCATATGAACTTCACATATCATTACATCTCCCTTTTTTTTCAAGTAAGGTCATGTCCAACTATAAACTTTTTCTCAAATTTCTATATACAAAATAAACTCCATTTCTATTTACATTTCTTTCACCTTGTACACTGAATCACAAGTTCAATTTTTTTTTTTTCTGTTTACAATTCAACATCAACACTTTTTTTTTTTTTTTTTTTTTTCAGTACTCCTTACATTTCCTCAATCAATCTTTTCGGTTTCACAATTTGCCTTTGTGATCTTCTGATTTGTGTCACCTCAGTCTGTTCGTTATTGTCTGTCTCTAAGTTTTGGTTCTCAGCCATTTCTGGTTGTTCGGTTTGGCTGGAAATTAGCATGTCGCTTATTTCACTGTCTGTGACTCTCATTTTTGTCTGAGGCACTTTCAGTAAGTGACGTCGGTTTCGCCTCATTGTTTTTCCATGCTCTGTGATGACTTCATATGATCTGGGAGTTGTTTCTTTAACCACTTTTGCCAGCGGTCCCCATTCTCCATCACATCTCACTCGCACTATGTCCTCATGTGCAAGTGGTCTCAGAGGTCGTGCTGTTCTGTTGTACAGTTCAGTTTGCCTCTCATCACGCCTCACATCTCTCTTTTCCATCACTTGAGATGCTGATGGAAGTCGCGTTCTGAGTTTTCTGTTCATGAGCATTTCTGCTGGGGAAAGTCCATTCTCCAGTGGTGATGCTCGGTAATTCAGGATCGCCAGATGTGGGTCTTCTGCATTGTCTGCAGCCTTTTTCAGTATGCGCTTCACAATTTGCACCCCTTTCTCTGCTAACCCATTTGACTGTGGGTACAGAGGGCTTGAGGTCACGTGCTTGAACCCATATGTGTCTGCAAAGTCTTTGAAGCACTGACTCGTGAATTGTGGTCCGTTATCACTTACAACAGTCATTGGAATTCCATGGCGTGCGAACATTGTCTTTGTATGTGCAATCACCTTTTCTGCTGTTGTGTCACTCAACCCTGCAAACTCTGGGTAGGTGGAATGATAGTCCATGACTAACAGATAGTCCTTGCCCTTAAGCTGAAATAGATCCATGCCCACTTTTCTCCATGGCCCTTGAGGCTTCTCATGGGGCCTCATAGGCTCCTTTGGCTGTTGATACCTGTGGCGCTGGCAAGTCTCGCAGCGCTGCACATATGCCTCAATGTCCTTGTGCATGTTGGGCCAATATAAAACATCACGTGCACGTCTTTTGCACTTTTCAATATCCAAATGCCCCTCATGCACTAATTTAACCATTTCTGATCTCATGGAGGTAGGTATGACTATCCTTGTACCTTTTAACAGAACCCCATCTAACACAGACAGTTCACCTTTAAAGTGTTGGTAAGGCTTGTCAATCATAACCTGTCCTGGTTGATGTATCTGTTCCATTACTCTTTTTAGTTTCTCATCCTTTTGTGTTTCTTTCACTATCTTCGTCCATTTTGCATCTGACACTGGCATGTGTGCCTTAATAGAGTCTACATGTATTTGCACAGCTTCCTCTGTTGTGCTGCTGGTGTTGCTCAAGCTAGCCCTACTCAGCGCATCGGCTACAATTAGTTGCTTGCCTGGTGTAAACTCAAATTTCAAGTCATATTTCTGTAATCTTAACATTAGACGCTGGATGCGCGGTGGTGCGTCACCCAGTGGCTTCTGTGAGATCGCAATCAGTGGTTTGTGGTCTGTTTCTAGTATTACTGACCTTCCATACACATATTCATGAAACTTCTCACATCCAAACACTGCACCTAGAGTCTCTTTCTCTATTTGCGCGTAATTTTTTTCTGCGCTTGTCATGGTGCGCGATGCGTATGCGACTGGATACCACTCTGTGTCATGTTTTTGCAATAGCACAGCTCCTAGGCCGGCTTTGGACGCATCTGTGGACACTTTTAGCAGTTTGTCCTGATCATAGAATTTTAACACTGGCTCCTTTATTAGACTGCTTTTGAGCCACTCCCATTCTCTGGCATGCTCTGCCATCCACTGCCACATTGTATTGGTCTCTAACAAGCTTCTAAGAGCTATTGTGTTAGCTGATAAATTTGGGATAAATTTCCCCATGTAATTGACTAGTCCTAGGGCTCTTTGCAAGTCATTTTTGTCCTGCGGTACTGGCAGCTCTGCTATGGCCCGCACTTTTTCCGGATCTGGTTGCACGCCTGCCCCAGATAATTTTTCTCCCAGGTATGTAATCTCCCGTACCCCGAATTGGCACTTACTCTTATTCAGTTTCATACCTGACTTTTGCGCCTGTGTGAGAACTCTTGCCAACCTTTCATCGTGCTCCTCTTTTGTTTTTCCCCAGACTACCACATCATCAAGAAAAACTCCCACCCCTTCTATTCCGTCAAACAATTGCTGCACAGTTCTATGGAAAATCTCAGGGGCTGAGCTAATCCCGAACGGCATTCGTAGAAAGCAATGCCTTCCGAATGGCGTATTAAATGTGCACAATTTAGCGCTTTCCTCGTCGAGCACTATTTGGTAAAACCCAGATTTGGCATCTAATTTTGTGAAGTAACTTGCTCCACTCATTGTGCTGGTTATGTCAGATTTTGTTGGTAGCCTGTAATGCTCCCGCTGTATTACTTTATTTAGATCTTTCGGATCTATGCACAATCTCAAATCTCCATTTGGCTTCTCCACTATAACTAGTGAGTTAACCCATTCAGTTGGTTCTTCTATTTTTCTGACCACTCCGTCTGCTATCAGTGAGTCTAGTGTTTCTCTCAGCCTCTTTTTAAGAGCTATTGGCACTTTTCTTGCTGCATGTATGACTGGCTCTGCATTCTCTTTCAGCCTAATTTTTTGTTTGCCTGGTAGGCGGCCTATTCCTTTGAACACCTCTTTGTATTCTTTCACCCAGTCAGTGTGTTTGTGCTTACTTGTTGTAGCCTCTGTATTTTCTCGTGTTGTCACCTTGTCTGTATCAATGACATTCACCCTTTTGATCAGACCTAGCTGATCGCATGTTTTTAAACCCAAAATTGCTTGTCTATTTCCATCAACAAGTACAAACAATGCATTCACTGTTTTACCTTTGTTTGACAGTGTAACCCTGCACATTCCTTTAGTGGGTATTGGCTTATCGTCATATGTTCTCAGATTAATCTTTTTATTTCTTATTTTCGGCTTGTTTTTCAGTCTTTTAAATCCTTTCATTGGCAGGATGTTTACCTGCGCACCTGTGTCGAGCTTCAGTGACATGTCCGTGCCATTCATCTCCAGGCACACTATCCATTCGTCAGCGCTCGTCTCTCCCTCGATGGCGTCCATGTAAAACTGATCCTCCTCGCTGTCGCTCTTTTTCTCCACGAGTTGCACCCTCCTCTTTGAGAAGCAGGTCTTTGCGAAGTGATTTTTTCCGCCACACTTGCGACATTCCTTCCCGAATGCTGGACACTGTTTCAGCGCGTGTTGCCTTCCACACCGCTCGCAGTTCCCGCGCGCGCGCTCTGGGTTTGCCTCCCTTTTTCTTGCCTGCAACGTTCCTTTTGGCTTCGCGCGCTGCACTGCACCGACCTCAGCAGTCTCTTTTTCCTTGCTGCTAAAAGTCTTTAATTGTGCCTTTATACTCTCAGACGCTTGGCAAATCTGTGTCGCTTTCTCCAGCGTTAAGTTAGTCTCTTTCAGTAATTGCATCCGCAATTTGTTGTCTTGGACCCCAATTACAATTTGGTCCCGTATCATTGACTCACTTAATGTTCCAAAGTTGCATGACTAACATTTCAACGGTAGGTCTGTGACATACAGCTCGATGGACTCTGACTCTTTCTGAAGTCTTTTTCTGAACACATACCTCTCGTACGTTTCATTCTTTCTCGGTGTGCAATAATCGTCAAATTTCTTCATCACGGCGTCGAAGTTGCCTTTTTCTTCTTCCGTGAAGACGAATGTGTTAAACACATTTAGCGCCGCTCGCCCTGCTACTGTTAGCAGTAATGCTATTTTCCTCTCCTCGTCACGGAGACCGATAGCAAGCGAATAAAGTTCAAAACTCTGTTTGAATACTTTCCAGTTCTCGTTGACGTTACCGGTCAACTTTAACTCGTCCGGCTGTCGAAGAGCGTTCATCTTCGTCGTCGGTTCGTAGTTTTATATCCTGGTATCATGTAATTTACTCCTGGTACCATGTAATGTTCTCCTGGAACATGTAATGACGAGGCGCACACACCGGGTGTCAGTTAGGACTTTTTACTTGTCACTTCAAGTGCAACTAACAATTAACCACACAGTGGCACATATACATCTCCTTTTATAGTCAGGTCATGGCCGGGGTCATACTGCCCTCTAGTGGTGACTCCATATGAACTTCACATATCATTACATCAGTGACGGGTCATATACTATCAGCTGGTAAATGCACACACCCCTGTCACAAATAATGTTGTATTTGTCCTTTTATGTTCTCATATAGACACTTTTACATTAGTTATGTCATGCTATGTTCACTACTGGTGCTATCAGCTAATGTTAACCTCGACCACAGATCTCCCCTACAATAGCATGTAAAAGGTATATAAAAATTGGTATTTCTGCCTTCTAGTCATTGCATTATAAATAGAATGGGGAAAGTAGATTAGCACAGAGGTACTACAGGACCCCCCACCCCCCACCCAATTTAGCCTCTACTATTTACAGTAGCCACCTGTGTGGCTTCTTTTTATTGAAAAAGATACTGTATACACACCAGATAAATCTGTAATTGACTTAAAAAGTTGCTTACAAGGTATGTTGGAGAAGTGCGTCAGTCCGGAGGAAATAATGAATGTCCTGTAATACCGTCTTTACACAGGGGTGGACATCATTGGGAAATCGTTGAGAGATCTGGTCAATTTTTGATCAATCGTTGATCTTCAATTATCTCCACAGTCGCTACGGTTTCCTCAAAGCTTTTACTCAGTGCAAATCAGATAAAGATAACCCAAATGATCACAAAGATCAAAATTTGTCCCAATCTCTCAATGATCTCCTTGCTGTGTAAAGGAGCCCTAAGCATACACCAACTTAGAAACAACATGAAACACTGGTGAAACACATACATCCAGATTTCCTAATAGGTGGTTCCCAGGGAACTAAAGCAAATATTACAAAAAGAAATCACAGTCTGACATCATGCGAGCACTGGTCCGTTACACCACTAATGGGGTCAAGAACACCACAGTGAACCTTTCTGAATTCCACAGTTTAGAGGAATCACTCCAATAAGGCTAATCACTCCACTGTCCAAATGCCAAGGCTGTCATGAATTGCCCTACGGGGCAGGATGGTGAGAACCACATGCTGAACTGTGAGTTTGGGCAATTTATTGAAAAAAAAAAAAAGTTCAGCACGGTGCTCTTAACACAAAATACAAACAAAGGAGAAAACTTACAGATCTAGCACACCAGAGTAGGGATAGGGCTCTGGTGGACACGATGAGTAGCTTGGAGGGTCAAGATAGTGGCAAAAGGAAATGAAAATAACTCCCCTTAAACAGGGTCAAAAAAACATTACATAAGTAGTGACAGGTGTGGGTTCATATGAGCGAGCAAAAAGGTAACAATGAAGAGTGATTGGGATCAGCTGGAAGTAATGAGATGAGAGCACACCAGCTGGCAGCTGACAGGGCTAGGCCCACATGGGGCACCAATCAGGAAATTCCCTGACAGCTGTCAACCTCAAATAATAAGGAGTAGAATAAATTATGGCCTTAGCGCTAAGGCCATAATTTGGCCATAATGGGTGTTTGGTGGTGGGATGAGGTGTCCACATTTACTTGGACTTCTCGGTCTTCTTGGGCAGCAGCACAGCCTGGATGTTGGGCAGAACTCCACCCTGAGCGATGGTGACTCCTCCCAGCAGCTTGTTGAGCTCCTCGTCGTTGCGGACAGCCAGCTGCAGGTGACGGGGGATGATCCTGGTCTTCTTGTTGTCTCGGGCAGCGTTTCCAGCCAGCTCCAGGATCTCGGCGGTCAGGTACTCCAGCACGGCCGCCAGGTACACGGGGGCACCGGCACCCACGCGCTCAGCATAGTTGCCTTTACGCAGCAGCCTGTGGACACGACCCACGGGGAACTGGAGTCCAGCCCTGGAGGATCGGGACTTGGCCTTAGCGCCTTAGCGCCAAATAAATTAAACAAGTACAGATGAGAAATAGGTACCAATAATACAGAATCAGAATATAGCAGAACTAAGACATAAACAGGAAAATAGAAAACATGCAGGGAAAACAAAAACCAAAAGGCACAAAAAATACAATAAATATAAATACAGAGAAAAGCCACGAGACTGAGCCTGGGAGAAGTTCCAGAGCTCAGCTCATGACAGAACCCCCGCTCAAGGGGTGGCACCCAGACACCCCAGGGTAGCACCAAAAGAAAAAGAAAGAGCCCACCCCCCTCAACAGGGGCACGACAATAACCCACCCAGGGTGGGTGGTGGGGGGAATAGGCTAGGAGGTAGCAAAACAAAACCCCACTCAGGACCCACACTAGTCAAAATCAATGATTTAATCCCCTCGGACCAAAGAGCTAGAAAGTTCAAGTTCAGGTGGGCAAACAAAGTCCCAGGCTTGCCAGATGGTGAGGTGGTACAAGCCAGGTGGCCTGCCGGAGAATATGGGCCACCCAACCCAACGGCTCAGTCCGTCAGGCGGTCGACCAGAGTTTTTCAGCCACCTGAACAGTAAGGGTGGTCCAGGTGGCCAGCAGGAAGACTCAATGGTGGGCAGGATGGAGGAGTCAGGGAAACCATTATGACGTTGGGCAGAAGTGGCAGAACCACAACGGCATCTGGCAGAAGAGAGGGGACTACAACGGCGTCTGGCAGAAGAGAGGGGACCACAATGGTGTCTGGCAAAGGAGAGGGAACCATGATGCCCTTGGACTGGCCAGCAGCACCCTCAGTGGTCCCGAACAGGGATATAGTAGCACCCATGGTGTCTCTGGACTGGAGTGAGGTTGCACCCACGGTGGTCCTAGATTGGAACAAGGTTGCACAGGCAGAGACTCCGGATTTGAGCGAAGCAGCACCCGCAATGGTTCCAGGCTTGAGCAAGGCTGCACCCACGGTGGACTCGGACTGGGCTGAAGCTGCACCCTCAGTGGCTCCGGGCTGGAGCAAAGCTGCACCCACAGTGGACTCAGACTGGGCCAAAGCTTCACCCTCGGTGGACCCAAACTGGGCCAAAGCTGCACCCTCAGTGGACCCGGACTAGGCCAAAGCAGCGCCCTCGGTGGGCCCAGACTGGGCCAAAGCTGCACCCACGGTGGCTCCTTGGCTGGGAAATAATGCCCATGGTTGGCCTACACTGGAGTGCAGCACCCAAGTTGGTTTTAGGCTGGGGTGCAGCACCAACGACGGTCCCTGACTGGGACACATCATCCACATAGACCCAGACTGAGGAGGAGCTGCACTCATGGAGGTCCTAGGATGGGACGGCGCACCTGCGACAACCTCAGCAAGAGGGGGAGCAGCACCCATGGAGTTCCCGTGCTAGGACAGAGCACCCGCAATGACCTCAGTGGGAGGAGCTAGACCTATGGGGATCTTGGGCGACGAGCCAGTACCCAGAGTCTTCTGGCTGAGTTGTACGATGCCCAGTGACCCTGGGGTAAAGCTCAGTCAAGAGAAACAATGAAGCAGGATTAGGGTCACTGGCAGCAGTGGAGCCCAGCGAGGTGAGCTCAGGTGCAGCTGACGGTTGCACTTGGTTCTTCCCACCAAGACCCCGACAAGATCTGTCCAAAACTGAGACAATGAAAACAAAGGAGAGCACTTGTCTGAGGTTGAGCTCCACCACTGTCCTGGACTCCGTCGAACCATGTGACAATGTTTCGGATCTGGTCAACTGAGGTCCAGCTCCAACTCTGCTGCGGCGGGCCCCGCAGCAGGCATGGTGGTAGGTGCAGTCTCGGGACCCTCAGGTGAAGTGACCCACACAGATGGCTTGTCTGGTGTGGCAGCTGGGGGTTGGCTCACCACTGGCACTGGGTTCCACGTAGCTGAAGCCCAGGGATGGTCTGTCGTCGGTGCATGCTTCGGGTCAGAGGAAGCGCTCTCTCTCTGTCCAGACTGTGGCTGCGGGGCTGGGACCAGGTTCTCCAGGGCCGCAGGTTCCTCCATCGTCCAGTGGCTCAACCCTGTAGTCGGTCCACAGGGATCTGTGTTGGGCCCTACTCTTTTTAGTCTATATATGCTCCCCTTGGGCAATATCATCAGAAAGCACTGTATACATTTTCACTGTTACGGAGATGACACACAACTATACCTGTCAATGAAGCCCGATGATTGTGATCAGTTGGCCAAGTTAGATGCCTGT
The DNA here is from genome assembly GCA_020510985.1 of Pholidichthys leucotaenia. Classification (NCBI taxonomy): domain Eukaryota; kingdom Metazoa; phylum Chordata; class Actinopteri; order Cichliformes; family Pholidichthyidae; genus Pholidichthys; species Pholidichthys leucotaenia. Next base: position 17,875,402 of record CM035842.1, on the reverse strand, counting down.
CTTAAGGACATCAAAGCTTGGATGACTTGTAATTTTTTACTATTGAACTCTGATAAGACTGAAGTCATTTTTTATGCCCTAAACATCTTAGAAATTCCTTTTCAGATTATGCCCTTAATTTAGATGCTGCCACTCTCACTCTGAACAGTTGTGTGAGGAACCTTGGAGTGATTTTTGACGAAGATTTGTCCTTTAATTCACATATTAAAACTGTTTCTAGGACCGCCTTATATCATCTGCACAATATTGCCAAGATCAGGAGAATCTTGGGTGATGCTGAGAAACTGATTCACGCCTTTGTCAGTTCGCGATTAGATTACTGTAATTCGCTATTATCTGGTTGTCCTAAAGTATCTTTAAAAAATCTTCAGTTGATTCAAAATGCTGCTGCTAGAGTTTTAACTGGTTCTAGAAAAAGAGATCATATTTCCCCGGTTCTGTCCTCCCTCTATTGGCTTCCCATTGAATTCAGAATCAAGTTTAAAATCCTTCTTCTTACTTTCAACGCTCTTAACAATCTGCCCCCCCCCCCCCAGTATATAAAAAATCTGATATTACCTTACCATCCTAATAGAGCATTACGCTCCCAAAATGCTGGCTTACTTGTGGTGCCCAGAATCTCCAAAAGTACGGTGGGAGGCAGAGCCTTCTGCTACCAAGCCCCTTCTCTCTGGAATCAGTTTCCACTCTCGGTCTGGGGATCAGACTCGGTCTCTGTTTTTAAGAACAGGGTAAAATCCTTCCTTTTTAATATAGCTTTCGTTTAAGGAGGGTTTTTGTGTCTTATAAACCCAACTCTTGTTCTACTGTTACCTGATCCATACTGCTGATTGACCTCCAATATTGTACTTGGCAGCTTACTGCTATTTTGTTTATGTCTGTCCTTTCCATCCTCCCTATCATCTCATCCCCAGCCACCCACAGCAGACGACTGCCCCTCCCTGAGTCTGGTCCTGCTAGAGGTTTCTCCCTTCCAAATGGGAGTTTTTCCTCTCCACTGTCGCTTAGTGCTTGCTCATAGGGGATCGTCTGATTGCTGGGTCTTTCTGTGACTGTGTGTTTTGTTATGTTTTTTTTCTGCACTGTGGCACCACGAGATGGCTTTTGTTGTGATGTGGCGCATTATAAATAAAGCTGAATTGAATTGAATTGAAAATTAATAGCTGCAACAGGCAGTGAGGACTCAGGGGACTGCAAACCCTGAGCCTCACTACCGGGAATCAGGCAAGGCATATCATCATGAAATGAAGGGGAATGAAATGACACTTGCCTGTGTTCCCAGGACTCAATGTTTCCTGCTGCAGCAGGTGTAGCGTCATCCCTCTCCGTGGCTACAGTGGATATAGGCCCATCAGAGGATCGTGGAGGAGCAGCCCCAGTGGACATAGAGGCGGGCGGAGTCGGGGGAAAAATAGCCTCTCGGCAGCGGAAGAGAGCACTGAGGAGAAGCAGGAAACAGCAGCTGCGGAGAGGGGAGGAGCTGATGATTCAGCCGGAGAAGAAAAGTGCAGAGTGTGCACTGCTGAGGGAGGCTTCTGCCTCGGCGAAGGGGAATTTGCTGCCAGAGAGGCGGGAGTATTCCTCTGGGGGTCTGGAGCTTTGTGACTCTGGCGTTGTGGAGCAGATGAGGCGGGAGCAGGAGTGGGCGCATTGGAGGCGAGGCAGGGCGTCTTCCGCGAAGCGCGTCTCTGTGTAGGCTCCAGGCTTCCCGAAGGTGGCCCTCACGTCGGCACAGGGAAAGACTGCTGCAACACGGAGAGCATGGCCAACAAGTCAGTGAACTGGGTGTGCCTCCATAATCCTGGATGTGCCTTGATGATGGCGGTTGCCAAATCTACACTTTCCCAGATCTTTTTTGGGCTGCAGGAGGCAAGGGCTTCATCCACGAAGCCCTGGATGAATTCAGCAGCCCATTCCTCCTCCATGCTCGGGGAACCCACTGCCGATCTCCCCTTGATAACAAGCTCCACAAAATAGGTGAGTGAAAAGAAAAAAAAAAATCCAGAAACTCACAGCAGCTGGGTCTCAACTGACTACTGTCTTCTGTCATGAATTGCCCTACGGGGCAGGAAGGTGAGACCCACATGTTGAACTGTGAGTCTGGGTAATTTATTGAAAAAAAAAAAAAAAAAACAACAAACATAAAGTTCAACATGGTGCTCTTAACAGAACATACAAACGAGGGAGAAAACTTACAGCTATAGCACACCAGAGTAGGGCTAGGGCTCTGGTGGAGACGATGAGTAGCTTTGAGAGTCAAGACAGCAGAAAATGGAAATGAAAATAACTTCCCTTAACCTCTTGGACTCTGGTGTACCGCGGGCGGTCACGTCTCTGCGTCCTAGGGCACACGAGGGCACCCTAGGATGCACACTGTGCGTCCTAGTGCGCACTGGAAAAAAAGCTGCATTTCCGTTCTTCCACTACAGACACAGCCGCGAACAGAAAGCCAAAGGAGTGCTTTGATTGGTTTAGATGTGATTGACCTCTCATTCGACTAATAAGAGCCTTGAATTGGGTTTCTGAAACCTTGAAGAACAAATGACTGAAAACCTAGCAAGAAGGACCCGCCTACCAACGGCTGCGAATACAGCCAGCCAATTGAAGCACAGAAGTTCGAAAGCGTGCTTCCCTTGCAAAATCTGTTTTGTGTAAGCTGCTGGGTGACACACACGCGTTCGCCAGTCTTTTTTTCTTACTACTGTTCTTATTTGTTTTGAAAAATCATTCGCCAAAACCGCAATCATGGAAGCACAAAACTGCAATAATGGAATTATGGTTTGACCGGGTCGCGTGACCAGAACCACGAGTCCGTAACAAGCGGACCAGCGTCATGTTCGTCTGACAATGAGGAAGAGAAGTTCGCCAGCGACACTGCTGTTGTGGACAGGTAAGTGTTATAAGCTAAATTATTCTTTATCCCTGAAAATTGTAATCAAAATGACTTTTGACCGATCGGTAAATTACAACTGTGCGTCATCGCAATATGAAGACCGCGGCGCATGGATCCAGTTCGTGCGCCGCGTCCGGACCATGAAAGCCCCCCCCCCCCACTCTTCTGTAGCGGATTGCAGATATTATTGCAGATATTTTAGTACAACTGTGCGTAGTAGACCGCGGCGCACGGACCGTGTACCGCAGCGCACAGGTCCAATCCGTGCGCCGCGTCCGGACCGTGAAACCACCCCCCACCGCTACTCTTCTGTAGCGGATTGCAGATATTTTAGTACAACTGTGCATAGTAGACTGCGGCGTGCGCCGCAGTCCGTCATGTGGCGATGGACGATGTCCATCCTCTGTAGAGAGGGGTGGGGGTGGGAGTTGTTATCCTCTACATTACAGATATTTTAGTATAATTTTTAGTGCACTGTGGGTTATTTTTTCTTGTAAAAAAAAAGCCACACATTTTTTACGTGGCATGCTTCTTTGTGTGTGGGGGCTTGTTTGTTCATTCATTCATGAATGAATAAATAAACAACCCCCCCCACACACACACACAGCCCTGAGTGTCACCTTTCATTAGAGCCCAAGATGAAGCTTCTATATTGAATCATTCAAAAGTTACAGATGTTTTTCCAAACTGTGCCATTTGGCACAATTTGGCACAGTTCAAAAACGCCTGGGAACAACCTAAGAAAAAAGCTGAGTAATATATTCATTTTTTGTGGTATGGTTACAAAATTTTGACCTCAGCTGGATAACACTTGGCTCTACATTTCTGTTGCATTTTCCAGCCCGGATCTGACAGCTGTGTGTTATTTGCAAGCATTTGTATAAAAAAAAAACACCCAGGCGAAATTTATTTTCTTCAAGTTCAGTATGTTTAGATGACTGCTACTCAGTGGCAGGAGCACTTAGAGAGATTATGACTGTTTTGCCAAAAAATTCAAAGTGTTTTCTTTTAAATGAGACCAACCCCATGAAGATGCTGCAAAGGGTTGAAGAACAGCTTTTGATTTACTTAGGGTACGTTATTTTCTGGCGTTTTTAGGGAAATTGACCAGAGTGCAAGGGGTTAAATAGGGTCTAAAAACCATTACATAAGTAGTGGCAGGTGTGGGTTCACATGAGCGGGCAAAAAGGTAACAATCAATAGTGACTGGGATCAGCTGGAATTAATGAGATGAGAGCACACCGGCTGGCAGCTGACAGGTCTACGGCCACACGGGGCACCAATCAGGAAATGCCCTGACAGTTGTCAACCTCAAATAATAAGGAGTAGAATAAATTATAAACAGGTACAACTGAGACATAGGTACCAATAATACAGGATCAGAATACAGTTCTAATACATAAGACATAAACAGGAAAATAGAAAACATGTAGCGATAACAAAAACCAAAAGGCACAAAAAAATACAACAAATAAATATAAATACAGAGAAAAGCTACGAGACTGAGCCTGGCGGAACTTCCAGAGCTCAGCTCATGACAAGGCACGATTCCAGACTGTAACCAGTGCCTCTTAAACTGGACACCATAAACCATCTTGCACCCATATTAGGCTGATTTTAAAACTCTGTAAATCATTACAATGCATCATCCCTTTAATCCCCAAAAAAGTGTGAAACAGATGAACAGGCAGACACAATCAAAGCCATAAAACTTTAACTGCAATCCCAACAAAAGAAGAAAATTCTAATTGTATCAAGCAGCAAACTTCCACTTTTAAACACTTAATTACAGATTCTGCAAGGAGCATGAGATCAGTTTAGCATCAGTGCAGCAACAATTCAGCTTTAACATTCTTTCGGTCTGGCACAATAGCCTTGTGTGTTCATTACAGCCCCAACCTTGTACATACTCCAAGTGCATTGGTGTGTATGTCCTGCTGCCTGTCTAAGATGACAGAGATGGCACAGTGCCCGAAGACCCTGCGCTGCATTCCAATGGCCATTAATTGAGTGCCTGCCCATCATCCTGTCCCTGATTGATGACATAATTAGAGATGGGCCCATTTGATGGAGAAGCCTGGCAAACTCTTCTGTCTTTTGGCCTTTGTGTGGCTGCAAGGCCCTGGTCCCAGGAGCTTTGGTCTGTCACTAACCTTGCCCCAGCACAAAGAGGAGTATGCCTTCATGTGTGCCTGTGCCCGTGCACTCACACATGGGTAGGATAGCGTTCTCTGGTCCTGGTCTCCTTAACAATGAGCACAGCTTCAAGCTTGGGGAAGCTGATTAAATTAAAGTGCCTCACAGGCAATCATGCCAAGGTCGAAGAGATGCTGTGCAAACTGCTTTTGGCACCCAACTTTCCTCGGTGAGCGGAGACGCTTATCCAGCAGATGTGTGCAGTTTGGATTCAGGAGTGGCTGAATGGCCCGCGGAACGTGGAAAATTGAATTGTCACTGTTGATTTTGCCACTTGCATATCAGGGAGAAAATGAACTTTCAACAATAGCAAAATACGAGGTCTCAGTCGGTGTCTAGGAAGCCCAAGGTCCTGAGCAGACAGAGAGTGGGACTACTGGCTGCCTGTCTCCATCAAGAAGATTCGGTAAGATGTCAGGGGTAGAAGCTCTTCTGATTAACACGTCAGCTCAGCTGTGCCATACTCTGAATTGGTTTGTATCCATCACGTCTTATTAGTCCCCGATGACAACCGACCCAAACGTAGCTTCACCTCTTTATCGCTGCTCAGCAGAGGTGGGTAAAATGGGCAGAAATCATACTCAAGCAGAAACGTTTCTTCCTATAAAGCTGAATACACAAATGCTATGGGCTACAAGCTACAAGTTCACCCTGAACACTTTTTGGAGGAAATTTAATTTGCCTTCATATTTTCTTCTTCTTAAATTTCACAGATTCTTGAGACTTGGGACAAAACAGGATAATAAATAAATGAAAATAATAAAATTGATGCTCAGATAAATTAAACTCCATGGATGAATCTATTATATACGAGGCTACCTAAATATTTTTTTTCTTTTTAAAAAGTGCTTTGTCTTTCCATTGCTTCTTTTGTGTCAACACCATCAGACAACGATAACACAACTTAATTCATGCATTTGCTAGACCGACAAAAACTTCAAAGTCAGTTTTGAACCCACAAGAAAGTTACTTTCAATCTGTCCATATTTTCTATATTATGAAGATTTTCTGTGCTTTTATAATTGGACTGTATATTAGAATATCAACTTTAACCTCAACAGCAGCCAAAATGATGTTTAAATGTGAAAACATAAGAGGAGACAGATTACATTTTCACAAAAGACCAACAATCCTTCACAAAATAAATACCATAATGAAAAACTGTCAAAATATGAATCTGACGGAGGTGACATGGACCTGACAAAGCTGACGTTTATCTGATGGAGATGACAAAAACTTGAATTGGTAGTCATTTTAACTGAAATTTATTGAATTAATCATAACATTAAAACAATGAATGAGTAAATTTATAAAGATTTTATTTAAGATTTGTCTTACATATGACAAATGATCAATCAATCAAACTTTATTTGTAGAGCACTTTTCAAACTGTAGATGCTGTGCAAAATGCTTTACATAGATAAAACAGTAGACATATTTAGTTACATATACACACGTGGACAACATTGTTGGTACCCCTCTGTTAATGAAAGAAAAAACCACAATGATCACAAAAATAACTTGAATCTGATAAAAGTGGTAATAAATAAAAAATTCTATGAAAATTAACCAATGAAAATCATACAATGCTTTTGAATTGTGGTTCAAAAGAATTACTTTAAAAAACAAACTCATGAAACAGGCCTGGACAAAAATGATAGTACCCCTAGAAAAGATTGAAAATAATGTGACCATAGGGACATGTTCAACCAAGATGTGTCCTCTAATTAACATCACAGGTGTCTACAAACTTGTAATCAGTCAGTCGGCCTATTTAAAAGGTGACAAGTAGTCACTGTGCTGTTTGGTGACATGGTGTGTACCACACTAAACATGGACCAGAGGAAGCAAACGAGAGAGTTGTCTCAGGAGATGAGAAAGAAAATTATAGACAAGCATGTTAAAGGTAAAGGCTATAAGACCATCTCCAAGCAGCTTGATGTTCCTGTGACTACAGTTGCACATATTATTCAGAAATTTAAGATCCACAAGACTGTAGCCAACCTCCCTGGATGTGGCCGCAGGAGGAAACTTGATGAAAAGTGGAAGAGACGGATAATATGAATGGTAACAAAAGAGCCCAGAACAACCTCTAAACACAGCCATGGTGAACTCCAAGGTTAAGGTACATCAGTGTCAGATCGCACCATCCGTCTTTGTTTGAGCCAAAGTGGACTTCATGGGAGACGACCAAGGAGGACACCACTGTTGAAAACAAATCATAAAAAAGCCAGACTGGAATTTGCCAAACTGCATGTTGACAAGCCACAAAGCTTCTGGGAGAATGTCCTATGGACAGACGAGACAAAAACTGGAACTTTTTGGCAAGGCACATCAGCTCTATGTTCACAGACACAAAAATGAAGCATACCAAGAAAAGAACACTGTTCCTACTGTGAAACACGGAGAAGGTTCTGTTATGTTCAGGGGCTGCTTTGCTGCATCTGACACAGGGTGTCTTGAATCTGTGCAGGGTACAATGAAATCTCAAGACTATCAAGGTATTCTAGAGAGAAATGTGCTGCCCAGTGTCAGACAGCTTGGTCTCAGTCGCAGGTCATGGGTCTTGCAACAGGATAATGACCCAAAACACACAACTAAAAACACCCAAGAATGGCTAAGAGCGAAACATTGGACTGTTCTAAAATGGCCTTCTATGAGCCCTAATCTAAATCCTATTGAACATCCGTGGAAGGAGCTGAAACATGCCGTCTGGAGAAGGCACCCTTCAAACCTGAGACAACTGGAGCAGTTTGCTCATGAGGAGTGGGCCAAAATACCTGCTGAGAGGTGCAGAAGTCTCACTGACAGTTACAGAAATCGTTTGATTGCAGTGATTGCCTCGAAAGGTTGTGCAACAAAATATTAAGTTAAGGGTACCATCATTTTTGTCAAGGCCTGTTTCACGAGTTTGTTTTTTAAAATTATTCTGTTGAACCACAATCCAAAAGTATTGTCTGATTTTCACTGGTTAATTTTCATAAAATTTTTATTTATTACCACTTTTGTCAGATTCAAGTTATTTCTGTGACCACTGTGGGTTTTTTTTTTTCATTAACAGAGCTGTATTTGCACGATAGGACCCCACCCCACCCCTTCCAACCCTCCCATAAACACACCCACAAAGCACATCCACACACAGGCACATACACTACCCCCTATTTCTCTTACACACATAAATAGAAGTGACATTGCTCGGCACTGAGGCACCATATGAAGAAGCAACCATCCTGTGTTAAAAATGTACAGAAGGTTAAAAAGGTACAGAAAAAAACTAAGAGCACATAAAATAAAAGGAACTAAAAACCCATCCATCCATCTTCTTCCGCTTAATCATTTTCGGGTCGCGGGAGGGCTGGAGCCTATCCCAGCATCTTTGGGCGAGAGGCAGGGTTCACCCTGGACAGATCGCCAGTCCATCGCAGGGCCAACACAGAGAGACAGGCAACCATTCACTGTCACAATCATACATAATTTAGAATCCCCAGTTTGATGCCAATTAACCTAACTTGCAATGTTTTTTTTTGGCATGTGGGAGGAAACCGGAGAAATCCCGGAGTAAACCCATGCAGGCACAGGGAGAACATGCAAACTCCACACAGATCACTGTTGGTCAGGGGCTGGGATCGAACCCAGGATTCCCCGGCCAAGGGTGAGTTGCTGCACTGCCGCAGTGCTGACCACTCTTCCACTGTGCTGCCCAAACTAAAAACCTATACTTAAAACCTGAACTAAAACACATCAGTAAGAAAAGACAAGAAAATCTAAAAACAAATGGCACCAAGAAGAACATAAAACAATGGAACATAAATGATTACTTCAATAATAGACAGGTTTGTTAAAAGCCAAATTAAAAAGGTGGGTCTTGAGCCTTTTCTAAAAACATCTATTGAATCTGCAGCCCTGAGGCTCTCTGGCAGGCTGTTCCACAGACGAGGACCATAATAATGAAAGGAGGCTTCACCAAAGGTCTTGGTCTTGACTATGGGAACCATTAAAAGGCCGGTACCACAGGACCTCAGGGTCCGTGAGGGCTCATACGATAAAAGCAGCTCAGGTTGGTAAGAAGGCCCAAGACCACTGAGAGATTAAAAAACTACTAAGAGAACCTTAAAATCGATCCTAAAACACACGGCGAGCCAATGCAGCGATTCTAAAACTGGTGTAATATGCGCCCGCCCCCTGGTCCTCGTCAACACTCATGCAGCTGAATTTTGGAGCAGTTGGAGATTTGATATCCCTTTTTGGGGAAGACCAGAGAGCAGGGCATTACAATAGTCTATACGACTGGCAATAAAAGCATGCATCAAGACCTCCGTTCTGGCAAGAGAGAGAAAAGGGCGCACTCTGTCTATATTCCTGAGATGGTAAAATCTAATTTTTGTTAAATTTTTAATGTGTGAAATAAAATTAAAGTCAGAATCTAGAAGAACACTCAGGTTCTTGATACAATGTGTAGGTTTTAGACCGAGCAATTTGCGCAAAAGTTTCTCTCTCTTGTTTTCAGGGCCAATGATTAAAACTTCTGTTTCGTTCTGGTCGAGCTGTAGGAAGTTCTCTGCCATCCATAACTTTTTATCTAAAATACAGCTCAAAAGGGCATTAATTGGTTTTGTGTCATCAGGAGACGTGGCCATGTACAGCTGTATATCATCGGCATGGCTATGAAAATCGATGCCATGTCTCCTGATAACATGATAGATGATTTACAGATTATAGCCTGCAGTCATGCTGCTATGGTAACACAGTAATATTGGATGATAATTCTTCTTTTGTGCAGGTGTGTCTTGCTTGTTAATGGGTGTGGGATTACAATTTTGGAAGTTTTGGACTGTGTATTTATTTTTTTCTTGAATAGTGACTGATAATGTGACACTGACTTTAGACCAGAGGTCACATTTACTAAAAATTCTCTGTCATTGACAGATTTTGTTTTTAATCAGTGACAGAAACATCTGATGGTTTTTGATCATTTTGACAGATTACACAGTGGTCCTCTCCGGCATACAACTAGGAACATACCGGTCGCTATGGAGGGTGAGAATATGTATGGGCACATAATCATACCATGTAGGATAACTAAATAGACGGTTATGCTGTTTCATCCCACCTAGCAACAATGCTCTGCACTGTGTGTGTTTATATATTTACATATTTATTCCATCTAGCAACAATGCTCTGCACTGTGTGTGTTTATATATTTACATATTTATTCCATCTAGCTACAATGCTCTGCACTGGGTGTGTTTATATTTATATGTCTATATATTTATTCCATCTAGCTACAATGCTCCGCACTGTGTTTTTATATATCTACATATTATTCCATCTAGCTACATTGCTCCGCACTGTGTGTGTTTATATACTTGCATATTTATTCCACCTAGCTGCAATGCTCCATACTGTGGGTGTTTATATATTTACATATTTATTCCATCCAGCTACAATGCTCTGCACTGTGTGTCTGTGTGTGTGTGTGTGTGTGTATATATATATTTTATAGTAATATGTACATATGTATATTAGCTGCTCTTGCTTGCTTGTTTTTTCTTGCCTTCTGATTGTTGCTCTGAGTGTTGCTATCCCTGTGCTGTTGCAATCCTGGAATTTCCCCGTTGTGGGACTAATAAAGGCTTATCTTATCTTATCTTATCTTATTACACTGAGAATGATCTATTGTACCTTTTATTTAAAATGTCTTCCTGTCTATTTAATAGTGATTATCTAGCATCATCTCTCCAGCCTCTGTTCATCAGTTCAATGAATAAATAAATGTGTAATTTACGTGCCGTATCTTGTAGACCCATATGTAAAGAAAAGCTATTCATCATCTTATGAAATAAACATTAAAATAACAGGTGATGAGAGATTATGACCTACAACCTTGTCTGTAAAAATGACATAACAAGAAAGTTTAGCACAGCCTCTGGATAATGAGGGCACAAAGTGGAAAATGGGCAATGTGCTACACAAATTACCAAAGCCACTGGCAGAAGGTACAAAGTGCAGCACAAGTTTGTGCTTTAGCTCATTGTAATAGGGCCAGTGAGCTGCAGAAGAAAAAGTAAAGAAAGATGTGAGTTCAAAAAAAAAAAGAAGGAGAAAGAACTGGAAGCATAGCCAGACAGAATCAAGAAACAGACTCAAAGAAAAACCAGAGCATCTTCAGACAGAGACGGTCTAGAAAAATTAAAAAGCAAAACAAAAACAAGAACGCTAAAAAAATGAACTGTAAATGAAGAAAGCAGAGATGGCGTATAAAACAAAATGCAAAAGACCAGTCCATGTGAATCACCAAGAACCACCACTGAGAGAATGATGCATGGTAGAATTATATCTATACTTAAGCAAAGAAAACACATTTCAAAACTGATTACAGACTACTGGTTTCTGGCCAAGGAATAACTGAAATTATACTGGCTCAGAACACATTTGCTGTGCTCTCTGTAGCGCCACAATTCAATGCAAATTCAAGTATATAAAACAAGTATGCATGGTTTTTCCTTTACTTGTAAATGAAATCCATCCGCCTAGCCCTGTAGACAAGAATCTCACTGACTTTGTTGTAAAAGACCCAGCAGCAGATACTGATGGGAGTGTCTATAAAGTTTAAGTATGATTTTACTGACCATAATTGTGTAGTAATAGTGCGATGGAGATCGTGCAACCTTGCAGGGAGAGAGCAGACACAGGAGTAAGTATGTATAAATGGGCAGGTAGTATTGAGGAGATTCATTGGGTAATTGTGCTTACAGGATTCTCTGGAAGATGTTGGGTAGATGATGACAATCTCCAGCTGCAGGGAAGCTGGATGCCAGAAGTGAATCCTCTGCTGCAGTTTGCTTTAGAGGGGAACCGTGGCAGGCTGGCCAGGCCTGAGTGCCGGGGAAAGGAGTGGAGAAAGCAGTGAAGGTAAACGATGGTAAGTCACCTTACGCTGGGGAGAGGGGAGCGTGCAAAATGTGGGAAGTAAACAATCCAATCCGTGATGCAGGCGAGGGTCAGAGAAGGGCAGGCAACACAATGAGCAGGAAGGCAAATCCAGGTCAGCATGCAGGTTTGGAATTCCAAAGCAGACAAATGGTCAAAACACAAGAGACAAATTCACAGATATTATCAGGTAGTGGTGGGACAGCAGGCTCCGGACCTTCAAGGGTGCTCCGAGCTTGTCCAGGAAATATTCGGCAAAGCACGTTTCAAGGCGTGTATTGTTGACATCGTACCACGTGACTGGGTCAGGAAGCCATTCATGATTTTGCACTCAGCATGAAATAAAGTGAGCAGCGATCCACAATGGAACTCCCCGTCCCTCACGTTTTGTGTTGTCGATGTTTGACTGTGTAAGGCAGGGGTGTCAAACTCATTCCATGGAGGGCCAAGACCCTGCATGTTTTGCTTCTACCCAGTGTCTTCAGCAGGTGTTTTCACTGAACAGCAATCAGTGGGAAGAAATTCAGAGAAAGCACCTGTTGAAGACACTGGGTGGAGGTAAAACCTGCAGGGTCTTGGCCCTCCATGGAATCAGTTTGACACCTGTGGTGTAAGGGATTTGTCAGCCAATTTTCAGATGGAGCCAGCACCAAAAACATGGACTTCTCCCGTTTGGGAACAGTTTGAGCTCATTTCTTCCATTGATACATTTTTCACAAATAGTGGACATTTATCTTAACTGAAGTGATGGCCTAGTGGTAAAGCATTTGCTCTGTAACTGTTAGGCTGGGGTTCAAGTCCCAGCTGGGCCAGTGTTGGGTTTTTTCCCTCAAAAATTTATTTTTTTTCTGATGATTTTTTTTTTCTTGTGTATAGTCAACTTTTTATTGTAAATTTGAGGGTTTTTTTCTTGCAAATTTCTGACTTTTTTATGGAATTTAAAATGTGCATTTTTTTCCCATAGATGTGCAACTTTTTTCTAGCATGGTTGTCATTTTTTTCTCATACATTAGTTATTTTTTTCTCTCATGTTTTTGTGACTTAAACCCCTTGACGCCTATTGTCGAGAATTTGCATCAATCAAAAAAAAAAAAAAAAAAAACAACGATTTTCAATTATGAAAAAAATAAAAAAAACATTAAAAAAAATGTTAATGGTTGGAAATAAATTCAGGCGTCAAGGGGTTAAAAATTTTTGACTTCCTGATTTGCAACTGTTCCATCAAAAATTATAGATTTTTTTTCTTCCAAATTTGTGAATTTTTTGGGGAAAATATGCAAGTTATTCTCATAAGTTTTCCACTTTTTTTTAATAAATTGAAGAGTTTTTTCCTCAAAAATTTAGATTTTTTTTCTTGCAAATTTGTGACCTTTTCTTGAAAATGTGTAGTTTTCCATGCAAATTTGCAAGTTTTTATTCTTATAAATGTGCTTCTTTTTGTAGATTTGTGATTTTATTCTTAAAAGTTTGTATCTTTTGTTGTAAATTACTCTTTTTCAGCTCATAAATTTGCAACTTTTTCTTGCAGATTTATGACTTTTCTCATGAATACCTGCTGAGAGGTGCAGAAGTCTCACTGACAGTTACAGAAATCGTTTGATTGCAGTGATTGCCTCAAAAGGTGGTGCAACAAAATATTAAGTTAAGGGTACCATCATTTTTGTCCAGGCCTGTTTCATGAGTTTGTTTTTTAAAATTATTCTGTTGAACCACAATTCAAAAGCATAGTCTGATTTTCATTGGTTAAGTTTCATAGAATTTTTTATTTTTTACTTTTTACCACTTTTGTCAGATTCAAGTTATTTCTGTGACCATTGTGAGCTTTTCTTTTATTAACAGAGGGGTACCAACAATTTTGTCCACGTCAGTATTTAAAACACTTCTTATAAATGTGTGATCTTTTGTATAAATGGTATGTCTTCCCCATTAATTTGGGAACTTTTTTTAAATGTTAAAGGTTTTTTTTTCCTTCGTAAATTTGCTATTTTTTATGAATTTGTGACTTTTTTCTTATGAATTTGTGATTTTAACATAAACGCTTACTCAAAGTTTATGAAGAAACAGAGACAGGCGCCGCCCCATACACCTATGGTGTTCCACATGCTGTGGAAGGGATTAACTAAAAGTTTATGAAAGAAGCTGATGAAAAAGAAATTCTTGACATTGTTAACAAATTCAAAGACAAAGAATAAACTGATTCTAATTATTTCAGTATGTTCTTAGTTAAATGTTTTATTGATTGTTTTGTTAAACACTTCACTTTCATATGCAACATGTCACTTACTGCTGGTAAATTTCCAAAGAAAATGAAAATAGCAAGTGACATAACGCACGGCTCAGGAGACGCACACACACAGGCTCAGAGAAGTTCAAATAGTTTATTAGCAACAGGAGTGAATGAATGTGTGTCAGCGGGATGTAAATGTATTGGTGGCGGCGTCTGCTTCGGGCACAGAGGCAGGAGGCCGTACAGCCGGACAACCCTATGGGAAAAGCAAAAGGAGAAGGGTGACGGGCACACACCAACACAGGAGATTTGCAAGCAAGAGAGGAGCTTATTTGGAGGGCACAGATGACTGGCACATCAGAGGACGAGGTCCGGAAGACAGCCACCTGGAGAGCTCGGTGCAGCAGCGAGGAATAGGCGATGGAGAGGCGATGTCCGCCGCCGGGGAATCCACCTGTGCACAGGGGAGCAGACTTGAGAGAGAAAAGGAGGTAAGAGCTTCTTACCCGGGAGAATAGCTGAAGGTGAAGGAACTCACAGCGATGCATGAGAAGTCTAACGGCTTCAGGCCGAAGCTCAGGGCGAGGCGGCTTATATCCCTCGCCGCTGATGATGAGCAGGTGTGCGTGCAGGTGGCGCCACTGATGAGCGGTGCGGCGTGACAGCAAGAGTCGTTCCTCTGTGTAAGACTGGTGACAAACACTTATTGTCAAACTACAGACCCATCTCCTTGTTACCTCAGTTCTCCAAAATACTGGAAAAAATATTTGTTAAGAGACTAAATGATTTCATTGATAAGCACAATATACTCTGTGAACAACAGTATGGATTCACCTCACTGGCACTCATGGAATTTGTTGAACAGATTATGAATGCAACAGATAGAAGAACATACACAGTTGGATTATTTCTGGACTTACAAAAGGCATTTGATACAGTTGACCATAAATTACTCCTCAGTAAATTACATAAGTATGGCATCAGAGGAATTGCTTTTGACTGGTTACACAGCTATTTAGAAGACAGATATCAATATGTTCATGTGAATAATACAGACTCTGAGTTGCTGAAGATGGCATGTGGGGTACCACAGGGTTCTGTGCTTGGTCCATTGCTGTTTATTTTGTATATTAATGATTTATGTTCTGTGTCTAAATTGTTCAAGTGTATTTTATTTGCAGATGACACAACTTTTTTTTGTAGTGGAGAAAATCTTAAGCAGCTTCTAGATTCAGTTTATATATATATATATATATATATATAGTTCAAATTCTTGTTCTGTTCTGTGGCTGCTTTGCTGCATCTGGCACAGGGTGGCTTGAATCTGTGCAGGGTACAATGAAATCTCAAGACTATCAAGGTATTCTAGAGAGAAATGTGCTGCCCAGTGTCAGACAGCTTGGTCTCAGTCGCATGAGGAGTGGGCCAAAATACCTGCTGAGAGGTGCAGAAGTCTCATTGACAGTTACAGAAATCGTTCGATTGCATTGATTGCCTCAAAATGTTGTGCAACAAAGTATTAAGCTAAGGGTACCATCATTTTTGTCCAGGTCTGTTTCATGAGTTTGTTTTTTAAAATTATTCTGTTGAACCACAGTTCAAAAGCATTGTCTGATTTTCATTGGTTAATTTTCATAGAATTTTTATTTATTGCCACTTCTGTCAGATTCAAGTTATTTCTGTGACCATTGTGGGTTTTTCTTTCATTAACAGAGGGGTACCAACAATTTTGCCCACGTGTGTACAACTTTTTCCTCGTTAATTTGAAATGTTTTTCCCATATAAATTTGTAATTTTTAACCATATATGCACTACCGTTCAAAAGTTTGGGGTCACTTAGAAATTTCCTTATTTTTGAAAGAAAAGCACTTTTTTTTTCAATGAAGATAACTTTAAACTAATCAGAAATACACTCTATACATTGCTAATGTGGTAAATGACTATTATAGCTGCAAATGTCTGGATTTTGGTGCAATATCTACATAGGTGTATAGAGGCCCATTTCCAGCAACTATCACTCCAGTGTTCTAATGGTACAATGTGTTTGCTCATTGTGTCAGAAGGCTAATGGATGATTAGAAAACCCTTGTGCAATCATGTTAGGTCTGCAATGCTGTAATTGCTGCAAATGGAGGATTCTTTGACGAAAGCAAAGTTTGAAGGAAAAAATTATTATTTCAAATACAAATCATTATTTCTAACCTTGTCAATGTCTTGACTATATTTTCTATTCATTTTACAACTCATGGTGGTAAATAAGTGTGACTTTTCATGGAAAACACAAAATAATTGTCTGGGTGACCCCAAACTTTTGAACGGTAGTGTATGTCTAACTTTTTTTTTTAGTTTATGACTTTTTTCTTATATGTTTAGGACTTTAGTCTCATAATTTTTTTTTTTTTTTCTTATTCATTTCAGAAACGTTTCTTTTAAATCTGTTACTTTTTCTAATAAATTTTGTGACTTTTTGGATAATGTTATTTTTAGGTCACTTTGCATCTTTTATTAATAAAATTCAAAATGTTTTTATCATAAATTTGTCTTTTACTCATAAATTTGAGACTTTTTTCTCTTTGGCTGTTTTAATAACAGATTTTTTTTTTTTTTCTGCTTAAGGCTGTGTGTCCACCAAATGTGTTTTTTCAGCTGTGGGCGACTACTTTCTATTCATTCTCTATGTCAGGGGTGTCCAATCATGTGCCATGGTGGGCCAAGACCCTGCAGGTTTTCTCTTCTACCCAGTTTCTTCAGCAGGTGTTTTCACTGATCAGCAATCAGTGGGAAGAAATTCAGGGAAATCGGCTGCTGAAGACACCGGTTGGAGGTAAAGCCTGCAGGGTCTTGGCCCTCCATGGCACATGATTGGACACCCCCGCCTAGGCACTGAAACACTCTTGGTGGTGGCTGCTTTTTGTGGCTGCTTTTTGTCGCGGTGCTCAGTGCATTGAGACTACAGACCCATATATATATATATATATATATATATATATATATATATATATATATATATATATATAGTGGCAGGAGGAAGAAACACACAGGAGAAGAAAATGGGTTTTTATTTTATTTTTTCTTCTCAACTGCCACTAATTAAAAAAAGTGACCACTCCCGGACTCCAACACTGAGAAACACAAACCACGCCCCCCAACACCAAATCCCCCTGGGTGAGAGGTATCTCTTCAGTCTGCCACACAGCCTTCCCCCCCCCCCCCCCGACTCTCGAACACCCAGAGGGGACTCCCGTAGCCAAAATCAGTCTCTCACTGGGGGCCTGATGAGTCTGCCATAATGGCTGCGCCGTCCTCCACCCGGAGCCACCGGACAAACCTGTCATGGGGGGGCGTCCTCGTTTATGTCAGGAGGGTGAAACACAGTCTATAGCAGGCTGGAAACCAGAAACCTTATCTAGTGCAGACCTACCTTGGGTCTTAGAAGTGGGGGCGACCCCGACGGGGGAACTGGGCTGAAACCATAGGCTCATCCGCCATAAGATGAGCGGATGCGCTTAAGGTGAGCTTAAGCCTGTCTAACGTGACCCGCTGTTTACGGCCACCCATCTCTAGCACAAAACTCTTAGGGTCTGTCTCCAGAACCCGAAATTGACCATCGTATGGGGGTTAGAGAGGCGAGAGGTGAGCGTCATGTCGCACAAAACGAAACAGGCCGCACTGAGCTCAGTAGGCACAAACGATCATGAAAAACAGTGGTGAATGGGGCTCAGAGCCAGTGTGCCATCGGACGAAAAAGGGTTGATGGCAGGGCGGGCCTGCAGGGCGTAACTTTTGGGCAAAAACTCTCCCGGAATGTGGAGCGGCTGACCAAAAACCAGTTCAGCAGGCGAAGCATCGAGATCTTCTTTAGGAGCTGAACGCAACCCAAGCATCACCCAAGGCAAACGATCCACCCAAATATCATGGGAGAGCGCAGCATGCAGCGCCACTTTCAGCGACCGGTGAAAACGTTCACACAAGCCATTAGCCTGAGGGTGGTACCCTGTAGTACGGTGTACCTGCACTCCCAAGGACGCTGCAAGCACCTACCAGAGCTCCGACATGAACTGGGGGCCCCTATGGGAGGTAATATCTGATGGGGTGCAAAAAAGCGCAACCCAGGAAGAATGAAACACTCGTGCCATGTCCGCAGCTGAAGTGGAGGACAGAGGGACTGCCTCTGGCCACGTAGTGATCTGATCCACTATGGTGAGCAGGTGCATAAAACCTGCAAAGGGGGTAGAGGACCCACCAGGTCCACATGCACATGGTCAAAACATTTAGCCGGAATCCGAAATGGTTCTGGGGTCCCTTGGTGTGCTGGTGGACTTCAGCACATTGACACTCCAATCATGTGGCCGCCCACCTATTGACATCCCTGTGGAGGCCAGGCCAGACAAACTTGGCTCCAACCAGTTTTACGGACACCCAAACTCCAGGGTGAGAGAGGGACTGAACTGAGTTGAAAACTTGACGGCGCCAGGTGGCAGGGACAGCAGGGTGGGGGCGACTGGTGGAGACATCGCAGAGGAGAGTAGGACCGCCCTCCTGCATCACTGCCTCCTCAAGTTTGAGCGCTGTGCCTGTAGACTGAAGGGCCAGGATGTCCTGGTCGTTGGGCTGCTTAGCTGCCATGGCAGAAAAATCCAACCTGAAGTGCACCAGACACACCAGCACACGTGACAGGCAATCAGCAACGGGGTTGGACTTTCCAGCCACATGCTGAACATCTGTTGTGAACTCGGAGCTGGCCACCAGATGGTACTGTTGACGAGCAGACCATGGCTCGGTCACCTTGGACATAGCGAACGTCAGTGGTTTATGATCTACATAAGCCGTGAAAGAACGACCCTCCAATAAGAAACGGAAATGATGGGTCACCAGGTACAGCACCAGCAACTCCCGGTCAAAAACGTATTTATGCTTGCAATCCCGCAGCTTGCGACTGAAAAACACGAGGGGCTACCACGCCAACAACCACTACCCCCACAGCTATGTCGGAGGCGTCTGTTGTCAAATCTATGGGTGCTGTGGGTACAGGGTGAACGAGTAGTGCAGCATTCACAAGGGCGCATTTAGCTCCGTCAAAAGTTCTGACCCGTTTGGGAGTGCAGGTGACAGGGTCGTTGGCTTTTTTTAGCCCCAGAGCCTCATAAAATGGCTGCAGGAGGTGGGCAGTGTGAGGGAGGAAGCGATTGTAAAAATTTACCATGCCTAAAATTCCTGCAGTACCTTAACAGAGTCCAGATGGGGAAATTCAGCCACTGCTTGAACCTTAGAAGGCAATGGAATCGCGCCTCACCATGAAATGTGGTGGCCTAAGAAATCAGTCACCGGCAGCCCAAACTGACACTTAGCTAGGTTGATGATCAGGCCATGTTCTTCAAGGCGCCCAAAAACTTGTTTGAGTTGCGATAGCTGTTCTTCGACTGACGGACTGACCACTAATATGTTATCAAGGTAGACAAACAAGAATGGGAGGTCACGTAACACCGAGTCCATCAACTTCTGAAATGTTTGGGCCATGCCTTTAAGGCCAAACGGCATGCGCAGGAATTCAAAAAGCCCGAACGAGGTAATTATCGTGGTCTTGGGGACGTCCTCCACACGCACAGGAACCTGGTGATAACTGCGCACCAGATCCACCTTTGAAAAATTTGCAGAGCCCACCAAACACACAGAAAAATCTTGGATGTATGGAACAGGATAACGATCATCAGCGGTGATGTTGTTAAGCTGAAGAAAATCACCACACAGCCGCCACGACCCATCTGCCTTAGGTACCATGTGAAGCGGCGAGGACCATGAGCTGTTAGAACGCCTCACTATTCCTAAACGTTCCATAGTGGCAAACTCCTTTTTCGCTATGGCCAACTTACCCACATTGAGGCGTCGCACGTGCACAAAAACTGACAGCCCCACGGTGGGGAAGAAGTGCTCCACCCCGTGGTTTGTAGCAGCGGTGGAAAAAGCAGGCGCTGTAAGTGACAGATAATTTTTCAGCAAACGCAGAAAAACATTATCCAACGCTAAAAAGTTAGCGTGTGACAACAGCCCAGCTCCCACAGCCTCACACGGAAAAGTGGCAAAAAAAACCACAGCATCAATCAATCGGTAGTTAGCAACATCAACAAGAAAACCATCTGCACACAGAAAATCTGCGCCAACAATAGGTACTGTAATGGAAGCGATTACAAAGTCGCACTCAAAACTGTGCCCCTGGAAACAAACAGTCACAGACCTTGTGCCAAATGTCTCAGTGGAAGAACTGTTAGCTGCACTTAAACGCGAGCCGTTGCCCGCTGCCAGTCTGTCTGTGCTTGTAGGCGGGAGCAGGTTCTTCTGTGAGCCAGAGTCCACTAGGAAACGTCTCCCTGACAGCGAGTCTTTAATGAAGAGAAGCTCACCTCATCCGCCAGCGCCCACAACTGCCACTGAGTGCTGGCTCTGGAATTTTCCCGTTGTCTCAAACGTGCATGGAGGAAAGCAGCGCTTAGCTTTTCTGCCAAACCACCAAGCCTGACAGGGAGAGGATTTTTTCCGCTCTTTCCATGGCCGATAGGCTATACCTCCGAAGCAGGAACTGTTTGATGGTGGGGTATTTACTGTGCTGTGGGGGCGTGCGACGCAACTGCATGACACGCCGTGTTGACTGCTGATCCAGAGCAGCAACTACCAAGTACTACCTGGTTTCATCTGCAGTGATTCCTTGCAGGTGGAACAGTGCTACGATATGCTGGAACCACAAAGCCGGGTCGTTATGCCAAAACTCCGGAAGTTTCACAGCCACAGTGCAAGCAGCCGGCATTGCAGGTCAGGGCGACACAGCTGACGAGGAAATGCAGTTTTCTTCTGTGTCAGACATGCTTGAATCGAGGTCACCAATGTGGCAGGAGGAAGAAACACACAGGAGACAAAGGTGGGTTTTTATCTTTACTCCTCAACTGCCACTTAACAACTAACAGTGAACAGTCCCGGACTCCAAAACCGGGAAGGGAAACACAAACCATGCCCCCCAACCCCAAATCCCACTGGGTGAGAGGTACCTCTTCAGCCTGAGACACACACACACACACACACACACACACACACACACACATATATATATATATATATATATATAATTTTTTTTATAAATTTGCAACTGTGGCCAATCAGAAGAACAATATCAGGATTGATCCCAATGAAATAGGATTATAAATGTACTGAAACTGCAAAACATTTGGTAATACCAGGTAAGTTACACTGTCAACAAGAACATTTATGACCAGTTTTCAAATCAGTGATGTCAAGTTACTCAACAACTGTGACCAAATGTACTTGAGAAAAGGTAGAGCCTTTTCTTTAAAAATGTACCCAGAGTAAAGTTGCAGTGAAACGAATAAAGTACAATGTGATGAAAAGGTTACTTGAGTACATGTGCTTGAGTAAATGTAACTAGTTTCTACCCACCTGCTCCTCACTACAAAATATGTTGAACTATTCTTTGATGACTACTGATGCTTTTATCATATATGTCAAATGGTTTAATGAGTGTTAAACAATGTTAAATGTGTGCAGCAGCCTTCATGCTTACAAGACCTCAGAGAACCCAATTAATGTAGACAGAAGATGGTAGCAGACACATTATTTCTAATCCTTGTGGATTTTGAATTAAACACTTTCCTGCTGGCAGTTTCTAAAACACCATTTATGACTGGTCTGCACAGATGTGTTCATGGTTGAGGGTCATTTTAATTATGTATCCATGTGAGAAGGACACAAGGAAGAGAGGCCACCAAATATAAAGCAGTATTTTTGTTTGTTTTAATAACTAGGACCGGGGCAATTAAAGTGAAGCCTGCACGCCATAGGTGTCTCTCAGCAGTATTTTGTATGCCCCTTGAATGAATGTAAATGAATAAATGGATCATGTTAAATTACAGCTTTAAAGCTTCACTAGTTATTGCTACATCCGTTGCCAGAAAGAATTAATCAGCAAGAGACATTTCCAGTGTTTTACACCCAGTTTGCCACGGCAAACATTCTCCAAAGACCACTGGGCAGCAGGGGGCCAGTTGAAATATGTCAAGGTGAAATTAAACCATCTCCTTTTCATCCTAGCCTGAAATAAGAAAAACTAAAAACTAAAAAAAAAAAAATGAGTATCTCAAAGATTAAGGGTACGCTCAGACACGATGCAGGGTGAGGGCTTATGTCACTCCGCCCATGTGAGCACAGTCGTAGGACTCAAGAAAACACATAGGAGTTCAACCTGTGGTGGGGTCAGGCCACCTTCACAGCTTCTGTGACCACTCTGCGGCTGTCACAGAAAATCCCAGGGAAACGCCATCGTGCTTGGGCTCTCAGCAGCATTCAGAGGAGCACACGGCTGGGGGGGATGCTGCTGCGTCCTCCAGAGACCGCATTCTGGTCCCGGCTGCTCCCGGCAGGATGTCACAGGTGGTCACAAATCTCAGCTGCGAGCTCCAGTCTGCGGGTAGCGGTCTTGTTTGTCAACTAATTTGTTCTCTATTGTTGGTGAACGCTTCCGGCATGAAGCAGATTATTCACCTGAGTTAAGCAGGTCCAGTTAACAAGATGTTTTTGTTTTTTTTTAACAATAACTGCACAGAGCTTCTGTGTTCTTACACTGAAGCCACTGAACCATGATCGGTGTCCAGACCAGATCACAGAGGCCGCACCAGCTGAAGCATACATCCATCTTCTACCACTTAGTCCTTTTCAGGTTGCCGGGGAAGGGGTGGGGGGTGCTGGAACCTATCCCAGCATCTTTGGCCAAATGGCAGGGTACACCCTGAACAGACTGCCAGTCCATCGCAGGGCCAACACAGAGACACAGACAACCATTCATTCTCACATTCATACCGAAGGACAATTTACAATCCCCAGTTGATGACAGCTAACCTAACCTGCATGCCTTTGGACTGTGGGAGGAAACCAGAGTACCCAGAGAAAACCCACACAGACATGGGGAGAACATGCAAACTCCACACAGAAGGGTCACTGAGCAGAGGGTGGGATCGATGCCATACCTTCTTGCTGTGCTGCCACAGTGCTAACCAACTGCTCCACCAAGCTGCTCCTCCTGAACATGCAGTCTGTCGTAAAAAGTAAATGGTTTTATGATGTCTTGATTTGAACATAAAACTTAATTGGCTGGTTTCACGTTCAAGGCTTAAATAAAACCAGGACCAAGATAATCTGGTTTAAACTAACTAACTAACTAACCTGCACTTATATAGCACTTTTCTAGTCACAAAGACCACTCAAAGCACTTTCACTAGTACTAACCCTCTATTCTAAGGGCCTATGATTAATTATGATTAATTATTAATTATGATTAGTTAATAAACATTAATCAAAAGGGCCCTATTAGGACCATCATCCACAGACTTTTCCGACAGACTTTCCACCGTATGTCAGTGTTTTGTTAGTTTCTGTCAGCGCATTGTCTGTTTTTCACGCTTTGCATTATGCCATCAAATTACCAGTAGACAGTGTGCTTGCAAAGCCCTAGGAGGTGGAGGCTCACTTCAAAGAGGTATGGCAGTGTGCAATCTAATGCATGTTATTATTACAGTGCATTCCATAAGAATCTGCTTTTGAAAAAAGAGGTCTATCATCAGAAGCAGATTGTTTAATGATATTTCAGTGGCATGTTTTGAAATCGGGCAGCTCCAGAGCTCATGAGGAAACGACATCTGCTGGGATCTTATTTTAAGAGAGAGAGTTGTGACTTCCGGTTATGGCGGCCACGTAGGAAGACATGTTTCACACTGCTCTGCTCTTGAAAAATAAATTTTAAAAAAATTACTAAAACTCTCTTAATTGGAACAAAAACCCATCCTAGCGTTTTGGCGTGGATATGGTAAAGACTAAGGCTGGAAAATTAGGTGGAGGAAAAGGCAACTCGACAAAACAACCCAAGCTAACAGACTTCCACGCTCGAGGCAAAACAAAGAAAATTCCAGAGGCAATGGCGGAGGAGGGAGCCAGCGGTGGAGCAAGAACTGCTGAAGAGGGGACAAACGCAGTACTCACTGTCATCAACTCCATGAGAACAGAATTTTCATCTAAATTCGACGGGATTATAACAGCGATAGAAGGTATGAGAAAAGAAATAAACGACTGCATGGAGCGAGTGTTGCAGGCGGCGCTCCGAATTTCAAGCACTGAAGATGACGTCACCAGTCTGCAAACTAAACTGCAAACACTGGAATTAAAATGCAAACATCTAGAAGATAACGTCGTAGACTTGGAATCCCGCTCGCGACGGAATAATTTGAGGCTGGTGGGCCTCCCGGAGGGAACGGAGGGACGGGACCCATGTTCCTTTTTGGAAAAGTGGATTCCAGAAGCGCTGAATAACGCGGATCTGCAGTCATCGGTCGTTTTAGAGCGAGCTCACCGAATCGGCTCACCGAGAGATAATAAGACACCACCGAGGACGCTGATTATGATGTTCCTCAACTACAGAGACAAGATGACAGTCACCAATGCGGCGCGAGCTAAAGGGGAAATTAAATACCAGGACCAACAGATGCGGTTCTATCCGGACTTGGCTGCAGGAATACAACAATTGAGAAAGCAGTTTGACCTCACCCGCAAAGAGCTGCGCAACTTAGGGATTCGTCACGGAGTAATTCATCCGGCAAGACTGCTGGTCACATATAAGGGGAGAACCCATACCTTCAAGACCCCTCAAGAGGCGCAGGAGCTCATCAAGCAGATCCAAAAGGAGACTGGCAGGAGCTAAGCATGAACATGACAAAGGTAGAGCATTTAAGCATATGTACAGACATCTGATTGATCTGAAACATAAACATGTCTATAAAATACAGACTGTATTAAAAAAAAAGTTATGATGTACAACGTTGCTATAAAACTTTGAAGTTATGTTGAAAAAACTACAGAAGGGAGTTAATGTCATAAGAATAGTAATAGAGTCAGGGTTATTGAGAGGAGAAAGAGAGAGTGGTTTGACTGATCCTCGCAGGTGTGGAACAGTCACTAGCTATAACGGGAGATGGAATTTTTTTGATTTTGGGGGGATTACCACGAATGTGGGGAAAGGGAATCTGTTTTTGTTTAGTTTGTAGGATGACTGTTCCATCATCCATGTTTTTGCTTCTCTGTAAGGGTATGTTCATATTGCAAGGTAATCTCAAACTCTTTATTGATCATAGATCAAAGCGTTAATCTTAATTTAACTTCATGGAATTGCAGAGGTCGACAAAATCTTAAAAAACTTAAACAAGTTATGAATAAAATAAAAGACAGATTCAAAAATTGTATTTTTACAAGAAACTCATCTATTAGAGGAGGATGTAAAAAGAATTAGGAAAAGATGGCAAGGTAATGTGTTCACCTCTTCATTTTCATCCTGAGCTAGGGCAGTTATGATCCTCATACATAAAACAGTCCCATTTCAAACAAAAAATGTAATTAGAGACAAATTTGGAAGATATCTCATTATCCAAGGATCGTTGTTATTAGAAAATATAAATCTGGTGAACTTATACGGCCCCAATATTGATGATCAAAACTTCTTTGTTAATTTATTCCTCACTTTATCATCACTTACAGGGCAACATATAATAGCAGGGGATTTTAATTGTACATTGAATCTCAGTATAGATAGATCAACAGGACTGGACTGTACGCACAATGGATGTAGGATGACCATTAATACTTTTATGAAAGAATTGAGATTGCTAGATATATGGAGAGAAATGAAACCACAAGTCAAAGCCTATTCTTGTTATTCTAATACCTATAAGACATTCTCACGTATAGACTACTTTTTGATCTCTACAGAATTAAGGTCCAAGATTCAAAACTGTTTCTATGATAACATTGTGATCTCTGATCATGCACCCTGCTGTCTAGTATATGTAGATAAGAAATTGACAAAGAGCCCAGTTAGGTGGCATTTTCAACATAAATGGCTTCAGGATGAGGAATTTGTTAAGTGCATAGAAAAACAGATAGATGAGTTCGTTGATATCAACACTACACAAACAACGGCATGTATAAAGTGGGAGGCTTTCAAAGCTTTTATTAGGGGGCATATTACTAGTTATACAGGTTCAAAATCTAAGAAGACCCCAGAGGAGAGAGTCCAATTGGAAGGTAAAAAAAAAAAAAAAAAAAAAAAAAAAAACTTACGGCGCCACACGAGTCGGCTGCCTTTTGCAACAGCGGTTCAATTCTGAGTTTTTTTTCTTTCTTTATTTACACACTTTATACATCACGGACACACAGATCACCCCAAAATGCCTCTCGAGCCGGCGGACGGAGCCACTGTTTACAGCAGGAGACGGTACAGCAGGGAACAGCTGCTTGGACTTAATCGCCACTCGGTGCTGACGAAAAAACTCGACGTACCGAGAGAAATAAGGCGAAAACGATGTGGTTGTCGGGCTGGTGTTAGACGGCGGACAAGGAGTATAAGGTACAGACCCACCTTCTCATCCGTTATTATGGGGAATGTACGCTCTATACTGGGAAAGGTAGATGAGCTAGCGGCTATCTGCCGTTACGATAGCACATACCGGGAGTGCTCTCTCCTTTTGTTTACTGAGACGTGGCTAACTGAACTAGCAGCAGATGCTAACATTGAGCTGGAGGGTTTCCACATGATACGGGCAGACCGAACACCAGACAGTGGCAAAGCAAGGGGCGGTGGAGTGATAATGTATGTTAACAACAACTGGTGCAGACCGAGACATATCACTGTTAAACAACGTCACTGCAGCAAAGACATTGAGTTGCTAGCTGTTAGCATGCGGCCTACATATCTCCCGAGAGAACACTCACACGTGATCTGCATTGTTGTTTATGCAAATCCGACGGCGAACGCTGGGACAGCGGGTGACGTCATCCATTCAGTAACCAGCAGGCTGCAGACAGAACGCCCAGATGCTCTTCTCCTCATCTCAGGCGATTTCAACCATGTTTCACTGTCTCCCATTCTACCCACGTTTACCCAGTATGTCACATGCCACACTAGAGACAATAAAACACTGGACTTATTCTACGCAAACACTAAGGAGGCGTACACCTCATCACAACTCCCCCAACTCGGGAGATCGGATCACAACTTGGTTCATCTCCGGCCGGTGTACAAACCCCTAGTGCACAGACAACCCCCGGCCATGCGCACAGTGATGTTATGGTCTGAGGAGGCAATGGACACTCTAAAGGGCTGTTTTGAAGCCACCCCCTGGAAGAAGCTCTGCGATCCACATGGTGAGGACATCGATGGCCTCATTCACACCTTCACGGGCTACCTCAGCTTCTGTGTGGACAAATCCGTTCCCACCAAGACCATACGGTGTTGCTCAAACAACAAACCCTGGATCAACCCTGAGATTAAAACACTTCTGAGAGAGAAGAAGAAGATCTTCAGGTCGGGGAACAGGGAGATGCTGAAATCCGTACAGAGGGAGCTGAGGAGAAAGATCAGAGAAGGCAAGGACAGCTTCAGGAGGAAGATGGAGGACAAGCTGCAACAGAGCGACATCAGCGGGGTCTGGAGAAACCTCAAAACCATCTCTGGGCTCCAGAATACCTCCCCCCAGGCCACGGGGGGCAGGGAGTGGGCGAACAATCTGAATTTGTTTTTCAATAGGTTTGACCAACCGCCCTCCCCCCTGACTGCACAACAACCACTGCTGCCTGTAGAGACATCAAGTCCTGCTGCCCACTCCCCACTCCACCAACACCCCCCCACTCCCAACAGACAGCCCCCCATCCTGACCCTGACCAGGACCCAGGTGAGGACGGAGCTGAGGAAGATCAAGGCGAGGAAGGCGTCGGGACCGGACGGCATCAGCGCAAAGCTCCTCAAGTCCTGTGCAGACCAGCTGTGTGGGATTGTGACATACATCTCCAACCTGAGCCTGAAGCTGGGGAGGGTACCACAGCTGTGGAAAACATCTTGTGTGGTACCTGTACCAAAAACTTCCCACCCCAAAGACCTGAACAGCTACAGACCGGTGGCCTTGACGTCCCACTTGATGAAGACCCTGGAGAGACTGCTCCTTGCTCACCTCCGCCCCCTAGTGGAACCAGCGATGGATCCACTCCAGTTCGCCTAACAGCATGGCATTGGGGTGGAGGATGCGGTGATCTTCCTCCTTCACCGTTCTCTGTCCCACCTGGAGAAGCCCGGGAATGTGGTGAGGATCATGTTCTTTGACTTCTCCAGTGCTTTCAACACCATCCAACCGATGATCCTGAAGGACAAGCTGCTGCGCGCAGGGGTGGACCAGCACCTGTCATCATGGATCCTGGACTATCTCACGAACCGGCCTCAGTTTGTGAGAACCCGGGACTGTGTGTCCGACACGATCATCAGTAGCACGGGGGCCCCCCAGGGAACGGTGTTGGCTCCCTTCCTGTTCACTCTTTATACTGCGGACTTCTCACACAACACAACACACTGCCATCTACAGAAGTTCTCTGATGACTCTGCGATCGTTGGCCTCATCTCCAATGGAGATGAAGCTGAATACAGAGGGCTTATCCAGGACTTCGTGGACTGGTGCCATCGGAACTGCCTCCAGATCAACGCGAGGAAAACTAAGGAGCTGGTGGTGGACTGCCGCAGGCAAGGAAAACCCCTCACAGCACCAGTAAATATACAGGGAACAGACATTGAGATGGTGACATCCTACAAGTACCTGGGTGTTCATCTGAACAATAAACTAGACTGGTCACACAATACTGACACACTCTACAAGAAGGGACAGTGCAGGCTGTTCCTACTGAGGAGACTCAGGTCTTTTGGTGTACAAGGGGCGCTGCTGAAGACATTCTATGACACGGTGGTGGCATCAGCCATCACTTTTGGAGTGGTCTGCTGGGGCAGTGGCATTACTGCAGCCGATAGGAAGAGACTGAACAAACTGATCAAGAAAGCTAGCTCCGTCCTGGGGCAGCGCCTTGATCCGGTGGAGGAGATAGGAGAGAGAAGGACTGTGGCTAAACTGTCATCTCTGCTGGAGTCCGAGTTCCACCCTATGCAGGACATACTGAATGCACTGAGGAGCTCATTTAGCAGCAGACTACATCATCCCAGGTGCACAACCGAGAGGTTTTGCAGGTCCTTCCTACCAACGGCTGTCAGACTGTACAACCTAAGCAGGGCTGCTCGCAGAGATAGCAAAAAGACGTAACAACCTAATAGTTTTTTGAATGCAAAAGATGCAATAGACTTACACAATGGTCCCCTCCGGCATACAACTAGGAAAATACCGGTAGCTACGGAGGGTGAGAATATGTATGGGCACATAATCATACCATGTAGGATAACTAAGTAGACGGTTGTGCTGTTTCATCCCATCTAGCAACAATGCTCTGCACTGTGTGTTTATACATTTACATATTTATTCCATCTAGCTACAATGCTCCGCACTGGGTGTGTTTATGTTTATGTTTATATTTATATATCTATATATTCATTCCATCTAGCTACAATGGTCCGCACTGTGTGTTTATATATCTACATATTATTCCATCTAGCTACATTGCTCCGCACTGTGTGTTTATATATTTACATATTTTTTCCACCTAGCTGCAATACTCCGTACTGTGTTTATATATCTACATATTATTCCATCTAGCTACATTGCTCCGCACTGTGTTTATATATTTACATATTTATTCCATCTAGCTGCAATGCTCCGTAGTGTGTTTATATACTCATATATCTATCCCATCCAGCTACAATGCTCTACACTGTGTCTGTGTGCATATATATATATATATATATATATATATATATATATATATATATATATATATATATATATATATATTTATAGTAATATGTACATATGTATATTAGCTGCTCTTGCTTGCTTGCTTTTTTTTTTTTCTTGCCTTCTGATTGTTGCTCTGAGTGTTGCTATCCCTGTGCTGTTGCAATCCTGGAATTTCCCGGTTGTGGGACTAATAAAGGCTTGTCTTATCTTATCTTATCTTAAATAAAAATTCTTCAAGAAAAGGTGTATGCAGGAAGTAACCCACAGTTAGAAAACAAATTACTGATTCTGAGAGATGAATATGACAAAAAATCAGCGAATAGAGCTGCCTGGAGTCTTCTAAGATTGAAGCAAACTTTTTATGAACAAGGTGAAAAATCAGGAAAATTATTGGCATGACAGATTAAACAATTAGAATGTAAAACACCACTTACCAGTATTATAAGTAACGGACAGGTAGTTATAGATCCTTTAGAAATTAATAGTGCCTTTAGAGATTATTATGAAAAACTATATGATACAAAAAATGAAACTGACTTAACAAAACTAAATGGGTTTTTGGGTGGATTATCCATACCAGGTAATCCAAATGAAAACAGGGAGATACTGGAGTCTAAAATTAGTCAAGAAGAAGTTGGACAAACCATTGATAATATGAAATCAGGAAAAAGAGCAGGACCAGATGGTCTTCCAGTCGACCTCTATAAAAAATTTAAGAATAATTTAATAAAACCACTTCTGGAAATGGTTTTAGAAGCATTTCAAAATGGTAATTTACCATCATACATGAATAATGCCTTACTAATACTGTTGCCAAAGCCAGGTAAACCCTCTAATAAATGTGAAAACATGAGACCAATAAGCCTATTAAATGCTGATCTTAAAATAATCTGTAAAATTTTAGTAAAACGACTACAAGAAATATTACCAAATATTATTAACCGAGATCAGAATGGCTTTATAATGGGAAAACAAGGCTTCCATAATGTAAGAAGACTATTTAATATTATTTATTCCAATAAAGAAGCACCGGATACAGCTCTCCTATCAATGGACGCTGAAAAGGCCTTTGATAGGGTCGAATGGCCCTATCTTTTTGAAGTCCTACAAAGGTTTGGACTTGGAAATAATTTCATAAAATGGGTCCAGATAATATACAATAATGCTACAGCAGAAATCCTAATAAACAGCAATATCTCAAAATCAATAAAAATCAATAGAGGATGTTGACAATGCTGTCCACTTTCACCTTTATTGTTTACTATGGCAATTGAACCTTTAGGGATGGCAGTACGTTTACATCCACAAATATATGGAATTAAAGTAGGACCAACATAACATAAAATCTCCCTGTATGCAGATGACATAATTTTGTTTATGTCGAATTTTAAAAAATCAATTCCGATCTTGTTAAATTTAATAAAGAACTTTGGGGATATATCAGGATATAAAATAAACAAAACAAAATCTTCAATATTAATGTTAAATGAGACCCAGAGAAATCATCCATCTCCTGAGGTAAACCATTTCAATGTTGTAGATCAGTTTAAATATTTAGGAATTCAAATTTTGCCTAAGCTAGAATCAGTCGCCAATGCCAACTATGAAGCCTTAATGACAAATATTAATGAGCTGCTTCAGAGATGGATGTCACTACCAATGTCGATGATCGGGAGAATTAATATACTTAAAAGTAATATCTTACCAAAAATACTTTATTTATTTCAAAACATTCCTTTACCACCACCTTCAGATCTATTCTCAAGAATTAAAAAAAAAGTTAGTGGAATTTATATGGAACAATAGGAAGGCTAGATTACGTTTGTCCTTACTATACTTACCATTTGATCGTGGAGGTCTGAAATGTCCAAACTTTATGTTGTATTACTGGTCAGCACAACTGAGGTCTATGACATATTATTTTTCATCAAATGATCCTCCTCACTGGACTGAAATGGAATCATACAATTTACCTTTACCTCTTCCCTTATTCATATACTCATTATCTCACTCACTTATTCATACACTAGTACATTATATCTGGCAGGGAAATAAATTTTTATCTTTATTCTTAAATGAGTCTTTCGAATACATTCTGTTAACTTGACACAAAGATGACTGCACTATTTTTTCACTTCTCAAGCTCTTTTTAATGCTGATAAGTTATGTTCTGTGTTTTGCCATGGTTGTTGTTGATGTGTATGGATTGAGTGTTGTTTGTAGTTTTTTTTTTTTTTTTTATGTGGGAGGGGGCATGTGCAGTTTTGTTGTGTTTTTTATGCAATGACAATAAAGGCTCAATCTAGACTCGGCTAAAAAATTACAGAAACAAGTTAAAAATCCAATTGTAAAGCACATGATCAAAATATGGTGTGAAACTAAAAAAATATTTAAAAGAACCACACTCATTGTCACAAGTTAGCCCAATATGGGGTAATCAATATTTTACACCAGGGAGAGCAGATATTGTATTTAAAGTATGGAATTTAAAAGGGATTCAAAAGATTCAAGACTTCTATTTGTCACGCTCAGATAACATAATGTCTTTTGAAGAATTGAGGATTAAATTCAATCTCAATAGAACACATTTTTTTAAATATCTTCAGCTTAGAAATGTTATTCATTCAAATCAAAATAATGCTCTTACCTGACCCACTTATTCAACTTTGGAAAAAAATTTGATGAAAGATAGTAAGCGAAAGGGTATTATTTCAGAGTTTTACAACTCAATGACACTATACTCAAGTGAAAACTCACAGAAAAGACTGAATGACTGGAAAGAAGACCTGCAAATTGAAATTTCAGTGGAACAATGGGAAATGGCTTGTGCAGGAGCTCAAACCAAATCAATAAATGTACACTACCGTTCAAAAGTTTGGGGTAACTTAGAAATTTCCTTATTTTTGAAAGAAAAGCACTTTTTTTCAATGAAGATAACTTTAAACTAATCAGAAATACACTCTATACATTGCTAATGTAGTAAATGACTATTCTAGCTGCAAATGTCTGGTTTTTGGTGCAATATCTACATAGGTGTATAGAGGCCCATTTCCAGCAACTATCACTCCAGTGTTCTAATGGTACAATGTGTTTGCTCATTGCATCAGAAGGCTAATGGGTGATTAGAAAACCCTTGTGCAATCATGTTAGGTCTGCAATGCTGTAATTGCTGCAAATGGAGGATTCTTTGACGAAAGCAAAGTTTGAAGGAAAAAATTATTATTTCAAATACAAATAATTATTTCTAACCTTGCCAATGTCTTGACTATATTTTCTATTCATTTTACAACTCATGGTGGTAAATAAGTGTGACTTTTCATGGAAAACACAAAATAATTGTCTAGGTGACCCCAAACTTTTGAACGGTAGTGTATGTCTTAAACTGATACATTTTAAATGGTTAATGCGGATGTATGTTACACCAGTGGAATTAAATAGATATAACAAAAACATACCAGATACATGCACAAAATGTATGGAAAGTAAAGGAACCCTATTTCACTGTTTATGGGAATGTAGAAAAATCAGAATGTTTTGGGAAGAGGTGAGGGTAACAATTGAAAAAAAATAATTTCAAAACAAATCACATTGAACCCTAAACTGTTTTTGTTGGGTCTGTATCCAGAAAAACATAACTTTAATAAGAGTGAAAGAGCATTCATAGACCTCAGTTTGCTTAATGCCAAAAAATGTATTGCACTACTGTGGAAAAAGACTTATAGACCAGATGTGACTCAGTGGTTAAGACAGATGTTAACAAACCTTCCACTAGAAAGAATAACATATAAACTGAAATCAAAGGAAAATGTGTTTGAGAATATATGGAGACCTTTCATTGATTATGTAATGAAATTAAACATAACTTCTGAAGAAGAAGGTGAATGATATGTGTGGACCTTGCAAATTCCAAGCTGGTGAATGTATAGTATGTATTCTTATGTAATAGATTACCTAGACTAAACAGAGGAGCATTGTTGTTGACTTGTTTTTGTTAATGGCTGTTGTTGTTTTTATTACACTTTTTTTTATTTTGTTATTGTTCTTTTTAATATTTAAATTACTTTTGTGTTAGTGTCTGACTGTGTGTGCTATGTTTGTAAAAAAAAAAAGGTTCAATAAAAAATACTGTGGGAAAAAAAAGGGAGAGAGTTGTAACAGTCATCATATAATTGCCCACATCACACACTAGTTTTCTTTTGTTTTTTTAATTCCATCCACACTCATTTTTAATTGCGGACTTACCATTGGGATCTATATATTAGGCATTAATGTATGATTATTTTAGGGATTTATGTGTATTCATGGGAGGGGGGTGTCAGTCTGAAGATTTTTATACTATCCACATTTTTGTTTTCATGATCAACTTATTAGAGAACAATGTGTTTTTTTAGGGGAATAAATGAATGAACAGGGACCATGCAGTGTTTTCCTTTTCAATGTAACTCTCCAAAGAGGCAGCAGACGTCTTTCTGACACTTTACTTAATGTCAGATTAACTAGCTCCAGACTACAGACTAAAACTAAGGTAATCAAGGACAAGTCAGAGTATCTGTTCGAAACTCGATCAATAGAGACATGGTGCAAAGGGGAGGGCACTCTTAAAACCAGGAGTGGAATATTTCCATGTTGTGGAGAAGGGAATAACCAGACCGAGCTTTCCGAGCAGATGAACTTTATTCTCTCTCTCACATCTTCCAGAATCAGAAACATTAACCTCATGTTGTAGGGACTCTCTTTTATATCCCAACACTCACATGTCCCTGCTACCTGAGGTCCTGCATTCACAATCACTCCCCCATGACAGTTCCTCTTGTCCCCCAGCCCTTTGATCTCCATGCTCTTCCGTCAGAGGAAAACTACTGCATCTCCATGCCTTTCAGTCTGAGAGGGAAACCACAGCATGGATCCCCCACACCGTAAGCTTTAGCAGTGTATGTTTGTGGAATTTGAGTTTTACCCTTGAACTAGAATGCATGGTGAAAGGAAAAAGAAAACATTCTAAAAACTAATGAAAATGAGAAGACACTTTTAAATGAAATTATGTCAAAGTACCTTATTATTGAAAACAAACAGCATGATTTGACCATAGAAACCAGAAAAAGGAAAAGACTGCATTTGTGAATGAATATACTGTAAATGAATAAATAACCAACCAGAACCTCCAACAACTTAAGGTAAGTTTTATTTACATTATTCATGGTGGCCTGACTAATCAGTCACTTTGAAGTGTATGCTTTTTCATATGACACAACTGCTAATACAACTCCTACATTGCCTTTTAAAGTTTACAGTTGGCAAAAAAAAAAAAAAAAAAAGGCAATGACTACAGGTACGGAACTGACCAGTCTGTTTTATTAATGCCGTATCTTAAAGGCAGCAAGCCACAGGTACGGAAATCTGTGGCATTTATTTGTTTCATTTTTTTAATTAATATATAATACCTTTTTAACATTACCCTTTCACAAATCCTAAGGCTTACCTCTTCATTTTAATTCTAAATTCCATCTCATTTCAAGTAGCATTGTGTGGGCATGACTGCGAGAGGAGGAAGCGGATCACCGACCCTCCAATCAGAGGTCGACCACACTCTACACTTGCTCCACAGATGCAAAGAGCTTGTGCTGAGCTGAAAAGGTTTTTGTCGGATTGCCAACATCTGTATCTGTAGACACTCCTAAAACAAAAAAAACAAAAAAAACAACTGCCACTGCTCATGAGCATTTCAGTGCAGGTGGGGTCCTCCAGTTAGACCAGCTACACATGTTATGATCTGGGCACAGCCAGAGACCGTGCCCAAACTTTATTTATATTAAAAGATTGCTTCAGCTTGAACCAGATGATGTAGGAGCCAGAGCATTTCTTTTTTATTTCTATTTTTATTGCATCTCTACCTAGCTCTTTTTTAGTCTATTTTGTTATACTGTGCTTTGTGAATATGAAAAACATTTGCATTAAATGAGTTGCAGTTCAATCTTACAGGTATAAATTTACTTACTTTGAATAAAAAAAAAATATATTCATTACTCGATCCATTAAGGGTTTTTTTTTCCTTTTATAAATTGCAATAACAAATGTTGAAATCTAAAAAAAAAAAAAAGAAAGAAAAATGAAAATACACAGAAAAAAATGAAATGAAGTCGGAACATAGAGATAGATCAAGTTGCATCATGAATTGTTTTGGATTAGAATCATTAATGCCTGAATCGGAATCAAATCGTGAGACCACTGAAGATTCACACCTCTAGAACCTGAAGGTTCTACTGGTCTTGCTGTCATCAGTATCACCCAGTGGTGGACCCTCAGGACCAGCAAAGCCTTCTCTGCTGGCCTAAACATTAGCAGAATTACATTTACAACTTACATTCTTATATTTGTTCCATGATGATGTATTAAATTTTTCCCAATAGTCTGTTCTCTTCATTTTGTAGCTTTTCTCTTGGTTGCACTCCTTGCAGTAGTGTAATGCATGATAGAGTTTGTTTGTCTAATCATATTTCAGCCATCTGTGTTGCCAGGGTGAAGCAAATCTGCCTTGGGCCTTCAGGAGTTAACAGTGTGCTCTGTAGGTTAAATTAACTGTTAAACTTATCCTGTTGCTTTAGCCAATCAGATGTCTTCTGTGCGTCCAGGGGTACGTATAGAAGGCATCCGAGAATGTCGGCATTTTCACGTCTTTTGATTGGATGGTTAGACTCCTCCATCCACAATGCAGAGGATCCTAGCTAGCAAAACGCCGGTGCAAGGACTTGCTTAATCAGCTACAATATGCTGTATCTGTTGAAATATAATAGCTGTTTTTCCACCCACAATGGCTGACAGAGGAGAGGAAAATGATTTGGTCGCTAATATTTTTTTTAAAAAAATCAATTTTCCAGACGGACTCTTCAAGAAAAGCTGGTCATTGTGAAGAGAGGTTGGCCAACTCTGAAGCTAGCAGGCTTTTCTCAGCCGGGGAAAGGATTTGTCCGTCCCTTCCATATTAGCAACAAGTGGCATCCTTGGATTACAGGCTCTGAGGAGTGCTGCAAATTATCTTGCTGGGAATGCCTGTTGTTTGCATCTGATCGAGTAGATACTTGGAGCCAGACAGGGTTTGCAAATTTGAGCTGTCTACTGTCACACCATGATGATTTAGGCAGCGTTTGCCAACCATATAAAAATTGGTCTAAAACGCTGGGATACGCCAAAATTTTCACTTTTGGCCATTTGCATTGCGTATCCATAACGACTTGGACATATACATAACGCATTTTTAACTTATATTGAATATTTCCAGAACTTATAAGTAACTTAAACAAACTAATGCTTAGCATGTTGGCATCATTAACAACTTATACTAAACAATAGTCTAACTTCTGCATAGCTTACAACTTATGCATAGCACAGTCATGCCAAACTGCCGTTGCCTACCAAACCATGAATCCTAGGCGTGCAAGAGATCATCCCGGTTCAACTGAGATGATTCTCTCCTCCAAAGACCATGGCGTGGGGTATGACTGACCTGGCAAAGCTATCAAATCTATGAGGTCAGTCACTCCTGTCAGATAACAGTTGTTACAACCTGGCTCAAAGGCACACAAAGTTGGTGGCGATAAAAATGTTTATTTTAAATAAAGTGAAAAAAAACAAGATAATGCACAGAATGTGCTTTTGCTGGCAGGCGGAGCCAAGCCAGAGCTGCACTCTGCGCTTCAGGCAATCAGCTGATTGGATCCATCTCCTCCGGTCTTCTGACATTTTGGCATATCTACCAGAACAACACTGGACAGCTGATGGTACAGAATTCAGTCTAATGTAAAAAACATGGGAAAGAGCTAAACAGCGATTTGGATTTTAAATCCTGTAGCCTGAAAGTGCTCAGACACATCCCAGACAGGTCCTGTTACATGAACAAGTATGTGTGCTTAGCCCTGTGTGTGTGTGTGCGCGCCCGCTACAGGCAGCAGCAGAACTCTGTATGGGTTTTTTTCCTGTAAACCAACACTGCAAATACACCATTGTAGGGTAGCTGTAAGTTAGAAACCTCTTCTAAGTTACATATAGGTTGAAAGTTTCATGAATGCCTGCCTATTTGAGGCAGGAAGAATTAAAACCCAAACGCAGGAGAACGTTGTGTGTACTTTATTGTGCACAAAATAATGAACAGTCCAGAAAAAACAATAACGGTAAGCACAGGGACACCTCAAGGGTGCTCAACAGCACAGTAGCAGGAAAATAAGTAAGTAAACTGACAGTTAGTGGAAAAACTCCTTACAACCACAATCACCCGACAATGGACAGCAGCAAACCCAGATCTTAAATACTGCAACAGTTAACAAGCTGAGTGCATGCCGGTGTGAAAAGAGAGAGAGAAAGTGAGGGTGTGTGAGTGAATGTCTGAGTATGTGAGTGAGAATCAGTGAGTGAGAGCATGTAGGACTTGATGTGTGTATGTGTGGAGTGAGTGAGTGCAAAAGTGCTGAGTGAATGCAGGTGTGGGCAATTGTATGTGTGTGTGTGAAGAGCAAGAGCAGCAGGTAATGACAGTCAGCTGGTAGGAGCTGGCAAGAGGGGGGCGTGGCTGTCGGCTGTTAGACAGAATATGAGGAACCCAAAATAAACAGGAGACTAGACATCCACCGTGCCATGGAACTGGGATGGGAAACCACCCCTGTTCGTGACAGAAAGAGCGTTACTCAT
Organism: Pholidichthys leucotaenia; assembly: GCA_020510985.1. Classification (NCBI taxonomy): domain Eukaryota; kingdom Metazoa; phylum Chordata; class Actinopteri; order Cichliformes; family Pholidichthyidae; genus Pholidichthys; species Pholidichthys leucotaenia. The sequence continues at coordinate 17,836,713 of CM035842.1, read as the reverse complement.
GTTAAAAATAACTTTTGGGTACATTGGACATTAATCTTAACGTACTTCGACTTTTAAGTAACTATGAGTCCCTGACAAGTCACGTGTGTGAACTAATGCATAACTTCCTACAACCTTTGCTCCACAAATGTGGGACATATCAGCCATACGGTGGATACGTCGGAAAATTTTCAGTAGGCTGAAAATTTATTTTCAGAGAAGCTCAGCGAACAATGCCATATATCAGCATGCTTCAGCCTTTTTCAAGCTATAATTTATAGTTAAAGCTATCTTTAACATGCATTGTGTAGATGGTCCTATTAAATAGGCTATTTTTATGGTGGTTGGTATGAATGGCACTTAAATCGGGTAGATCACCACTGAAGGCCTAGTTGTAAACTGTACGGTCCACACTATTGCTAAGCAACTTTTGTATGATGATGTCATTGACAATTTTGCATCAAGGAAAATAAGAAAGGTAAGTCTTTACATTGCAGTTGCAAGGGGATGGTTCACCCAGGGTATCATACAACTAAGGACCACCACTGCCCATGATAGTTCAAAAATCAAGGATTCAGTGTACCGGTACCACCTGATATGGGGTTACTGGGGCCCCACCCTGGAGCCACACCTCGACAACAAATACCTGGTAACTAGGTATCAGCCTATGGGACAAAGCTCAGCCCAAATGAGCCACATGGGTCTTCCCACCTATGGACTCACCACTTGAAGATAGGGATCATGGGGTCTGGTGCTAAATGGATTGGCTGGCAGTAGAAGGCAGAGACCTTGGTGGTCTGATCCCAGCTAAATTGGGTTTTGGAACGTGGAACAATGAACAAATAGTTTTAGAATAATTTTTATCCCACTTTGGTCTTCACCGAAAGGGCTCAGAATTATGTTGTGGGTCAGTCTGTCTCTCCATCCGTCTGTCCCACTTCTGTAAAATCAACTCTTCCTACAGTTTTAATCCAATTGTTTTGGAACTTGGTTCCAGGATTTCATATACTTTGATGATGTGGATATTGCTGTCATAAATCGCCCCTCGAGGCAGAGAGAGACAGACACAAGCACCAACTGCAATTTGTGGTTTTTATTACATGAGAACATAAAGTTCCCAAGTGAAGAAAGCAGAATCCAAAAACGAACACAGAGAGAAATTTACCAATGGAAACTTCAGGAAAACTCACCAGAGCGAGATCAGCGCTCTGGTGGCAAAGACAGAGTAGAATCATGACTGCGGCAATAACGGCAAGGAAAAGCAGTCGTTAAATAGGAACGGAATAATCAACCTGAGTGATAACAGGTGTGGGTTCACATGAACAGGAAAATGGTAACAATAACTAGTAATTGGAATCAGCTGGCAGAGATGAGAGAGGAGAGGCAGAGCTTGACAGCTGACAGGGCAACACCCACATGGAGAGCAAAACCGGAAGCGCTGCCTGCTCAGCTCGTGACAGAGCCCACCTCTTAAGGGGTGGATCCCAGATACCTCAGGGGTAACACCAAAAGAAAAAGAAAGAGCCTGCCCCCCCTTCCCCAACAGGGCACAACCATTGTGTGGGAGTGGGAACAGGCTAGGAGGGAACAAAACAAAAAAAAAAAAAAAACCCACTCAGGACCCACACCAGTCAATAACAATGAATTAGGCCCCCCGGACAAAGGAGCTAGAAAGTTCAGGGGGGCGACCAAAGTCCCAGGCCTGGCGGACGACGGGGTGGAACGAGTCAGGTGGCCTGCCAGAGAACATGGGCCACCCCACCCAACGGCCCGGTTCGTTAGGCGGTCGAACAGAGTTCTTAAGCCACCTAACCCAAAGGTGTGGCCAAGGAGGCAGCTCCCGCATGGGGAGGTCCAATGGAGGGAAAGGCAAAAGGGGAGGTGAGCCCCCCGAAGGCATCCAGCACTAGAGGGAGAACTACAACGGTGTCTAACACTAGAGGGGGAAACCACGATGACCTTGGACCGGCTGGCAGCACCCTCGGTAGCTCCTGCCTGGAGCAAAGCAGCACCCGTGGTGGCTCCGGTCAGGAGCAGAGTTGCACCCTCGGTGGCTCTGGGTTGGAGTGGAGCTGCACCCTCAGTGGACCCAGACTGGGCCGAAACTGCATCCTCGGTGGACCCGGACTGGTTCACGGCTGCACCCTTGGTTGACCCAGACTAGGCCACGGCTGCACGCATGGTGGTCCCTGGGCTGGGGGCCCAGGCCATAGCAGGCCCCCACTCGAGTACAGCACCCAAGTTGGATTAAGGCTGGGACTCAGCACCCATGGAGACCCGGACAAGAGAGGAGCTGCACCCACGGAGGACCCGGACTGGGCCGAAGCTGTACCCACAGAGGTCCCGGGCTGGGACGGAGTACCAGCAACGATCTCAGCAGGAGGAGCTGCACCCACGGCAATCTCAGGTGGTGACTCTGGATTCACAGAGACATCTGGCACAGGAGGATTATCCTCGGTGACCCTGGGAGAAAGCTCAGACAACACAGGCAAAGAAACAGGGTCAGGGTCACCAGCAGTGGTGGAGCCTGGCAAGGTGAGCTCAGGTGCAGTTGATGGCTGCACCCTGCTCTCCTCACCAAGAGCCAGACAAGATTTCTCCAAAACAGATACAAGGAAAACAAAGGAGAGCACTTTCCTGAGCTTGAGCTCCACCGCCGTCCAGGACTCCATCTATCCAACCGATGGTACTCCAGGCTCGGCCGTCTGGAGGTCCAGTTCCAACTCTGCTGCAGCGGCCACCGCAGCAGCATTGGTGGTGAATGCAGTCTCTATGGCCCCAGCCGATGTGACACAAGCAGGAGACTCGTCCGGTGTGGCGGCTGGGATTCAGCTCACCATTGGCGCTGGACTCTGTGTAGCCAAAGCCATGGGATGCTCTGTCATCGGCGCAGGCTTCAGGTCACAGAAAACACTCTCCCTCCATCCGTAGCATGGCTGCAGGGCTGTACTAAGATCTTCCAGCACCGCAGGCTCCTCTAACGTCCGGCACCTCTGTTCCGGTACCTGTGGACACTCAGGCACAGCAGAAGAAGACAAGGAGAGAGCAGGTGAGGATTTATTAGTTTCAGCAGCTGGTGAGATCTCAGGGGACTACACACCCTGAGTCTCACTATCTGGAATCAGGCAAGGCACATCATTATAAATTATGGGAGAATGAAAAGACATTTGCCTGTTATCCTGGAGTTCGATGTTTCCTGCTGGATACAATGTGGGGCCAACTGTCTTTGTTACTTCAATTGAAGAGGACCTCCCAGGGGAATGTTGTGGAGCCGCTCCTGCCACATCAGCGATGGGCGTAGCCGAAGAGGAAACGAATGGCCCCTCAGCAGAGAAAGTGGCGAAGCGAAGCCAAGGAGCAGCAGCTGCGGGAAAACAGAGAGCTGGCGGAACAACTGAAGAGGAAAAATGTGGAGATTGCACTGCTGTGGGAGTCTTCTGCTTCAGCGATGGAGGATTTGCTGGCTGAGAGGTGGGAGTATTCCTCCAGCAGTCCGGAGCTGCATTGCTACGCAGTGGAGTGGATGGGACTGGAGCAGGAAAGGGCGCCGGAGACTGGCGCGGAGCCGAAACATCAGGGACCCGGGAGCGCCTCTCCTTCAGCACTGGCCCAGGCTTCCCCGGGGAATTCCTCACCATCCCACTGTTCTTGTGTTGTAGCACCGCCACCAGAGAAATCCTCTCCACTCCCCCAGCATGCTCCAAAAGCTGAGGGCACCGACGAACAGCTGCCTCTGTGAGGCCCAGATACCACAATGCTTCCTTCAGGGTAGAAACCATGAATGCCGCCGAGATTAGCCCATCAATCTCCATGAGAGCTCGGCAGCACTCCAACCCCAGGCGCATCGGGTAGCCGCGTCCACCTGCAGAGTCCATGTGGACTGGAGACATGGTGCGCTCCACAGAAAAGGTGAGTGAAACACAAAAGGGCAAAAAATCCACAAACTGCAGCGGCTGGGTCTATTACCAGCCCACAGTCAATTGTCATAAATCACCCCTCGGGGCAGAGAGAGACAGACCCACATGCCAACGGCAATTTGTGGTTTTATTACACAAGAACATAAAGTTCCCAAGTGAACAAAGCAGAATCCAAAAACAAACACAGAGAGAAACCTACGGCTGGAAACTTCAGGAAAACTCACCAGAGCAAGATCAGAGCTCTGGTGGCAAAGACAGAGTAGAAATAATCATGACTGCGGCAATAACGAGAAAAAAAAGCAGTTGTTAAATAGGAACGGAATAACCAACATGAGTGATAACAGGTGTGGGTTCACATGAGCAGGAAAAAAGGGAACAATAACTAGTAATTGAAATCAGCTGGCAGAGATGAGATAGGAGAGGCAGAGTTTGACAGCTGATAGGGTGACGCCCACATGGAGAGCAAAACCAGAAGCTCCGCCTGACAGCTGTCAACCCCAAGAAAGACACCACAGTCAAAACATAAAAGATAAACATAATCAACTGCTGACTAAAAAATAATTACAAATGAAACGAAACATGGCAGCAACAAACCGAAACATAAACAGAAAAATAGAAAGCAGTATAACAACTCAAAAGGCACAAAAATACAACAAACATATATAAATACAGAGAAAAGCCACGAGACTGAGCCTTGGAAAACTTCCAGAGCTCAGCTCGTGACAATTGCAATTTGAGTCTGATCAGATGACCTTGAGGTAAAAGGTCAGAGGTCAGATTTTCTCTAAATCTTCTAAACTCAATAACTTCAGAAAGAAATGATGTAGGCTTTTCAAATCAATACAGTAGTTGTATCTAAGACACATCTTGGACAACTTACACCCTCACCTAATTATAGGTTTAGGGTCAAAAGGTCAAAGGTCAAGGTTAACATTCTCTATGGCTTATTACTGTACAGTGAGTAAAGATAGGGTCACCAAACTTGGTACACAGGGCCATCCTGTGACACTGAAGTGTGACTATGGTTTTGGGATCGCAACGTCACAGGTCAACATCAAAATGGCTTATAAACTATATCTCAACAACACAGAAAGAAAGGGCCACTAAACCCTGTACACTGATTCACCTTGGGATCTTGACCTCAGACTATGGGTTTGGGGTCAAAAGGTCAAGGTTAATATTCCCTATGCCTTATTACTGTATGAGTAAAGCTAGGGTTACCAAACTTCGTACACAGGTTTACCCTGAAAACTGCTCTCCGTCAGTAAGTATTGGGATCTTCAAAGAAAACAGAGGCGGGGGACATTACACTCGCCTCAGAGTGCTTTTGTTATTATCATGAAAACATTTCCTGAATGAAAACAATATGGTGGATGCCTAAATTTGGACTTGATCTTCAAAGCTTCAAAGTTTGAATAACTCTACCACTGGGGGGCTACCACTTCACATTGTAAGACAACATAAATCCAGGTATGTGATGATGGCATCCTTAATACTACATAAGCATAAAAGTAAATAATTACCATGAGCACTGATGGTGTTGTGGTCACCGTGCAGTGGGTGGGGATGCTTCCCTGCTCCACATTGAGACAAAGTTGTGAATGAAAAAAATTAAATGCTTATAAGTCATGGGCTGTCAGTCTGTGAGGAGGGAAGCATGAAGCCAGAGCCACAGTGGAAAAGTTTCAGAGCAACAAAGCTACTGTCATGACAGGGTTACATCAGAGTCCAGACCTTAGTCCAACCCAGACACACATTCATTCATGGATTTCATGCTGCCTGACAAGATCCTGCACAGTTTGGCAATGGAAATGGGGAAATTCTACAGTGCAGACTAAGGAGTGAGACAGAACTACAGACACAGACTCAAGTCTGCGAGAGCTGCGAGAGCTGCGAGAGCTGCCAAAGGAGCTTCTGCTAAATATTGACTTAAACTTGGGAGGAATTATGCAATCAATTGTTTTGTCTTTTATCCCTGGGTTTATTTAGATCAATGTGTTTAGATTTCTTTTCAGTTTGAGCCCTTTTTTTCCTAATAAAAAAAGGAAAAAAGCTTAATTAAACACACACACACACACACACACACACACACACACACACAGACACACACGGTCAGTCAATGTTGGCTAAAGGGCTTAATGGCCTATGTAAAAATTAATTCAAATTAATCAGACAAAAGTTGCAGATGTCTGAGAAAGAAGTAGGAAATTTAAAAGAACTGCAAGTGCATGAAAGATGTCTTATACTCTAGAAAAATGCTCATTTATGAGGAAATGTCAATTTTATGAAAATGTCCTAAATTCTTGAGAAAATTTTAATTTACAAGAAACAACTTGAACATTTTCAAGCAAACTTACAGATTTGCTCCTCCTTCATCTGGCGGCTCCATCCCAGAACCAGCGGATACTCAGGAAGCATGGAAAGGGACACGGGAGAAACAGATGAGGACGAAATGGCAGGCAGTGAGGGCTCAGCTACAGTGGACTACTGATACGGAGCTTCACCACTGGGAATAAGGCAAGAAAATTCATTTTTATGTATAGGAGAATGAAAAAAACCCTTGCCTTACTTCACGGGCCGAGATGGTAGCTGCTGCTTCTGGACCAGACGATGTTACCCCAGGAGCTGTGTAGGTCATCTGGCGATGAGGCGGACACATGAACTCATGCCGAGGTGGCTGAGGCTCCGGAGTCAGGGGACTCTCAATTTTGGACTCAAACTCCGCTCCACCAGATGAAATTCCTTACAGCTGCTGCACATATTCTGAGAGGAGCCATGGCTTGTAATCCAGCAGAAGTTCTGTCTCCGATAAGATGACCCACAGGCGCTCTTCCACCCCTCGGCCGACGGTACGGACCACTTTTCGGAAGATGAAGGTGGGGCTGCTGCTGCTGGAGAGCGGCAAGAGGCTAGGGACTTCCATGCCTGGGGCCGCTTCCTTGTTGGCACAGGCACGGGTGTGGAAGAGGTATCCCCCAGTCCGTGGAGCATGGACGATAGGTTAATAATGGAGAGGAGTAGGTCCGTGAGCTCCGGATGGCTCTACAGGCTAGGGCATGCTTCAAGAACTCTGTGCCGCTCCAACCAGACACTCCCGAGCCGCATTGGGAGTGCGAGAAGGACGAGCCTCTGATAAGATGTAATGTAAAACATCCACTGTCCCCCGCTCCATCTCACTAAGACCACACCGGCTGTGATCCAAAAATGCTGTCATGCCAGCGGAAAAAATGGACTACAGCAAAAATCACAGGAGGGAAAACAGAGAGAAAAAACACAAACTCACAGCCGCTGGCGTCAATCACCTGGTAGCGGTCTTCTGTTATAAATCGCCCTTTTCAAGGGCTGACTGAAGACGCCAAACGCAGACTGTGAATTTGCACATTTATTAACAGAAAAACACACACAAACAAAACTACACACTTATAGGTTAAGAAGACAACCGGGGAATGCCCAGATGGCAACTCTGTCCGGGAGTGAGGAGAGACGTAGGATTAACATTTGAATCAGAAGACCACTACAAGGGGAAAGCCTCATAGCCGGTCTTCAGTAGGAACAGGGAAGTGGTGCAATGAGTGACAGGTGTGGGTAACATGAGTGAGGTAATAAGAATAATTGATGACGGCTGTCAACGCCCGCGAACTAGTCTTGACAGACGGAAGTAGACAGACAGTTAAAATAAAGGCACAACCCATGATGAGAGGAAATCAAGGACCATACATGAACAAGAACACACCGAGGGAGAAGTGAGGAAAGTTAATAATACAAGATAATACAGAAATACGTAAAACCCAACCTAGGATAAAATAACAAGAAACTAAGAACAGAACCAAAAAGACAACCCAGATAACAAAATACAACAGCACATACAGAAATACAAAATAACCCTGAAAAGAGGAAAAAACAAAACATAACTGAAAACAACTGAAGTGTGCGCCCGGTGCCCCTCTCCCCCTGTGATTCGCATCATGGTCATGAGGTCCTTCTTTAGGAAGGAAAATGGGGAGAAAAAGCTGGTGTATGTCAGATAACAGAAGAGGTAGACAGAAAATCAGTGGCAGCTGCTGAAGAACAGCTGAACAATCCTAGAGAACTGTTCAAATGACAAGAATGCTAAGTGGAGAGAGTTCAGAATGTGTAGACGTGTAAAGATGGTCAGACCAAATATTTATTTTTAAAGTTGTCAGCATTATAAAAGCTTTGCATTTGCCTTATATACTATTCCTCATTTATGTTAGCATGTTTCAATACAATACCTGCAATTATACAACAGTTAGTTCCGACTGAGCAATTTGATTGGACAATAGGGATTCCAGGAGTTGCTAAAATCCACAATAATTGCACTCCAACTTTCACTGCACATGTATCACTCCGCTTCAAAGGTGTTCTAGCAACCGTTAATTATTAACCATTATTTACAGTGGTGTGAAAAAGTCTTTATCCCCTTCATGATTTCTCATTGTTTTTGGATGTTTGTCACACTTAAATGTTTCAGATCAGCAAACAAATATAAATATTAAACAACGATAACACAAGTATTATACAAGCCCTGCGATGGACTGGCAATCTGTCCAGGGTGTACCCTGCCTCTCGCCCAAAAGATGCTGGGATAGGCTCCAGCCCCCCCACGACCCAGAAAGGATTAAACGGAAGAAGATGAATGAATGAATGAATGATAACACAAGTAAACACAAAATGCAGTTTTTTTTAAATGAAGGTGTGTATTATTAAGGGTAAAAGAAAATCCAAATCTACATGGCTCTGTGTGAAAAAGTGACCCCCCCCCCCCATTAAAACATAAATTAACTGTGGTTTATCACATCTTTGGAAAGCTGAGTTCAATTTCTCTAGCCAAACCCAGGCCTGATTACTGCCACACCTGTTCTCAATCAAGAAATCACTTAAATTGGACCTGCCTGACGAAGTGAAGTAGACCAAAAGGTCCTCAAAAGCTAGACCTCATGCTGTGATCCAAGGAAATTAAGGAACAAATGAGAAGCAAAGTGATTCAGATCTATCAGTCTGGAAAAGGTTATAAAGCCATTTCTAAAGCTTTGGGAGTCCAGCAAACTAGAGTGAGAGCCATTGTCCCCAAATGGCAAAAACACTGAACAGTGGTGAACCTTCCCAGGAGTGGCCGGACGACCAAAATTACCCCAAGAGCACAGCGAAGACTCATTCAAGAGATCACAAAAGACCCCACAGCAACATTTAAAGAATTGCAGGCCTCACTTGCCTCAGTTAAGGTCAGTGTTGATGACTTCACAGTAAGAAAGAGACTGGGGAAAAATGGCCTGCATGGCAGAGTTCCACGACGAACTTTTTGCACTGCTGAGCAAAAAGAACAAAAAGGATCATCTCAGTTTTGCCAGAAAACATTGTAATGATCCCCAAGACTATTGAGAAAATACTCTGTGGACTGATGAGACAAAAGTTGAACGTTTTGTAAGGTGTGTGTCCCATTATGTCATGTTCTGGTGAGCTTGCGCCCCCTCTTTCCCGTTTTCTTCTCAGGCAATCAACACACCTGGGAGATTAGATGCACCTGCTGCCTCTGCTCAGCCAGAGCTGATAAGGATCTGCTCTTCAGTACCTCAGCGCTGGCTCATTTGGGTATATTGCCTCTGCAAACAACGGAGCAAGTATTGTTGCACATGTTTGGTGAAGTTTTCCCACTCACCCTCTGTGTTTTTCCTCTTCTCTGGGTTGCTGCCATTTGTGTGTCTTTGGGGATTGTGTGCGCTCACCAGCCCTATCATCCACACTCAGCTGCTACTACTCTCCACCCGGTCAGGCATAACCAACTCAACACCTCCTCTTCTCACAACCCACTTCATCCTGCTGGTTTGTCTCTCCCCGCTGGGGGTTTCTGTTGATTCACCTGTTCGGCTCGAGTAAGTGGTAATCTAGTTTTCCCACAGCCTAGCCTCCATTCCTCGCTAACAGTGCTCGTCTCTGTCTCCACAGGCCACTTTCTCTGGCGAGTGACATTTTCTGTAGCTGTGCTCCCATTCCTTTTGAGATTTAATAAAACTCGTAAACTTGTTTTTGTGTTTGGAGTGTTCTTTTGTTGTTGCATTCTGCACGTGGGCTGTCTTACTATAAATCATGACACATTACATACAAGGTAAAAGTAACACAGCATTTCAGAAAAAGGAACATCATACCAACAGTAAAATATGCTGGTGGTAATGTGATGGTCTGGGGCTGTTTTGATGCTTCTGGACCTGGAAGACTTGCTGTGGTAAATGAAACCATGAATTCTGCTGTCTACCAAAAAGTCCTGAAGAAGAATGTCCAGCCATCTGTTTGTGACCTCAAGCTGAAGCGCACTTGGGTTCTGCAGCAGGGCAATGATCCAAAACACACCAGCAAGTCCACCTCTGAATGTCTTAATAAAAACAAAATTAAGACTTTGGAGTGGCCTAGTCAAAGTCCTGACCTGACTCCGATTGAGATGCTGTGGCATGACCTTAAAGAGGCGGTTCATGCTCGAAAACCCTCCAGCGTGGCTGAATTACAACAATTCTGCAAAGATGAGTGGGCCAAAATTCCTCCACAGTGCTGTAAAAGACTCATTGCCAGTAATTGCAAATGCTTGATTGCAGTTGTTGCTGCTGAGGGTGGCTCAACCAGTTATAAGGTTTAGGGGCCTTTTCCTTTTTCCCACAGGGCCATGTAGGTTTGGATTTTTCCCCATAATAATAAACACCTTCATTTAAAAACTGCATTTTGTGTTTACTTGTGTTATCTTTGTCTAATATTTAGATTTGTCTGATGATCTGAAACATTTAATTGTGACAAAAATACAAAAAATGAGAAATCAGGAAGGGGGCAAACACTTTTTCACACTACTGTATAATGAAACATTGAAAATCTCAAGACTTTTGCATAGTACTCTGTATTTAGCTTGAAAATATAATTGTGCATCAAAAATGACTTGAATCAAAATAATTTTTATGATGTTTAAACTATATCTGCTGCATCTAATTTTAACACATTTAATTTTCCAAGAGGTAGCTATTGAATTAAGCAATAATAGAGAGCCCCTCCAGAATTTGGGGGGGCGATTTTTCTGATAGTTGCAGCCCAAAAAGTCTAAATTTACAGCTTTTTTTGTCCTTGAAAAGAATGTCCACTTTTTCTCGGAAGTCTGTGGGTGTTTTTCATGTAAATCTTTTCCATGAATATTTGTTACATCTTGCTGTTATATTTGTAATCTTTTCTGCAATAAATTTGTGTGTGGGGGGAGGGGTTGTCTAAAACTGTTTTTGTTTGTCTGAAAATTTTATAACTTTTTCCACATACAGCTCTCGAAAAAAAATGAGAGACCACTGCAAAATCTTTCCTAAATTAGCATCTCTACATACGGAAGCCATTCAATTTGAGTATCTTTTGAATTCCAGTACAAGGACGCATCAGTCTACTTAAGGAGGGACTTATTAGATGATCATCTAAGCATTGTAAGACGCATTGAAGAAGCTGTGAATAAAAATCAGAGTTATTCCACAATACAGATTTCTGAGTTCTTCCAAAAGTTTAAACTTAAAAATTGTAGTGTTTAAGAATGAATAGTGGTAGTGTCTCTTGGCTATGTGGGCTCCCCTGGGCGGGGAAACTTCTTTGGGCATGTGGGTTTCCGGGGTGTGTGGCGGTGGTGCTGGGGGGGGACTCGCGGGGGGGTGTGCCTTGGGGAGCTCGTGCCGGTGGGCACGGGCTGGTCTCCGGCCTGAGGGGTGAGGTCTCTGGTCTCCTGGTGCCTGGGGCCCGGGGACTGGCATTGGCCACACTGGGGGGGGGGGGGTGGCGGGCCCGGGGGGGTGGTCCCGCTGCGCCAGCCACCTGGTGGCCTGGCCTCCCTCGATCATCCCTCCGGGGGCGGATGCCTGGCTTTCCTGGGGTTTGCTGATCTTGGGCATTTGTGCCATGTGGGGGCTGGTGGAGCTGCCTTGCCTCTTCGGGGTTCCCGGGGGGAGAGCTGCTGCGACCAGCCCCCTTCTTATGTTTCCTGACAAACCACTCACATGCACACACTTGTTTTGCACGCGCTCTCATATATATGCACACAGACGCACACGCACAAATGTCTCTCTTTAACAGGTGCGTATACCAGACTCGTGTTGAAACATCTTCGGTAGGAGAAGCAGTTTGTCTTCTGTTTGTTTTAATTGTTTGTTTGTTTGTCTTTTTGTCTGTTCCCCTCCCTTTTCTTTCCCCCTCCACACACTTCCATTCCCTATTCCCCATCCTGTCGGATCCTCCATGGGTCATCATCATCATCATCATCATAGCAGTCTGTCAGGGGTGACAGTGACTGTTTCATTTAGGTCTGATCAGATTCCTCCATGCAGCTCTGACCTTCGCCTTCCACTGCCAGGAACTCCTGACCTTGTTAACCCAGGCGACATCCGAGCCAGTATGAGTTGCTTTCTGACTGACCATTTCATGAAACTGCTTGCAAAGTATTTGAGTACTGCTAGCTTTTGCTGGACTGGCGGCACATTCTTGGCAGATAGAAGTATTATCAGTGGCAAGGACAGGCCAAGACAAACTGACTCCAGTATCTGTTGCAGTGACTGACCAGATGATAGGTTTGTTTATTTCTGCTCTTTGTGTAGTGCATGTCACGATGCACCGACTGGCAAAAGTCTACCACAGACCTTGCGACAGATGTGCTTATCTGCCAGGATGTCCAGTCTCACCCCGTGTAACTGGGAGTGGTTCACCACAAACCTGTGACAGATATTGTTTTTAGTTCTACCAGGATGCCCAGTTTCACCCTCCGCACCCTCGGAAGGGCGGGGTTGCCGGTTGAGTCACCTACGGCCCGACCCATGACACAGGTAGTACCGGTTTTCATGGTTATCTGGTAGTAAGCAAACCAATCCGGTAGCAATCAAATCAATATCTGACCTGACCCTCCATGGGTAAACTAATTTAAATAAAGTATTAAAAGTTATTACAGGAGGAGTTTACAACAAGATACAGTACATAGTTAGGTACTCTATAACGGTCCTTTTGGCAAAGTAAATATGTTTTGGCACAAAAAGGGTGACAGATCTCTGTTCTGTTTACCTAGCTGCCTGACAGCATTATTTGATCAAACAGCACATCTAAAAGAAACGTATTTTTGTTTTTTGTTTTTTTGTCCAGCTGTCATTTTCTGCAAATAAATGCTCTAAATGATGATATTTTGACTTGGATTTCAAGTGAGTTGTTTTCAGTCTCTCTGTGTCTCTCTCTCTTGTTTCCAGTTGTTTTCAGTAGGTTAGCGAATAAAACAAAACTGTTCATTTTACTCAAACACATACTGTACCTATAAATATAATGTAAACAGTATAATGTATGATGTATAAATAGTAAAACCAGATAAAGTGATAGTTTTCCAGTGTTCTCTGGCCTCTTATTTTTTTTCCCAGAGCTGTATTGCTATACAGATTTCAAAATATCCTTATAAATTTTAATGTTTTTGCAACACTTCTATTGAAATTTTGCCATTTTTAACAATAGATTTGTAACTTTTTGTAGTAAATTTGCACCCCCCCACACACACACACATTAAAATTGTAAGATTTTTATATTTTTCTTACTTTTTGCAGCTTAACTACAGTAGTGCAGTGTTCGGTCACATGACCATATAAGGAGTTGTTCAGTTCCTGCTAAACACCTTATAAGGAGTTGTTCAGAACTGCATATAAGAAGTCTGAGGTCAGGAGTTCTGAACAACTCCTTAAAAGGTCTTCGAATGAAGACCCGGTTCCGGATCAGGCCCACATTTTTAGCATTTTATCCCACCGGCCTCCAGAGCCTGCCCCGTGAATTTCAGCCCCCAACTCCCAGCAGTTATACCCTTTTCCACCTTCACTTAATAGCTCCGCTAGGGACGTTCAATAAAGATTTGCCCTCCTAAACTTCCACATATCCGGTGAGACTGAAACTTATTAGGGGTTATTGAGCTAAATATTTTAGCTGTAAATCCAAATTTTCAGCCCCCAAATCCCAGCAGTTATATTTTTTCCAACTCTGTGTTAGCTTGCCTGTGGACATTCATTAAAGATTTTCCTCCTAAACTTCCACACACCCGGTGAGGCTGAAATTCGGGGATGCATACCCTCATAACTTTAGCAAAGCACATATAAAAACTGAGTTCAGTCTGACAAACAGTTTGAGAGATATGAGAGAACAGACACACAGACAGAGATGCCTTGCATTTAGAGATAGATTTGTTAGGTGGTTTTCAGTGATTTTTTTAGAACCCACATGGAGTAACAGGTTGCAGACCACTAGTTTAGTCTAAGAGTAAGAAAGGGCTTATAATAAAAAAATTAGGATATGCTGAAAATACCAAAGATCCATATAGAGCTACAAATAGCAGTTATTTATTGGCTGTATTTAATCTTTTAATATTAAAGCTGTTTTGCATTTATTTCTGATGCTGAACAAGCAATACACAGTAATCAGAACCAGGCTGGTTCCCCTTTATGAACGGTGCGTCAGTCTGGAATTTCCAGTCAACATTTCCACCCTTGACTGTCGAACAAGCAATCAACAGTAAAACAAGAAAGCCTGTGATGGGGGTGGCCGCTTGTATTAGCCAATGTATACACAGCAGACACAAAAGTAAGACATCTTAATGACTTTGGAATTCCGTCCACATCTTTAGCAATTTCACGCCTCTTTGACAGAGAGCCATTCCTGAGCTGCTCCCCACTTCACAGAGTCACAAAATAAACTCACTTGAGTGCAGTTTGTTTACAAGAGCAGAGACAACCAACATCATCACCGAGTGCTTGGTTAAAAAAGACCAGTGCGAGAAAATGAGACAGCAGTGTAGCCAATGTACTTACTGTAAGAAGAATAAAGCATTGAAGGAGCGATGACCAATCAGCAGCTGCTTACTCTCCTCTGTGGTTTTCAGGGATGTCTGTGGCTAATGACTCACCGTTGGAGTGCCTCCACGTCCCACAGAGATTCGGATCTGTGGGCCAGGCTTGAGCGCTATCAGATGGTTGTGTGTGAACACCAGTGGCGTCTGTAGCATATGCTTAATTGGCAGTTTGAGCCTGTGCTCTGCAGCGTGTTCCAAGTCATTAACATGTAATGTGCACTCTGGACCTGGGGCTCATAAGAACCGTTCCCGTCCGCCATAACATTTAAACAGCTTTGAGTCACACTTTCCCCAGCTGTGAGACAAAGGATTTCTGCTTTTTTGTCTCGCACAATCTCCTCTCCTATCACCGCTGGGCGAACTGTCACCGCCTCTCCAAGACCAGTTCTCTTTGCTGGGTGTTTCACCGTGGGATCATGCTTCCGTTAAGGCCATGGTTGGTTTTTCTCTCTGAGACTTACAGCAAAGCAGAGTGAGGTTTTAAAAAAAAGAATGCAAGAGAGAGAGAGAGCACACGCAGGATAGTGAGAGCTGTTAACAGCTTGTTAAACATGTCTGCTTAATTCAACACCGCTCTCGCCCCTTCCGCCGGTCTCAAATGCAACATTCATCTTCTCTAATGCTAATGCACTTGGCTTTTATGGTCCAGATATAGAGAAAATCAATTCATAATGCCTCAGCTTTCTGTCCTCTGAGTGGATGTGCAAGAATCTAATGAGCTCCCAATTTAGAGTGAAATGTTTGTTTGATGCTGGAAAAATGTGCTCGAACACAGAGGAAGAAGCGCGGGATCAGCAGGAAGACATTGAACGCTTCAAGGGAATGAAACAACTCCTTGAATTTCCAATAAATTTTTTTGGGAAAAGCCGATATTTGGTCTGCAGGTAGTTACAGAGCGGTGGAAACCACAGTCATTCATTTCCTGTATTACTCGAAGTGGAGGAAGAACTAAAGGAAGGGTGAATTCCCCTGTGATAAAAAAAAAAAACCCTACACCAACCACAGTGAGCTACCGCACATATTAACACACTCCATCTATTAAAATCATGAGAAGAGCTCAGAGCTCATTAGCTACTGCATGCTCCAGCAGAAAGAAAACACGGATTGCATGACAGGAAGGGAGTAAAAGATAATATTCCTTAATTATCTGGAAACACATTTTCCACATGATATAGAACATGCATAAAAACAGAGACATGTTTTTTGTTGTCTCTGTTGTGGTGAGAAAACAGCAGATATTTAGCATCAGAATTTTTTTTTTATGGAAAAGGAGCCATTTGCATCACAGCTCCATTACGTACATCCAAGAGAATTCTTTTTTTTTTTTTTTTTTGAGAACTAGATGTTTGAATTTGCTTCTTTGAGAAAACAAGTGACAGCAAGGGTGTTTTCTCAAAGAAGCAAATTTAAGAGCATTGTTGGGAGCTAAACTCATCAGGCTGGCATGCTTGTTTGCTAGCAGGAAAACCATGAGACTTTGATTAAATTTTCAGCAAAGTTGGCTCCTGGGCTGTGAGGGAACCCACTGGATTTTAGAGGAGATCTGAGAGCACACACAGTATCTCACAGAAGTGAGTACACCCCTCACATTTTTGTAAATATTTTATTATATCTTTTCATGGGACAACACTGAAGATGTGACGCTTTGATACAATGTAAAGTAGTCAGTGTACAGCTTGTACAACAGTGTAAATTTGCTGTCCCCTCAAAATAACTCAACACACAGCCATTAATGTCTAAACCGCTGACAACAAAAGTGAGTACACCCCTAAGTGTAAATATCCAAATTGTGCCCATGGTGTCAATATTTTGTGTGGATACCATTATTTTCCAGCACTGCCTTAACTCTCCTGGACATAGAGTTCACTGGAGCTTCACAGGTTGCCACTGGAATCCTCTTCCACTCCTCCATGACGACATCACAGAGCTGGTGGATGTTAGAGACCTTGCCCTCCTCCACATTCCGTTTGAGGATGCCCCACAGATGCTCAATAGGGTTTAGGTCTGGAGACATGCTCGGCCAGTCCATCACCTTTACCCTCAGTTTCTTTAGCAATGCAGTGGTCGTCTTGGAGGTGTGTTCGGGGTGGTTATCATGTTGGAATACTGCCCTGCAGCCCAGTTTCCGACGGGAGGGGATCATGCTCTGCTTCAGTATGTCACAGTACATGTTGGCATTCATGGTTCCCTCAATGAACTGTAGCTCCACAGTGCTGGCAGCACTCATGCAACCCCAAACCATGACCCTACTGCCACCATGCTTGATTGAAGGCAAGACACACTTGTCTTTGTAATCCTCACCTGGTTGCCACCACACATGCTTGACACCATCCAAACCAAATAAGTTTATTTTGGTCTCATCAGACAACAGGACATGGTTCCAGTAATCCTTATTCTGCTTGTCTTCAGCAAAGTGTTTGTGGGTTTTCTTGTGCATCATATTTAAAAGGGGCTTCCTTGTGGGACAACAACCATGCAGACCAATTTGATACAGTGTGCGGCGTACGGTCTGAGCACTGACAGCCTGACCCCCCACCCCTTAAACCTCTGCAGCAATGTTGGCAACACTCATGCATCTATTTTCAAAAGACAACCTCTGTATATGATGCTGAGCACGTGCACTCAACTTATTTGGTCGACCATGGCGAGGACTGTTCTGAGTGGAAACTGTCCTGTTAAACCGCTGTATGGTCATTGCCGCCATGTTGCAGCTCAGTTTCAGGGTGTTGGCAATCTTCTTATAGCCTAGGTCATCTTTATGTAGAGCAACAATTCTTTTTTTGTGAGATCCTCAGAGAGTTCTTTGCCATGAGGTGCCATGTTGAACTTCCAGTGACCAGTATGAGAGAGTGTGAGAGTGATAACATCAAATTTAACACACCTGCTCCCCATTCACACCAGAGACCTTGTAACACTAACGAGTCACATGACACCGGGGAGGGAAAATGGCTAATTGGGCACAATTTGGACATTTTCACTTCGCGGTGTACTCGCCTTTGTTGCTAGTGGTTTACACATTAATGGCTGTGTGTTGAGTTATTTTGAGGGGACAGCAAATTTACACTGTTATACAAACTGTACACTGATTACTTTACATTATATCAAAGTGTCACATCTTCAGTGTTGTCCCATGAAAAGATACAATAAAATATTTACAACAATGTGAGGGGTGTACTCATTTTTGTGAGATACTGTACCTCCACCACAGCCTCCCAATCTCACAGTGTTAAAGAAAGTGGAAAAAAGTATTCCAGAATCTGCATCCTGACCCGGATCATGTCCAAAATCTGATCGGTTCATCTGTAGCCCAAGGGCCATCTCTGTTTACAATTTCATCAAAATTTGTGTAGTAGTTTTTGTGTAATCTTGCTAACAAACAGACAGACCTTAACAGAGATATGTACTCTCCCAGTGCTCTCTGGCTGTAATATAGAGTAATAAGAAAAGAAAAGTGTTTGATGTATTTCTGTTTTTTTGTCCAAAGGCCTTCTGTGTGAAGGGCAAAAAATGACATAAGTATGTATCAATAAATAAATAATGAATACATAAATATACAGCTGCTGTATGAAAATGCAAAATAAATTTTTAACTTGTATTTATTTACAGTGGCAAGAAAAAAGTATGTGAGCCCTTTGGAATATGCTGTTTTTCTGTGTTAACTGGTTAGAAATGTGATCTGAGCTACATTTAAGTCCCAAGTATAGACAAATGCAATGTGTTTAACCGAATACCACACAAATAATTATAATATTTCATGTCTTCATTGGACATATTCATTAAGCCTTCACAGGACTGGTTGAAAAAGTAAGTGAACCCTTGAATTTAATTACTGGCTGAACCTCTTTCGGCAGTAATAACCTCTAGCAAGAGCTTCTGATAGCTGCTGATCAGACTTGCACAATGTTCAAGAGGAATTTTGGACCATTTTTCTTTACAGAACTTTTTGAGTTCACTATTCACAAAAATCCTGTGCTGATGTCGGTGCAGGACTCGTTTCTGGATAACAACACTTTCACCAGCTTCTTCACATAGTCTTTTGCTTTTCTTCGGGCTGCACGGTGGTGCAGTGGTTAGCACTGCGGCAGCACAGTTTACCCTTGGCTGGGGGATTGTGGGGATGTGGGATCGTGGGTTCGATCCCAGCCCCCGACCAACAGTGATCTGTGTGGAGTTTGCATGTTCTCCCCGTGTTGCGTGGGTTTACTCCGGGATTTCTCCGGTTTCCTCCCACATGCCAAAAACATGCATGTTAGGTTAATTGGCTGTTCTAAATTGTCCCTAGATATCTGTTTCCTATAGGCCCTTAGAATAGAGGGTTAGTATTAATGAAAGCGCTTTGAGTGGTCTTTGTGACTAGAAAAGCGCTATATAAGTGCAGGTTAGTTAGTAGTTAGTTAGTTTTCTTCTGGGGTTGCTATGCACATTTCACATCAAAACACATTCATCTCTGAGACACAGAACCCATCTCCTTCCTGAGTGGTATGATGGTTGGACATTCCCATGGTGTTTATACTTGTGTAGAATTGTCTAAACAGATGAATGTGGCACCTTCAGGCATTTGGAAATTGTACCCAGGATGAACCAGACTTGTGGAGGTCCACAATTCTCTTCCTGATATCTTGGCTGATTTCTTTTGATTTTTCCACCATGTCACACAGTGTGTTGAGGTGTGCCTTAAAATGCATCCACAGGTGTGCCTCCTATTAACTCAAATGTTGACCTATCAGAAGCTTCCAAAGCCATGACAACATCATCTAGGCTTTCTAAAATTCTTTGAAGCCATGTAATGTAAACCTCTGACTTGATTTAGCAAATAGAAATAATTTTGTTAACTAACTGACCTAAAATAAGTAAATTTTAGTCTGATTTAATGTCTGGCAGTGAGGAAAAAAAAGGTTATGTGTCTTTTTATACAGTGTATGTAAACTTCTGGTTTCAACTGTAAATGTACTCAAGTAAAAACAATGAAACTACTCAGAAAAGTACTTTAAAAAAAAAAGTTCATGGGCACATGAGTAAATGTTACTAGTTACTGACCACCACTGTTCCTCAATAATTAGTGATATTTGAATAATTCATTGGTAAAAACGATATTGTCAGTCGTAACCACAAGTTAATGTGCCAGAGAAAAAATTAAAATGTATGGGTATCCCCCACAACAGACTGGGACAAGCAGAGCGCTCAGCTGGAGCAATTGGCAGAACAATAGCTGATATCAATAGGCAGCCTCCCTTTGTCTAGTTCAGGCGTCAGTATCCTGCTGTTATTTATGACTTCCTGCTCTGTACTGCAATGCAAATGTCTTCCTGTCAGTAATCCTCCGATTGATGTATGTGACTCTCAAATGCAAATGTCCCATGCCTTCCTGCAGTTACTTTGATGATAATGTGCCTTTCATGTATTGTCTGTAACTGGGTATAAAAACTGCATTGCTCTGTAATGCTCTCTCTCTCTGACCACTGCTTCTGACGACACGCATTCTGTGTCTCCTCACAAGAGCCTGAGGACCCGCTCCAGCCCGCCTGCACAGGGCTGGAGTGAGTTCTATGATGGCGGGATGAATGATAATAAACTCCCTCAAAAACCCTCAGATCGCTGCATATTATTCTTCCGCAACATTGGTGACCCTCCTGGACCCGCTGCAGTTTGCCTACCGAGCCAACAGGTCTGTAGACGACGCAGTCAACCTGGCCCTCCACTCCATCCTGCAGTACCTGGACTCCCCTGGAACCCATGCCAGGATCCTGTTTGTGGACTTCAGCTCCGCATTCAACACCATCCGCCCCGCTCTGCTCCGGGACAAGCTGTCCCTGCTCAACGTGCCTGACTCCCTCTGCAGGTGGATCACCGACTTCCTGACGGACCGGAGGCAGCATGTGCGGCTGGGAAAGACTGTCTCAGACTCTACTAGCATCAGCACCGGATCACCCCAGGGCTGTGTACTTTCCCCCCTACTCTTCTCCCTTTATACCAACTCCTGCACCTCCAGCCACCAGTCTGTCAAGTTGATCAAGTTTGCTGATGACACCACCCTCATCGGGCTCATCTCCAACGGCGACGAGTCCGCCTACAGGAGAGAGGTGGCCCAGCTGGCGTCCTGGTGCAACAACAACAACCTGCAGCTGAACGCTCTGAAGACAGTGGAGATGATTGTGGACTTCAGGAAAGTCACAACCCCTCTGCCCCCCCTCACCCTCACAGGCTCTCCCATCACCACTGCTGATTCCTTCCGCTTCCTAGGCACTACCATCACCAGGGACCTCAAGTGGGAGCCGACCATCAGCTCACTCATCAAAAAAGCCCGGCAGAGGATGTTCTTCCTGCGGCAGCTGAGGAAGCTCAAGCTACCCACCAAGATGTTAGTGCAGTTCTACACAGCCATCATCGAGTCCATCCTCACCACCTCCATAACCGTGTGGTACGCAGGAGCCATTGCCAGGGACAGACTAAGGCTGCAGCACGTCGTGCACACTGCTGAGAAGGTGATCGGCTGCAAGCTCCCATCTCTCCAGGATCTGTACATCTCCAGGACCCGGAGGCGTGCTGGCCGGATCATAGCCGATCCCTCACACCCTGGTCACGTACTGTTTGCCACCCTCCCCTCAGGTAGAAGACTTCGGTCCATCCAGACTAAAACCTCTCATCACATGAACAGCTTCTTCCCCTCTGCCATCAGACTGCTGAACACTAAGTGACTTATTGACTCTCGTGCACTATGTACAGCAGCTCAACCAGACTCATGTCAATCATCACTGTTTTCTTCCTGCATTACCGACTGCACTATATGGTTCTCCACAGTATCTGCTGCTCGCTAATATATTTTAACTGCTGACCAGTATACACTTTATTGCATGTATAGTTTATTTCTTTTATTTTATCATGTTTAATGTTGCAGCATTGCACCGAGACAAATTCCTAGTTTGTGTACTACATGAACAATGGCAATAAACCTGATTCTGATTCTGATTCTGATTCTGACCCCGAAGAAAGCACACGCTTTGTGCAGCAACCTTCTGACCTGGACATCCACGCTGGAACCGGCTGAGGGACACAAAGATCGTCTACTCCCTCTCACCGCTCCAACGCATCTGCATGAGCCCGAGGGACAGAGATCGCCTACTCCCTCTCATCGCTCCAACGCATCAACACGAGCCCGAGGGACAGAGATCGTCTCCTCCCTCTCACCGCTCCAACGCATCTGCATGAGCCCGAGGGACAGAGATCGCCTGCTCCCTCTCATCGCTCCTCCACATCGACACGAGCCCGAGGGACAGAGATCGTCTCCTCCCTCTCACCGCTCCAACGCACCATGACCCGACACAGCGAACGACGCAACAGCTTACAGGGATGACCATCGGCGCCGACGACCCTGATCTCCAGCAAGCTCCCTGACCCTGACTCGCCTCTACAGCAGCCCTGCCATGCACCGAACCCCGCACGCACACCGGGGGGTTATGAGGACAGCGCACCACGCACGGGACAATACCAGCTCCACACAGACCGCCATCGTCCTTCGCCGCTGCACACAGAACCTTCAGGGCTGCTCTCACACCTGAAGCACGCATGCAGCTCGCTCACAGGATTTTGTAATGGTCTCAGCCACGGCGCACAAGGGAATTCAGCTGTCAGCTGTCCCCGAGGACTTTAGGACCGCGCGCGCACCTAAAGTCAACACGCCAAGTCCCTCACTGCTGCAGCTCCTTTTTTTTTTTTTTCTTTATGACCGCGAGAGGAGTCAGAGACTAATTTTTCTTCTTACAGCTGCTGTGGACCTCCACACGTTCAACGGGACAGCCCCTCAACATCGCGGATCCACAGGCAATTTTTGCGCGGCCCAGACAATTTCACCGTCCCGGGCCGGCACTTGCTACCCCCACCCCCCTCCCTCCACCGCCGCCTGCAGCGAGCTTCCCCCGCAGCTCGCTCCCAAAGCCGGACTATCGAGGCCTCAGCTTCCCGCTGAGCCCTCTGGGGGGGAGTGTATGGGTAACCCCCACAACAGACTGGGACAAGCAGAGCGCTCAGCTGGAGCAATTGGCAGAACAATAGCTGATATCAATAGGCAGCCTCCCTTTGTCTAGTTCAGGCGTCAGTATCCTGCTGTTATTTATGACTTCCTGCTCTGTACTGCAATGCAAATGTCTTCCTGTCAGTAATCCTCTGATTGATGTATGTGACTCTCAAATGCAAATGTCCCATGCCTTCCTGCAGTTACTTTGATGATAATGTGCCTTTCATGTATTGTCTGTAACTGGGTATAAAAACTGCATTGCTCTGTAATGCTCTCTCTCTCTGACCACTGCTTCTGACGACACGCATTCTGTGTCTCCTCACGAGAGCCTGAGGACCCGCTCCAGCCCGCCTGCACAGGGCTGGAGTGAGTTCTATGATGGCGGGATGAATGATAATAAACTCCCTCAAAAACTCTCAGTTCGCTTCTTATTATTTCATGCCGCCACAATGTGTCTTTTTATACAGTGTATGTAAACTTCTGGTTTCAACTGTAAATGTACTCAAGTAAAAACAATAAAACTACTCAGAAAAGTACTTTAAAAAAAAAAAGTTCATGGGCACATGAGTAAATGTTACTAGTTACTGACCACCACTGTTCCTCAATAATTAGTGATATTTGAATAATTCATTGTTAAAAAAGATATCGTCAGTCGTAACCACAAGTTAATGTGCCAGAGAAAAAATTAAAAAGGACACTGAAGCACAAATATACTGTAGCTCCTGATAAATAATTAGCTATAATCATCCCCCCCACCCCCCTTTGTTCCAAGCTAGACTTAATCATGAAAGTCAAAGTTGCTATAAATATGTTCAGATGTCTTAGATAATTGAATTCTAGTTTTCAGTCAAACTATAAATGAGTGAATTAAAAAAAACACTTTTAAGTTTTACATCAGCCGCAGATGTTTGCCAACCGACAAACACTCTGCAGTCTTTCCATCACAAACACGAGAATGTTTTGCTCATCAAAGCCTCATTTCTGGGTTGGCAGTACTGTGGCATCCCTAGACCTACTCTCACTGAGGAAGGATTTTAAGACTTTGAGCCAAAGAATGGATCTGTGAACAAAATGTTCATGACTCAGGAAGACTGCACAGTGCTGTGAACTTATAATGCAATACCTAATACTTTCTCATATCATCATGAGCACAAGATTCGATGGGATAGTAAAGGAGATAGTGTTAAAACTTTGAGGCTTTAATCTGGACATCACTGTATGCTCTGTTGAAAAGAGCAAGTTAAGTCAAGTTGAAATGTGAAAACAATAAAGGTCTGTAGTTTAGCTCAAGTTATATGAAAAAAAAACTGCCCTATAAAGAAAGTTAATGGGAAAGTAAAACAGTTAAATCATGCCGGGATTACCAAGAATTTACATAAAGCCTGCAAAAAAAAACACACTTTATGAGGAATTTATACAACAGTTGGTTCTGGCCAAGCGATTTGATTGGACAATAGGTATTCCATATCATCATATGTATCACTCCGCTTCAAATGTGTTCTATTAACCATTAATTACTAACAGTAATTTACTGTCAAGTCTGCAGACTTGAGAATTGCACTACTGTGCTTGATACCTTAATTTCCACAGTGAGGCACTGATTGCAAAGGAACTAGACAGTCTTAACCCAGCCATCTCTCATCTGGAAGTCTTGTCCTTTTAAACATTCGGCAACATATTTTATGTCTGTTTAAATTAAACAGACAGGCTAGAGTTGAATTTAATGACTCGATTAGAAAACCACAATACTCGTGTAGTGATGGACTCTTTGTTTCATTTGAAAATGCCAAGAAAAAATGAGTGATGTTTGCTGAAGCCAAATCACTAGCATGCTCATGAGCCCCCGGCATTGATCTGGACCCTTCTGAGGTACCGACTCAACAGGTGACCAGAATGTATTTAGGTGCTTAGCAACAGTTTCTGGGTACATTTAGAAGTGACTATTTTTTTTTTCTCAGCTGTGCAAAATAACTGGTTATAACAACAAATCATAATATTTTGCCCAGTATTGCTGTCATTTAATAAAATGTGCTTGCAGAACTGTTGTATAAAGCAATATTACTCTCAAGGTAATCAATGAAACTGTGAGTATGATACATCTATTAGACATATCACACCCACTCCAATTTCCAGTGAAATTAGAGTGCAATTATCATGGAATATCAGATCTGCCTCTGGCAGATGAGAGTAAAGCAGGACCCAGTATGCAGGCTGAACTACAACATAACGTGACAATATTCAAAATCAAAGCAGCATGAGGGCTGTGACCAAACGTGAATAAACTATACTTACAAAAACTCTGAAGATCCAGCTGTCCTAAAACGGTAAACGACTTTAGACCAGTTGCTTTGACTTCAGTTTTAATGAAAATTTTTGAAAAACTGGTCAGATGTGAGGTCCTAAAGCAGACTGATCATGCATTGGATCCTCTGCAGTTTGCCTATAGGCCTCACAGAGGAGTGGAGGATGCCACTGTCACTCTGTTTAACATGCTTTTTAAACATCTGGATTTTAATGGGACACACGCCAGACTTTTATTTGTGGACTTTTCCTCCGCCTTTAATACAATCCAACCTCATATCTTAGTTGAAAGGCTCCTGCA
Source organism: Pholidichthys leucotaenia (assembly GCA_020510985.1). Taxonomy (NCBI): domain Eukaryota; kingdom Metazoa; phylum Chordata; class Actinopteri; order Cichliformes; family Pholidichthyidae; genus Pholidichthys; species Pholidichthys leucotaenia. Next base: position 17,811,319 of record CM035842.1, on the reverse strand, counting down.
ACAATTTGATTTGAGCAATAATCTGGTGGGTTGGATTCTGGATTTCTTAACCAACAGGACGCAGAGAGTAAGGGTCAATGGTAAATTGTCTGACCTAAAGTGCTCTTCTACTGGCTCTCCTCAGGGGTGTGTGTCGTCACCACTACTCTTCATCTTGTACACAAACATGTGTCGGAGCAGACATGACAACAGACACATTATAAAGTATGCTGATAACTCAGTTATTGTCAGTCTCCTCCAGGATGGTGAGAGTGGCCACGGCCCAGAAGTTGATGATTTTGTTCACTGGTGTGAGGATTCCTACCTGCAGCTGAATACGACAAAAACTAAAGACATGATTATTGACTTCAGGAGGAAAAATCCCAGGTAAAAGTCACTGTACTAAAAGGCCAGACCACCGAATGTGTACAATCCTACAAATATCTTGGGACGATCATTGATAGTAATTTAAACTTTGAAGAGAACTGTGAAAGGGTGTGCAAAAAGGGTCAGCAACATTTGCATTGCTTGAGAAAACTTGCACGCTTCCAAATTGACCGAACCATAATGACAATGTTTTATCGGGCTTTTATTGAATCTGTTTTATCCTTTTCTTTAGTGTCATGGTTTGGTCAGATAAAACTGAAACAGAGGAAATCCTTGGATCAGGTAGTTTGATGGTCCAGTCGTTTGCTTGGTGAGCCACAGCTGAGCCTGACATCCCTGTACACCAGACAAGTACAGAGGATGGCTACCTCCATTTTAAATGATGACTCCCACCCTTTGCACTGCCACTTTCAGCTTCTTCCCTCAAGACGGAGGTTTGCTGTCCCAAAAAGTAGAACCCAGCGCTACAAAAGCAGCTTTGTTCCTGCTGCTGTCAAAGAGTTGAACAAGCTGTAACAATATATTGCACATAATTTAGGTACCTATTTATTAACTCCATTTTATATTTACTTATTTTTGTAGGATGTTACTTGGGGTCTAAATATTTTATTGGGTTTTAGACCTTTGAGTTTTTAACCTCTTTGACTAGTTTTTAACTTTTAATATGACCCTTCTCTCTTACCTCTGGTTTTTCTCCCATCTCTTTGTCTTTTTATACCCTGATTGATGGAGCCTTGAGTATTTTTATCATGTTTATAGTCAGCTTTATATGTGCCTGTGTTTGTGTCTATGTTGAATGCAATTTGTGGCTTGTAAATATGGATGTCACCAGACTGCAAAACAAATCTACCTACGGGTACAAATAAAGTAACCTGAACCTGAACCTGAAGATGTGAACCAGACAAGACAAGAACAGGAGGGAATTTTCTGCAATGACACCACAAAGAACTAAAACTAAACACAACATATATAGGGAGCAGGTAATCACAAAACAGCTGGGAACAAACCAGGAACTAAATGAAAACATGTGCGGGAGGCTAGAGGTAAAGAAAACAGGACAGACTGGGAACTACAGATAAACAAGAACACAAGGCACAAACATAGGAACCACAAACAAACAGGGAATGAAAACAGAACACCAAAAATAACCATGGATTGGGGAAACACAATGGGTCCTACACAATAAAGATCTAACAAAAACCTGGAAACCAAGACAAGGAACAAAATCAGAATAAACAACATAACTAGGAACCAAAAGCAAAATAATAAAGTTTCCAAAAACAACAAAATGTGCGGACACGGTTGCCAACCATGTCCAGAACATGACACTGGAATATAGTAACTCCTGTAATCCCTGTTCTCCAATCAATTTTCTCAGTCAGAAATAACTGTTGTATAATACACATTAATTAACTCATATTGTTTTAGGTCAGGAGATGTGTTCTAGGCTGAAGGTTCCATTTTTTTAATCTTGGAGCCTTTGATTGTGGAGTTTAGGCTGCTTAGCGAAAGCTTAGGTTAACTGAAGAAACACTAAGCTCATCCAATCACACTAATTGTTCATGCAGTCAGTTGGAATTTCCTTATGTGTAACACATATTTTTGGTCCATGCCTACATTTTGTCAATGAATAATAAACGTTTTTCCTCTCAAACAAACGCTCTTTTACCTAAGGCAAGCTTCATTTGCTATGATCAAGGTTCCTCTGAACTCATGTTTTTAAAAAGCTGAAATTCAGTAAGCTATAGCTGTCAGCACTCTCACAAACATCACATACTCAGCCTTGTTTCCACCAACAATCCCACTAAAGTACATTTCATCAGTTAAATTTGCAGCTGCTGGGTCACAATCTTGACAAATTAAGGCAAATGTGTGATTCAAACCAATTTATCCACAAGAAATTTAAAGTTCATTCATCTCCAGATGGCTGCTGGTTTCTGTCAACAACCGTCTGCACCTCACACAACTCTCAGTCACTATAGAGCTTTAAATGCTGTTGGCAAATGTTTCTGGACTGAGGCCTGAAAAGCACCAAACTTACATCTTACTTCAGAATTTAAAAAGGAGCCCAGTTTCTCCTGGTCATATCCGGAAAAGCAAGAGCCTTTTTCCTTCACTATTCATCACCATCTTCATTCATTATGGCCCTTACCAGACGGCGAGTTGTGCTCAAGGTCACAGCTGCTGTGTCCCACCTGGAGCAGCGACTCCTCTGACCCAGTGGCCCGACATATGGAGGTTCTACCTCGCTCCTTGTGCTTTGGGAGAGATAGTTAAACTTTAATCTGGACAGCTTCTGGGGAATTTGCTCAAAGTTTCCTTGGCAGGTGGCATTTTAATTATTAAAAATGTTCATTTTTGTTTTGGAGCAACTTGGAGAGCAACCTTTTTCCCGTATGCGAACGTGAAGTGATTTTAAAAACTTTTCTGCCACATTACAATCTTTTCTATTAAAAATCTCATTTCATTTGCCATCATTAATACTGCATTCTTTATTTTTTTTTTGTTGAAAGCACAATTTATTTCAATCAGGACGCGTTGTTCAGGTCCAAGCCAATTATTTCTCTCTACTCGTGCTCTGAAACATCACCTTTGTTATGATAACAGGCTCCCTAAGGTACCCATCGCCACAATGTATGCCAGACAAAGAAATCACCAATTAGCATACAAATGTGCACAAGGTTCATTCTGTGCAAGTGGAAACAAAGGTGAGAACAAAGTGTGCTGAAGACAGTGAAAACATACATGCATACATCAGAGACAACTTGTTAGCTTTGACTTGATTGTCAGACAGAGTGTCTACTTGCTAACGATGCGATAATTAACACCAACTTAGACAATGCTTGTGGTTAACGCTATATAGAGGAAATAGTACATCTGGAAGTGAGAATAAGCCATAGCCTCACATTTTCTTGTAGCCATTGTTGCTGTGCATGTCTTGCAAAAGTCTTTTCCCTTTTTACCACCCTCATCATCCCTCATAAATTCCAACGCATCCGAGATTTCTCATAGATAGAACCATGGTATCAATATCAAAAGTTTCCATCATTTCCTTCAAGGTCCCCCTAATTCAAAGTTGGGCAAGATTTTTCATTGATATATCTACAGTATGGTTTGAGTATGAAAACCCTACATCCTTTCCTTCTCAAGTTATCACTTGACAAGGTTTAGGGAAAAACTAACCTCTGACCTTTCCCTCAAGGTCAAGGTCACCCAAATTCAAACTCGTCCAAGATTTTTCTTAGCTACAGCTATAGTATTGATTTGAAAAGCCTACATCATTTCTTTCTGTAGTTATTGCAAATACAGGACTGGTTTTGATGCCGCCACTGCTGGAAAGACTGGCTTCTGACCTTAAGTTCAAGGTCACCCAAATTCAAAATCATCTGAGATTTTTCATTAATATAACTATGGTATCAATGTCAAAAGAGTGTCTCGTTTAATTCTCCAGTTATGATGCTGACAAGAGCTATGGAAAATCTGACCCAAATTCATTCCAATTGAAACTCGTCTGAGATTTTTCTTTGATACAACTATGATATTGATTTGAAAACCTATGTACATCATTTATTTCTCTAGTTATTGCATTCACAAGGGAGGTGTTGATGCCACTGCTGCTGATGCCCATCCACCCGGCGGGGTGACAACAATGCCCCATCAGAAGTTAGTGTCAGGGATGTCTTAAAAATCTAAGTCAATCAAACTTGAGAAGATACGTCACAGGTTACAACTTGTCTTCTGAAGTTTTAACTTTTTAAGGAGAGGAAACTAATTATTTTTTTACAGTGCAGCAGATGGGAAGTTCTACAGAAGTAGAATTTATCTGTCAGTCGGTTTACTCTCTCCATGTGGAGTAAACATGTCATTGGCTTTGATCAAGTGACTTTTACAAATTAAACCTGATCATTTTTTGTAATTAATAACTCCTTTTGTTTTTGTCTTCCAGCTCTGACAAAAACATTTACTGTACCTGCTTGGGGGGGAGGAGAAAAGTGGTTTACTGTGGTTTAAAACAAGTGGTTTAAACATAAAAACAAGTTTTAAACATAAAACAAGTGGTTTAAAAATAAACCAAATGTGGTTTATTTTTCAACATAGTCTCCCCTTCGGTCCACACACTTCTTCCATCAGAGTTGCAGCGCTTGGATGGATGGATGTGGATAAACCACATTTGGTCAAATTTGACCACTATGAACTTTTCAGCAATCCCACCCCCCCAATATGAATGTTTTTTTTTTTTATTTATTTAACCTTTATTTTAGCAGGGATAAAACCAATTGAGGTAAGGACCTGTTTTACAATGGGGCCCTGGCCAAGAGGGCAGCACATATAAAAACAACCATTTACAAAATGTATATTGAAATGGCCTCTATAACTCATATCCAGAAGAAATTAGCTTTCTAAGTACATAGAATATGCAAAGAGAAATGTAATCTGTTGCTGTGTATAACCATAAAGTAGTAGCAATTACAGCACTGTTCTGTGGACAGAACACTGGGTGAGTAAGGGGAGAACACTCTCAATTGCTACCTATGAATTGTTGCTGCTTCTTTGCAAGTTGCTGTGTTACACACATTGCAATTGAATTTACCCGCATACATGAAAAACTGGGTACATGCCAGCCAATAGTAATTCACAAGCCAGCTTACCTCTGCTGCTGGTCCCAAGCCTGGATAAATGCGGAGGGCATCTGGTGGAAAATGTTTCTTAGATAAAATATGGAGACCATCAGAAATAAGCTTTTCACAGACACACCAGCTGTCTCAGAAAAGAGCTTTCTGATTTAAAAATATACAGTGTAAAACTGATAGCACTAAAAAACAATATATTACCATAATGTTAACAATCTATCAAAAATTGGCATCAAGTAAATGTTTACATTTAAATCATGCCGTATCTCAGTCAACCTTGTTTGGAGAACCGGCAACAAAGTATTTCTAGTTAACAGGGTGGATAGTAACTTTACTCCACTGCACATACTTAATGTTTTTTTTTTCCAAAAAGAACAAAGAATGCTGACCGCATGTAGAGTTACCCCACTGGACGCGGTTATCCAGTCAGGAGAGTGGTGAGACAGCTATATTTAGGGCACCTTTTCTAGCCCCTTCCCCGGTTTGGGGCAAGCAGAGGAGATCCTAAAAAGGGCTGCTTGGTCGCGGCTGCTGCTGCCGAATAACACTCCTGTCTCAAGCCAAGTGCTAGATGACCATCAGACGACCGCCGCCCGTGTGCAGACATGTAACTAGGGGCTCCCAGAGTACACTGCTCCTGCCCCCGTCGCCACGCATCCATCGCCACGGGACTTGGGTGACTTAATCTGGGTTCCCCGAAAGGTAGAGGCCTGCGCGTGATGCTTATAACATGAGGAGGCCGGTGCGCCAACGGCAACCACATGAACTTGACAGGTTGGGGTCTGAATCCAGTGGCAAGAAGGAGCCCAGACAACCGGAGGTGTCCGTCCTGCTGCAGCCCTCATCCGCCATCACAGGGTGACGAGCAGCCTGTTCCGCCGTTGGGGTCTTCGGTTCGGACTGTGCTTAGTCTGGATCCTCAACTTCGACCTGTTTGCCTAGGGTGGCCCTACCAGGAGTACAAGACTCCAGGCAACATAGCTCGGAGAATCACCGGGACACACAAGCCTCTCCACCACGACAAGGTGACGGTCCAGCAGAGAGGACCGTCACCAAAAAGAACAAAAAGGCTTTACTCAATAGTTTTATTGTAGGGTACTTTTCTACTATTACTTGAGTACATTTATGGAGGAAAATGTACACTTTTACTCAAGTTATGACTGACCTCACAGATTTTAAAATTGGTTAAAATGTGCTTATTTATATGTAATTAAGTTGTTACCCTTATTTTTAAATATGTATAATTTTATGTCATGAAATCAGAATAGAAAATCATTCTCCATCTATTATGGCTCAGTTACAAAGGAGAAAGAAAAAAAAAATACATTTATGGGGGAAAAGTCACAATATTGTGATTAAAGAGTTTTAGATTATGTGAAAATTCTAATATATAAATTTCCTTTATAAGAAAAAGTCATACATTTATCATTTAAAATAACAACATGAGAAAAAATGGCAAACTTATTAGAAAAAAGATGTAAATTTACAAAAACAAAAATCTTAAATTACTGTGTTGTGGTTGCACAACTGTGGTATGGAGTCGTGAGCCAGGGGGAAGATGGAACAAAGGACTGAAGGAGAAAGGGAACCGGGGGGGTCTCAGAGGAAACAGAAAGGACTAGTCGCCCCCCAAGGGAGTTCAGGGGACTCCAGAGCTGCTGGAGGAAGAGAGGGTGGGAGAAGCGGGACTGACGTTATATGATGTTAATGTGCCATGCATGTCTTTGTCCACTGAATGATTTGTTTTTGGCTTCCTGGGTCTCATGGGATGGAAATAAAGGTAATAAAAAGAAGGCGCCCAGAGACCCAGAATCAGTTTTTTACTGTACTTGATGTTGGAAGAGGAATACAGTTCATGTGTCATTCAGCTCGCAGCCTAGTCTGCTTTCTTCTTCCACATTGGTGACCCCAAGACATGCCATGGAGAGCGAGCCAAGCACCGCCCCGGAGACTACCCAGAGGGAGAACACCAGCTGCATGTGCGCTGTCACAGTCAAGCTCCCAGACTTCTGGCATCACAACCCGACCGCATGGTTCTTGTATATAGAAGCCCAGTTCGCACTCCATGGGATCACAACGGACGACACGAAACATTACTATGCGGTCGCTGCACCGGATGTGCACGCCACGCAACAGGTAACGAGCCTGCTCCAGGAGCCGCCGGCCCAAGAGAGATATGAAGCGCTCAAGAGGATGCAACTCAAGCGTTATACCCCGTCTGACAGTGAGAGGGCAGAGAGACTCCTATCATGTTCAGAGTTAGGTGACAGGTCAGCCGTGGAGCCTATGGAAAGCATGTTGGCGCTGAGGGATAAGAATGACCAACTCTTCCTGTTCACCCACCTGTTCCTCAGGAATCTACCAGCTACAGTGAGGGTGATCCTGGCCAACTCACCGCTGCTGGTTACCAAGGACTACCGTGCCCTGGCACAGGAACTAGACCACATCATTTTAGCAACCAGAGCTCTCAGCGTGAATGCAGCAGCACCGGCATCCACGAGGGACTCCAGCGAGGTCGAGGAGCCGTTGGTCGTAGCCAGAACGGACTTCAAGAGACCCAGGAATGGGGCGATCTGTTTTTATCATTTATATTTTTACTATATATATTTATATACAGTATATAGTAAAAATAATATATATAATAAACTAGAAAAGCACTCGGAGAGTGCAGACCTCCGCCAAGCGCCACAGTTCCCCCCATACAGTGTTTGTGTGTATGTTTTCAGATTTCTTGACCATGAAAACATATGACTAGCAATTGGATTGACAATGATAGGATTAGTGGTTCAGTAGTTATTGACGAAAATTGCATTTTCCGTAATGGCGGTTTTCTTGTGGACGGTGATCTGGATCACCACCAAAATCTAATCGTCTGTAGGATACCCCATTTCTGACAATCTGTGAAAATTTCATGAAAATCCGTCCATAACTTTTTGAGTTATGTTGCTAACAAACAGACAGACAGACAGACAGACAGACAAACCAACCAACGCTGATGAAAACATAACCTCCTTGGCGGAGGTAATAATAATAATAATAATAATAATAATAATAATGTTCAGATCTAGACTCCCATCAAGCATGGAAAATTTAGTGTTGATCAGTTGAAATATGTGGAAACTAGAAAAGCACTCGGAGAGCGCAGACCTCTGCCAAGCGCCACAGTTCCCCCCATACAGTGTTTGTGTGTACGTTTTCAGATTCCTTGACCATGAAAACATATGACAAGAAATTGGATTGACAATGATAGGATTAGTGGTTCAGTAGTTAATCACAAAAATGGCATTTTGCTAATGGCAGTTTTCTTGTGGACGGTGATCCAGATCACCACCAAAATCTAATCATCTGTAGGATACCCCATTTCTGACAATCTGTGAAAATTTCATGAAAATCCATCCATAACTTTTTGAGTTATCTTGCTAACAAACAAACAGACAGACAGACAGACAAACAAACAGACAGACAGACAAACCAACGCCGATGAAAACATAACCTCCTTGGCGGAGGTAAAAATATATAATATATATATATATATATATATATATATATATATATATATATATATATATATATATATATATATATATATATTTAGACTCCCCACTCCCCAAGCTGCCCTGCACAGCTTGGGGAGTTGGGTCAACAACACTGGCTAACGTTATAGCTCCAAGGGGTAAATACCAGCATTTACTTGCACAATTCCCAGCACTCACGGTCCAGACTTTTTCGGCTACGGTAACTAAAAACGGGGTCGAACATTTCATAACCACAATAGGCCTGCTGGTGTTTCCGCAACCTCAGCGCCTGGACGCAGCTAAACTGGCCAGCACGCACGAGGAGTTTGCCAACTTTGAGGAGCTGGGCATCATCAGGCGCTCCAACAGCCCTTGGGCATCCCCGCTACACATGGTGCCTAAGGCAGACGGGTCGTTGCGACCGTGCGGCGATTTCCAGCACTTGAACAACGCCACGGAACACGATTGGTATCCCATCCTGCACATCCAGGATTTTTCCATGCCCCTGGGCGGGATGTGTGCTTTTTCGAAAGTGGATCTGGTCCGCAGTTACCACCAGGTCCCGGTGCATGCGGAAGACATTCCTAAATCAGCAGTAATAACTCCTTTCGGCCATTTCTAGTTTTTACGCATGCCGTTCGGATTAAAGGGCGCCACGCAAACCTTCCAGAGAATGATGGACGCAGTGCTCCGTGACTTGTCCTTCATTTTTGTCTACTTAGATAACATTCTGGTGGCTAGCGCGTCTGAGGAGGAACACCTCGCCCATCTCAAGATGGTTTTCCAGTGGTTGGAAGCGCACAGACTTATAGTTAACTCAGCGAAGTGCCAGTTCAGTGTGCCAGTGATTGATTTTTTGGGCCACTGCATTTCGCCGGAGAGCGCGATTCCACTACCGGATAAGGTGCGCGCCGTGTCGGACTTTCCACGACTGCAGACCGTAACAGCCCTACAGGACTTTTTGGGAATGGTCAACTTTTATAACCATTTCCTCCCCCGGACAGCCCAGCTGATGCAGCCGTTGTACGCTGCGCTTAAGAAAAAGAAGCCTGCAGAAAATATCGACTGGACCCCCGAGCGAGTCCAGGCTTTCACAGACGCCAAAACAGCATTGGCTCATGCCACTTTGCTAGCCCACCCTGACCCATCGGCAGAGTTAGCGCTCACCAAGGACGCATCTGACATTGCCATAGGGGTAGTGGTGGAGCAGTACATCTCAGGTTTGTGGCAGCCGCTCGCATTTTTCAGTCGTACTTTGTGCAACAACGAATGCAAATACAGCACGTTTGACAGAGAATTGTTGGCTCTCCACCTGGGGTCCAGTTTTGGCTAGAGGGGTGCGAGTTCACCGTGTTCGTGGATCATAAACTGCTAACGTACGTGATGTCCAAGGTCTCGGGAACTGTGGTCGGCCTGGCAGCAATGGCATTTGGCTGTGATCTCGGAGTTCACGACCGACATTCAATACGTTGCCAGTAAGCACAACATCGTGGCCGATTGCCTGTCGCGCACATTAGTCTCCCCGGTCTACATGGGAATAGATTTGCTATGATCTGCTATGGCCACGGAGCAAGCCGGGGACACAGACATCTGTGCGCTCCAGTCTGCGCCTACTGGGATGAAGCTGGAGAACAGGGTGGTGCAAGAAGGGTGCCCTCCCTTGCTCTGCAATGTCTCCATTGGTCACCCGCCCCTGATGGTTCCGAACCCGTGGTGCCACTGCATTTTTGAGTCAGTCCACTCTCTTTCACATCCCAGCATGTGCACTTCGGTTAAACTGGTAGTGGCGAGATTCATCTGGCTGTGCTTGCGCAAGGACGTGAAAGAGTTTGCTGCAGCATGCGTCGTGTGCCAGTGGGCCAAAGTGCGCAAGTACACCAGAGCCCCCTCGAACCACTCCAAATCCCAGCCAGGAGGTTCGACCACATCTACGTGGATTTGGTGGGACCCCTCCCGCTGTCGCAAGGTTTCACGCACCCTTAATGATCGTTGACCGCACCATGCGCTGGCCTGAACTGGTCCCGCTGGCTTTCACCACATCTGCGGCAGTGGCTCGTGCATTTTTGTCTGCTTGGGTGGCACGGTTCAGATCCCCGTCAGACATCACTTCCGACGGGGGTCTGCAATTCATTTCAGACCTCAAGTCCAGAGCCTTGGGGGTCAAAATTCACCGCACTACTGCATACAACCCCCAGGCTAACGGGTTATGCAAGCATTTTCATAGGTTGTTTAGGGCTGTACTAATGGACAATTTTTTTCATAAAGAGCAGTTACAATGTTCATGAATGTGTCATAGGCTTCATTTACATCTGATACTTAGACTTTTGTCCAGTCTTGCTTCAGCAGGTCTTCTTTAAAAGAACTGATAGCATTTTGTGATTTGTATCTGAAAGATTTTAAAGTCTTTTCTCTATTGTCCCCGTGTGGCCATGGATAAGTGCAAAGACTGGCAAATGGTCACTTACTGTATGTCATTTATCAATAATCCTCTATTTTCTTATCACTAATATTAACAAACAGGTTATCAATAAGTGTAGCAATGTGAACTGTGATTCTACTGGGATGTGCTATTGTGGGCTATAGACTCATACTGTACATAGAATTCATGAACTCTGTAATTACATTTTGTTGAAATGGATTTAGCAAATCAATTTTGAAATCTCCACAGATTACAACCATTTTCTTACTAGTTATATTATTGTACAGCTTGACTAATTTATCTCTGAATGTCTCAATGCAAGTTCCGGGCATTCTATATATACAACTTATAATTAGATTTTTTGTTTTATCTTGGTCAATCTCAACAGTAACACATTCCAGAATCCCTGGTAGTGTGAAGGACATTCCATTTACAAGTTTACACCTATACAGGTCATCAATATACAGTGCAACACCACCACCTTTTTTTGAGATCTGTTAATATGAAACATCTGATATCCCTCTATTGCCATCAGAGAAGCTAATTTTCTATCTAGCTTTTTTAAATAGTCCTGAATCTGTGGAAAGTTTTTGTTAAGACTTCTGCTGTTGAAGTGTATTATTGATAGTTTACCATCTAATTGCACTTGACTTTTGAATTGCTTTTCAGTATTATTCACTGTGATCATGAATATTATTGAAGAAGTGGTTATCAGGATCAATATCATTCTCCATCTCTTGTAGTTTATGTTCAGCATAATGGCATATTTTCTGCCTGAAAGTCTGAATTTCCTCACTCTGTGTCAAATGACTTCCTCCAACTGGGGATGATTGACGTCTACTAAAGTCAGTCATAAGTTTTTTGCTTTGTTTTGTTTTTTTTTGTTTTTGTTTCAAATACATTGACATGGTATGTCACAAAAGAACTGTTCCTGCCGTGTGTGTGGATATGGATTATTATAGTCTCTTAATTTTCTTAGTCAGTGTTCATCTATATTTATTTAAGTCAGTGAGATCTCTTATTATTATGGCCTTTGCTTCCTCAGGTGTTCCATTTAGTTTGATTCAAACTCTACAGTTTCTTGTCCATGTTGCTTGTATCTTGTTTTGTCTTTTCAGCATCCGTGCTTGTCGTGCTATTTCAGCATTAGTCTTTGTTAAATGTTCATTTAGGTAAACTCCTGTTTCCTGTAGCTTTCTGGCCTGCCTCAGTATGTCATTCTTTACCCTTCTGTTCACAAAGTGCATCACAATTGATTTATTTGTTTTATTATCCTTTCTGGGTAAAGTATGGCAGGCTGAAATTGCATTTAAGATAAGATAAGATAAGATAAGCCTTTATTAGTCCCACAACGGGGAAATTCCAGGATTGCAACAGCACAGGGATAGCAACACTCAGAGCAACAATCAGAAGGCAAGAAAAAAACAAGCAAGCAAGAGCGGCTAATATACATATGTACATATTACTATAAAATAAATATATACACACACACACACAGACACACAGTGCAGAGCATTGCAGCTGGATGGAATAAATATATGAGTATATGAACACACAGTGCAGGGAAAAGCCAGTGTGAACACACAGTGCAGAGCATTGTAGCTAGATGGAATAAATATGTAAATATATAAACACCCACAGTACGGAGCATTTACTTCAACCTTTATATTTCTTTCAAGGAACTGAAGCACCTGGTTTTCCAGGGAGACTGATTCACTTAGGGGAGCCTCCTCACCTCTCATTCCTGCTGTAGCATTGGCATATGATTGGTATTTAATGTCTAGTCTATGTAGCGGCCTGATTCAACCCCCACAACACAGAGACAGAACACAGAGACAGTCAGCTCGCACTCCTGGGTTTTTTCCGCTGCATGCTGCGTTTACAGCTGTGAGGTTAAAGTGTCATCCATGCATTGTGTTCATGCATCCTGTCTGTACCTCTGATATGCAAATGCCCAGATTGACTGCTGTGAATGCCTTTGATGTATTGTCTGAGTTGAGTATATATGCTGCACTGTGCTGTAAATCTTCCTCTCATTCTCACTCCTGCATCTGCTGTGAGACACACATACTGTGTGAGAGCTGGAGGAACGAAGTTGCAGCCTGCTCAAGCCATGGGCTGCAGCCGAGTTCTGATGAAGGCGGACGATAATAAAGCTATTTAAAAATCCAACGCTGCCTTTATTTTATCATCCTCTTCACTGGTGACCCCGGAATGCACACGTTTTGTGTAAACGCAACCTTCTGATCTGAACAGCCACGCTGGCGACCCGAGACTGAAGAAAACGAGCGGCCAGCGAACGCAGCACCCGGGCATGAATGCTCCGTCGCAGCGGCCTGACTGGTCTGCCCTCCCTGCTGCCTCAGGGAGACCTCGACGCAGAGCCCACGGCGGGCGAGCTGCTCTCAGGACATCAACCAAGACCGGGTAAGCGGCAGAGAACGTCATGGCGCGCCCTCGCCGAGATCGGCACATCCATGCGGGACCGGCCGCGCAGCTCCTCCACATCAGAGCACATGCGGGCGACTCCCATGGCCGATGGAGCACACGTGGACCTGAACGCACCATGACTAATCTGCAGCCACGGCTCGTCAGAGATGTTTTTCGGCGCAGATTGAGCCGATCTCCAAGTTTGCGACCCTGATTTCCTCTCCAGCGGGCCCACCCACGCACGGAGCCCCGGCACGCGCACCAGGGGTGACGAGGACGGCGCACCACGCACGGGACAAATACGGCTTTTCCGACCGCCTTCCTTCTGCTGCACACTGGCCCTTCAGGCTTGCTTGTACACCTGAGGCCCGCAACTTGCTCACGGGATTTTATGGTCTTAGCCACGGCACACAAGGGGAATTCAGCTGTCTGCGGTTCCCGAGGCTGTAGGGTTACGTCTGCCCTAAAGTCAACACACCAGTCCCTCTGCTTTTATTTTTTTTCTTGCCGCCGCTCCTGCTTTTCTTCATGGCCACGAGAGGAGTCAGAGACTAATTTTTTTCTTCTTCTGATCTCTGCATGTTCAGACGGGACATCGAGGAGCAGCAAACACTTTTGGCGCGACTCGAACGATTTTCCCGCGCCCGGTCAGCATTTGCTACCCCCCTCCCCCTCCTCCTGCACAGAGCTTTTCCCTGCTCGCTGCCCAAACTGCAACATCGAGGTCACGGTCCCCTACCGTGCCCTCTGGGGGGGAGCAGTGTAGCGGCCTGATTCAACCCCCACAACACAGAGACAGAACACAGAGACAGTCAGCTCGCACTCCTGGGTTTTTTCCGCTGCATGCTGCGTTTACAGCTGTGAGGTTAAAGTGTCATCCATGCATTGTGTTCATGCATCCTGTCTGTACCTCTGATATGCAAATGCCCAGATTGACTGCTGTGAATGCCTTTGATGTATTGTCTGAGTTGAGTATATATGCTGCACTGTGCTGTAAATCTTCCTCTCATTCTCACTCCTGCATCTGCTGCGAGACACACATACTGTGTGAGAGCTGGAGGAACAAAGTTGCAGCCTGCTCAAGCCATGGGCTGCAGCCGAGTTCTGATGAAGGCGGATGATAATAAAGCTATTTAAAAATCCAACGCTGCCTTTATTTTATCATCCTCTTCAGTCTACTAATAATTAAATCATCCATATGAGAATATTGTTCAAGATCCTTGGTGCGTCACTCCAAGTCTGCAATTTTTTTGGTCTCTTTCCTTAATTATTAATTTCAATTCTTGGACTTCCTGTTACGACCCGAGCACTGGGTTCTGATAGCGCTCGGGCGATGCTCAACTCGCTGCTGGCCTTGACAGCTGTGGGTTGTATTCTGGCCTCACCGGGCTCTTATTGTGAAGGTGCACGGTGGGGCTTCCGCCTGTCAAGGCTGGTCAGCTGTGTGTCATTACTGCTCATTAGTGTTCGCCTTTAAAAGTGAGCGCTGGCGACGGTAATGGCGCAGGAGTATTGGTCATCAATTGGTCAACATCTGGTCAACATCTCGTCAGTATTGTCAGATTGTCTATGTTATGGTCTACGCCTCGTCAAGCTTTGTGAGAGCATCGTAAGACCTTCATGTCAGGTTTGTGTCCATAGTTATGTCGCAGTTAGCTCGTAGTGGCTGGGGGTAGCCCTGCAAGCCCAAGTATTAATTTGTGTGTGTTTGTGCCGAGTGCGGCTCACAGTCTTGTCCTGTCACGTCTTGTAAAAATAAACCATCATCGCAAAAACTCACTGGTGGACTCTTGGCGTCTCATGGTGATCTGCGAGGATCACCGCATGACAGTATACTCCTGCCAGGACGTCCGAACGGAGACGCCACACCGAGATGCCTTTTCACCGTGAGTTTGTGCTTAATTAGACTGTTGTTCTTTCTGGTTGGGGTGTCAACGTCTGGGAGAATGCCGTCATCCAGGGGCCGCGGTCGGCGCCTGGGCAAGGAGCTAGCGAGCACGCTGGAGTATGCCGACGGGGCGCTCCCCGCCACTACCTTCGACGACATCTCCAGCAACATGCGCTGGCATCTGAACTGCGCTGAGGAATTCCTGGACAACCTCCCCCTCATTTATGACGATCACCCGGAGGTGATAATGAGGAGGGAGGAACTCGCTGTGCAGCGCGAGATACTTCGTGGGCTGGAGGAGGAAGAGAGCAGGAAGCAGAGGAGGAGGCATCCTTGCTCCCCGCGTTGGAGTCCCGTTCCCGTCCCGGAGCTGGTCCAGGAGTGCGCGCCGTCTGGGGACCGACGACGACGTCGGCTCAACGGCGCATGCAGCCCTCAGCAGAATCCCCGGCTGGACTCGCTGCCGGCGAATCCCGTCAGCGAACCTCTGAGAGCGGCTCCACCTCGTCTATCCAGGGGGCCCTCTGTCGCCATCCAGCGAGGAGGGGGAGGAACAACGTCCCCTACAGCAGGAACCATCTCGGCCCTGGGAGGAAGGCAAGTGCACGATTGTTTGTCACATCTTAATAATGATCTGCCTTGTCTGACTCCTGGGGGAGGAGTTCGGGGTTTGCAGCCCCCCGAGCTTCCTCCACCTGCTGTGAAAAAAATTATTAAACCTGCTGCCTCTGTGTTCTCCCCTGTCGATGCCAGGCCAGCGTCGTCGGATGAAGAGGGCCCCTGCAGTGCTAGAAAGCCTGGATCCGGCCCTGCAGCCACGTCTTGGATGGAGGAGAGGAGCGGACTGCGGCCCGGAGCCTGAGCCGACGAAGAAGCGTCCCCGGGTCTCCTTGCCGGAGTGGTTCGAGCCAGTGGGTCTAGGGTCCCCTGCCCCCACACCATACGGGTCATCAGCGTGGACAGCAACGTGGGAGGAACCTCAGGCTGCAGATGACCCCTTGCCAGCTGGGGAGCCCGACGCAGCTGAGTCCGAGCCAGCTGTCGAGAGTCGCCGCCCTGAACCTGGATCGTCGGAGTCATGGGTGGCAACGGAACCCGAGTGCAGGCAAGTGCTCCCTCTTTTGTCTCTGTCCCCTGTTTTTGAGCATTTTTGCCTGCCTCTTGGGGAGGTGAGTGAGGAGCAGCCGTCTGCTGCGCCCGAGCTCGTCTCGCTGGGTTCCGCTGCTACCGGTGATTCTGATCCTGGTTTTCCTTTCCCTGAGCTTTGTTGTAGTGTCGCCGGCATGGAAGGGGTCGGAGTCACTGAGTTGGAGGTCCCAGGATTGGGGGTGGAGATCGTCAGCGGAGCTGCACCGACCCAGTCGGGTTCCATCGTGGAGGCTGCTGTGGCCCAATCGGGGTCCGACGTGGGTGCACCGGAGGCCCAATTGGGGTCCACCATGGGTACGGATCCTGTCCAATCGGGGTCCAACGTGGGTGCACCACAGGCTCAATCGGGGTCCACCGCGGGTGCGGTTCTGGCCCTATCAGGGTCCGACGTGGGCGCGTCAGAGGCCCAATCAGGGTCCACCGCGGGTGCGGATCTGGCCCAATCGGGGTCCGATGTGGGTGCACTGGAAGCTCGATTGGGGTCCACTGCGGGAGCGGTTCTGGCCCAATCGGGGCCCGACGTGGGTGCAGCTGGGACCCAATCGGGGTCCAGCGGAGATGCAGCGCCAGCGTGGTCCACGGACGGAGGAGGAGCTGCAGACCTTTCTCCGTTGAGCGGATTTCAGACTCGCCCTGCTCATCTGTCCCCTCAAAGTCACCGCCCCTGTGCATCATCGCCGGGGGCCGTGGGGGCTCCTGTTCGCTCGCCCCGGCTCTCCCTAGTTTTGTCCTCGTCAGGGAGGCCACCGCGGGTTGTTGTTCCCCAGGACTGGTGGCTGAGGGACACGGGTCGGCCACCGGAGGAACTGTTTCGCCGGTTCGGCGCCTCGGGTCGGCCACCCGATCTGTTGTGTGTGCCTGGGCTCAAGCCCAAGCACACACAACTTGAGCTCAAGCTCAAGTCTGGGCTCAAGCAGCCCCTTCCACAATAAGACATATAGGTTCATTATATAATCAAACCCTAAAAATCTTGGACAAAAAGCCCATTAGGTGGCATCACTGTAATGTTTTAAAAAAATACAACCTATTGAGTTTTGAGAGCTTCATTGACCTCTGTCTTCTGAAATTAACGTTCAAATGTTTCCATAAATCAGCACCCGAGCCACTTGCTGGTTTCGTCCAAAGACAGGACAGCAGCAGAGCCACCAGGAGTTCTGTTAACAATAACTGTAAAATATTCCACCGCAGAACCACATTTGGACAAACAGCTTTCTCTATAAAGGGCAGTCACATCTGGAACACAATGCCAAATGAAATTAAAATAATAACGGACTTTAAAACATTCACTAAAAATGTTAAAAACTGGCTGAAAAATAAACAAGAATGTACTCATGTATGAATTAATTGTCTGCAAAGTGAGAGTGAATGAAGGGAAGGAATAAATGTGTTTGTTTATAGTGAGTGACGGAGGGAGGAAGGCCTGAAATAGGCAAATGTGAGTTATGTTATCTGTGTTAAATGTGAGTCAGGCTGTTATATTTGTGTATTTATAATATTTATAATATTTATAATTGTGTATTTATAATTTTTCTGCATTGATGTATGTGGTTATTGTGTATATTTTTTATCTTGATTCTTTTTTCTAAAGCCCATCCAGGGACAAGAGTTGCAAATTAGCTAATAGCTATACACTCTATGTGCAACACATCAGATTGATTGTCTTTGATTAATTGTCTATGTTTATTGCACTGTCCCTGTCAAATAAACTAATCTACTACTACCTTCGGGCGACCTGGTTCGACCACCGGAGGAGTGGACATGCTGGGCATTGGACTCTGGTGAGCCGCCTGGTCATGTTCCGCCTCCTGTGACCACCCGCCTGCTGTTGGACGAGGGGAGACCACCTGTACTGTTCCTGTGGCACTTGGTCTCTGCCGGTCGGCATGAACTGTCGGGGGGGTAGTGGTCTCTGGGTTTATCCGTCAGTGTTTGTTCTGTTTTTTTTTTTCTTCGTCCTGGTTGTTCTATGTATTTTGTGTTTCATGCCTTGCAGTTGCCTTAGGTTATATTGTGTATAGTCAGGTATGAGCGAGTAATGCTCTGTTTTCTGTATCTGGGTTTTTCGGAAACTCTCATGAGAATTCACACAGGTGGGAAGTCTTTTTTCTTGTGTAACATGTGGGTCAAGACTTTTTTTTTTTCTCTCGTACTGTCCTGTGTTCTCGGTAACTTAGTTGGGGATTTTTGGCAAATTGTGTTATGTTCTAATGTTGCCTTATTTTCCTCTGAGTATTTTTTTTGATTTGAACACTTGGTATTTTGTCATAGTCCTGTATTTAGCTTTTCTGACCATGTAGTTCTGGTTCTTTGTTCTTCCCCATGTGCATTTTCTTGAGTTAATCTGAGTAATTTTTCTGGTCATTGCCCTGTTTTGAATATTTGGTATGTTGTCATAGCCTTGCATTTGATATTTCTGATCCAATAGTCTGGGGGGTTTTTTGTTTCCTTCATGTGTATTTTGTCCGAGTAGTTGCTCTTGTCATTGTCCTGTGTGGTTTTTTTTCTTGTCTCGGTTTTGTTTCTGGGTTTGGGTTCTCTCCCTCCACACCTATCCCCAGCCTCCCACCCTGGGGGGTGGGGGGGGGCAGGGTGGTTCCTTGGGGTGTTCTGAGCCCGCCCGTGGAGGGAGGGTACTGTTACGACCCGAGCGCTGGGTTCTGATAGCGCTCGGGCAATGCTCAACTCGCTGCCGGCCTTGACAGCTGTGGGTTGTATTCTGGCCTCACCGGGCTCTTATTGTGAAGGTGCTTGGTGGGGCTTCCACCTGTCAAGGCTGGTCAGCGGTGCGTCATTACTGCTCGTTAGTGTTCGCCTTTAAAAGCGAGCGCTGGCGACGGTAATGGCGCAGGAGTATTGGTCATCAATTGGTCAACATCTGGTCAACATCTCATCAGTACTGTCAGATTGTCTACGTTATGGTCTACGCCTCATCAATCTTTGTGAGAGCATCGTAAGACCTTCATGTCAGGTTCGTGTCCATAGTTATGTCGCAGTTAGCTCGTAGTGGCTGGGGGCAGCCCTGCAAGCCCAAGTATTAATTTGTGTGTTTGTGCCGAGTGCGGCTCACAGTCTTGTCCTGTTACGTCTTGTAAAAATAAACCATCATCGCAAACACTCACTGGTGGACTCTTGGCGTCTTATGGTGATCCGCGAGGATCACTGCATGACACTTCCTCCATTAGCCCTAATAGTTTAAACTGTTGACTGGCCACTTTGGTCAGTTCTTCTGACATGAAGTTCAGAGATTTTTTAATCTCTTCTATTTCTCCCTTCTTTGGTGGCATTTTTACTGATCTGATGATAATAAAACAATCTCTGCTGGTGTCGCCGGTATCCGATCCAGCTGACCTCGAATCCAGCTGGAGCCTCAGCTAGCCCCCTCTGCTGCTAGTCCCGCTGCTTTCCACCTCTGTAATTGAGCTCCTGATCCGGCTCCTCTCAAGCCGGGGTGCCGGCAGCTCCTCCACCGAGCCCCACCGCCCACCGTCGCTGTAGTTGAGCTCCGATCCGGCTCCTGTCCAGCTGGGGCCCCGGCTGCTCCTCCATTGATCCCCGTTTCCTACTGCCACTGTAGTTGAGCTCCAATCCAGCTCCTGTCCAGCTGTTGCCTCGATTAGTTCCTCCGCCGAGCTCCAATCACAAGATTCTAAGAATCTGTGCAGGAGGCTCAGCCGTCATCTAACGGTCTGATGCTGGGTCAGTGGGACGAACCGGGGACAGAGTCACTCCTTTGTATCAGTGCTAGCTATGACTAGCTGTAGCATTAGGGTTAGCTTAGCACATTAGCTTAACACATCCCACGGCTTCGTGGGATGTGTTAAGTCACAGGTTAAATCAGCTGTGAAGCTGTGTTTCGAATTACACGAAACAACTTGTAACCAATAAAACAAAAAACCCTCCAAAATATCTTGCATCAGCAAATCACAATATGAAGAAACAATATTTGTGCAAAATAGTTAAATCATCTTACACCCTCTTGGATATATTTTTTTTTTTTTATTTTATGCCAAGAAAACATGGAAAATATTTAACAAAAAAATACACAAAATAATTAATAATAGGTTATTACACTCTCACTCCACCAATATAAGGCATGCCCTCATGACTTCATGCTCTTGAATAGAAACTGAACTTTGCACACATATCTGAGGATTTATGGGCAGGTAACATACATTAGGTAATGAGTGGGCTTATCCACTTATAAAAACAAGTAACATATTTCACTGTGGGTGTTGGTATGACACTTGGTTATCTACAGTAAGTTTGTCATAGGTTAATCTTAATGGTGGTTTTCTGGCTTGCTGGGCCCTTTTATTGTCAGTCTCAGTCTCTATGTTGTCTTGTGGTGTGGATCTTTCTGAAACTGGAGCCTCCTGCTCTTGATCTGTTTGTACTTCATCTGCCTCAATTATCTCAGGTTCAGTTTCTTCAGTCTTCAGTCCTGTTTCATTGACAGTTCCCGAAGAGGTTTCTGATTCATCAACCTGGGGTACTCCAGTTGCTTCATTCAGCATGTCCAGATCCAAACTAAATGTCTCTGACATTTCCTCATTGATAGAAAAATTCCATATTATCTACATTATTATTGATATTAATAATGTATTATTATATTTGAGAAGTATCATACCTTTCATATGCCATGTTTAATGTTTATATGTGCATGCCATATAGGACAAGTTCATATATTCTTGGCATGTTTCTGTGAGCAATTTCAGAGAGTTCAGACTGAAAATCAGTACAGGATCAGTACATGCATAAGGGATGATCTAAGCCACTCTTATAATCTCTTTGACATGTCCTGTTTTGGGTCATAGGAATGCACAGGAACTCCTCAGCCTGTATAGATCAGTTCTATAGATTAGGTATATAGACATTCTGTTAGTTTTATGGACCTCATGTGCATATCTCCATGACCCCATGTCTCCAGAGTGTCTGTGATGTTTCTCTGGATAAGCTTTGATTATCAGGACTGTCCCGTTCTGTCCCCTCCCTTATCTTCATCCTCCCTCTCCTTTCTCCTACCTATATATATCAGACCTAAAGAAATGAATCCTTTAGAGATTCTAGGTGTGTCTGAATGCCATGCTTTGTAATCTCTCCCCCAAGTGGCCATTGGGGTGACACCATATATATTGTTGTAATAAATGTACATAAATCCAACTTTCCTCCTGATTTTTGACTTTGAATAATTTAAGCTCAAAATTATTCTAACATTTTGGCGCTCTGAACAGCGGATCCACATATCTCCGTCTTTCTGGTGCCTCTGCTTGATTTCAGCAAGTGCACAGCTGATAAAAAGACCTTCCCAGGCTGAGTGAAAAAAAAAAAAAAAGGCTCAGTGTTACTTCAGTGAAGGCATTTCAGACCGGGGCGCTGAAACTGACTGGGTGACGGATCTGAGAATCCTACAGGCGGCTTGGATGTAAGTACATTTGTTGTTGTTGTTTATGGATAAAAGATAGTGAGATTACCCGGACCGAATGAACATCAAGGATGCTATTTGGGTGCATTACTACGGCTTGAAATCGCTGGGTCATTCCTGCTCACGGTGAGCGATGTCGCAATATTCCCTTGGGGAGAACGAGATTCTCTGTCAATGGTGAGCATTATCGCAAGACCCGGGGAGGCTCCTAGGGGTCCGCTGTCTTCTGCACCCTGTCAGTGCGGTGAAGGTGCTGGAAGTTGCATGCAAAGAAAAAAAGGAAAGATTTGTGCTCTTTTAACGACAGATGTTTTATTGTCTAAATAACTAGGCTCTCGACGTCTTGTGGAAGAGTTTACGTGATCCCAGAAAAGTAGATTTTCATGAATGATTCATGCCCTTACCATGTCTGCTTATCGCCCATGGGGTTTCCCCCCTACGGTGAGCTATTGCAAGATACCATGGGAGGAGGTCTTACTGGGGCTTTCGGCACACAGTGGAGGGGTTACGTGACCGTTGAAATACTGGTAGATTTTGTTTTGAGAATTTGTTGAAGCGCTGGATAAAAGTTACTGCAGTCTGGTTTGTTTTATCTCTGTGCAATCTGCTCCAGTGTGAAAAAGTGAGAGTTCTCCATGGAGGTGGAAAAAGCAGGTTGTAAAATTGTTGTGATTTTTTTTCTGGTATTTGTGGAGCATAAAAGAGTTGGTTAATTACTTATTATCCTTTTGGGAAAGGATTAACATTGTGGGCGTTTGCAATTTATACTTTTGGGTGAGAAATTCTATTGTTTCTCATTGCAGTAGAGAAAAAAAGTTGATATGAGAACGTTGGCTTGCCAGATTTTTTTTTTTTTTCAAGTATTTGGGGCTACCATTTCAAGCTTGTTTTAAGGCTATCATTCTGTTTCTCTGCTAAACAGCTGCCCGACAGTAACCTTGGAGCGATAACAGAACTGTGCTGTGTGTGTGTGTGTGTGTGTGTGTGTGTGTGTGTGTGTGTGTGTGTGTGTGTGTGTGTGTGTGTGTGTTTGTGTGTGTGTGTGTGTGTGTTGTGTGTGTTGTATGTGTGGGCCCTTGTGTTTAGAGAGAAGAGAAAAGAGGAGTGAAAGAAAAAATTCTATATATGGGTATTTTTGCAAGGTTTTGGGGTTTTACTTTTTTTTCTTTCAGTCTAACTTTGTGGGTTTTCACTCTAATGTTGCATACATGATGAACTATTTACATATTTTTAAAGCCAATATTTTCATTTCCTGCAGTTCTTTCTTTGGAAAATGAAAAACATTGAGCTACTTTTTTCAATTGTTTTGACGTCTCACTGACTTTTATTGACTCAATTGCCTTATTTCTCTGACTGAAGCATAACAGTGAAATTTACAGGGAAAAAAGGACACAGGACTAACAACCAGCCTCTGGGACCCGGCCTCGCCATTGTCCGTGCCTCCCTCATCGAGACCACAGGTGCATAGAACATCTAAGTTAAGTACAGTTGCTTGCGTCTTCATCAATGCTACCAGCATGACAATGATGAAATTAACTGAATATTACAATATCATGCTGTCACCTTATAATGCCTAATCAACTTATCTAGGTGACAGTAAACAGACAGAATCAGCCTTCAAAGGACTCAGATGTTTATAATAAAAAGAAGGACACTCAAGGTCTGATGGGTTTTAGGACATGTAAAAAACAAAACAAAACAAAAAAAAAACAGATTGTGGTCCTTTGCCATAAATTCCTGAAAACAGAGATTGCAGTTACTAATTCTAAATGCTGCATTGATTTAAGGCTTCTAATATATGACACTGTTTTATTTAAACATACTCCTAAACTAGTGATTACCCATGTCAATTGGTAAAACATTTACTGATTCACAGAATATTTAGTGAATACTTGCTGTAAATAGCAAAAACACATTCAAATTGTGGAAGCTTTAGGTGTAATTTAAAGGCTTTTCTGCTATTCTTCATTTTTCAGCAGGAAAGGGAAAGCATTCACATTTTTTTTTTAGCTTTCACCAGGAATTAGATTTGCCAAATTAACAAGGAATCATAACATCACCATTACCTTTCAATTTAATAAATCCCTGGTGACATATGCAATATGTAATAAAATAATTAAAAAAAACAATAATTCACTTGTGTTTCTTAACATTACACGTTATAATAAACAGTGGGATAAACAACTGGGATAATCATTTAAGGGACACAAAATAATGATGATAACTGGAACATTAGTAAAATCAATTTATGAGGTGATAAAATTTGCACTCCTGTTGATGTAAATACTGACGTAAGGAGGGGGAAGCCTTGAGGTTTCTCCAAATTTTTCTTTGCAGGATGGCACCAACATTTGATCTTTGTGGGAGATGGGAGGAGGCCGGACAGTGTGTGTGTGATGGTCTCATTGGCTGGAAGGGGGCGACAGTGACCACAGGGGAAAAGACCTCTCAGTTGACAAGCATTTTTTTGAAGCAAAGTAGAACAAATGACATTGCAAATGACATAAAGCATAACAATTTGAATGACTTTGACTTTAAAAATGTAGTGTTCATATCACTTCACACTGCAAGATATATCTGACGCATTGCAATGATGCCACTCACCACATAATGGTGTGACAATATCACATTTCAGAAATGTGACAGTAATAAGGGATGTGTTTTCTGTGCTCCCAGTGCTTAGCCGTGGCCGAGCTGGGCCTCGGGACTACAGTCCACCCCATAATTTACCAAGGAATATATAAAATAAGGCATTCCTTGTACAAAATTAAGCCAAATTCCAATTAGGCTATATGTCCACCTTTCCATTGACTGAAGGAGTGTGACACAACCTTTCACAAGGATTCACTTACACAAATTCCACCTGTCTGTGTTCAATTGGACAGACAGATGTGATCTAAGTGACTAAGTCAGAATGGTTGGTCTAAATGCTAAATCACATCAAATCTGTACAGACAGCTATATTACTTTTTAGACTAAGTCAAGAGACGACACACACAGAAGAAGCTATGACTATCAAAACCTCATTTTGAAGGCGCTATAATACTCACAAATTTTCATCTAAATTAACTGTGTGTAACACGTAAAAGTGGTTACATGCTTCATTCTAGTAAAAAGACACTACCCATCAAGCAAATACCCTGTAACTTTGCTGCATGTGCGTCTCCAAGCATCAAAAGGGGGGAACCAAAGAACTTAATTAGCAAAAATAATTAGCAATCCTCAGAAAAATAGATAATACATAAAAATTATCAATAAATGATCAATAATGAAGAGACAAATATAAATGGAACCGCTTGGTAATGAAATCACAACATTCAATAGGAGAAGTTAAAAGTTACATCAATAAATTTCAAGATATTTAAGAAAATATGTGCAGATTATTATAAAAGAAATGTCATGTTTATGAGAAACAAGGTAAACTGATAAGGAAGAAAACCATGCAAATTTATGAGAAAAGTTCCGAATGTCTAAGAAAAGTCCAACTTGTGCTGAATTTTTGTTTACTGTGAGACTTAATTTAGAATCTACTACAAAGACAATACAGATTCTTACTCAGTTAAGAGAACAATACTTTAGGGAGTTCAAAGCAAAATAATTTGACCTTCCCTGCATAAACAGTCTTTTCAAAACCTTTGCATGGATCTCATTGAACTAAATAAGAGTGAAGGTAAAAATGTTTAGAAATTATTTACATACTAATTGAATATACAAAGGCTTTCCTCTACACTAATTTAAATATTGCTATGGTGACAATGAAACCCTTAACTGAAATAATATCAAGATTTAAAATAGCTGAAATGATTTACTTAGATAATGGAAATGGAATACACTTTGTAAATCAAATCATGTCACATTTAAGTGCAGTTCCTAAATTATTAGTACCAAACATTTACCTAGGAAACCACTTAGCTTACCATCAACTATCTACAGGATTAGTATAATACACAAATAAGAAAAAATTGGGAAATTGTGAATGACAAACCTTGTTATTGAAGCCATTTAACTTAGGTGATGAAGAAGGGTTTTTGGGTGATTATATTCAAAGAATGACAACTGACAGCAATGTCATCCATACTGCCCTTCCCAGGAGGGACCATGTGACGAAGGAACCGTGGGAGGTGCACCCATCTCTTGAGCAAACCAGGGGATCTGGTCTGGGCTGCATGGTGGCACAGTGGTTTAGCACTGTGGCAGCACAGTTTTACCCTCGGCCGGGGGATCGCGGGGATCATGAGATCGTGGGCTCGATCCCAGCCCCCGACCAACAGTGAGCTGTGTGGAGTTTGCATGTTCTCCCCGTGTTGTGTGGGTTTACTCCGGGATTTCTCCGGTTTCCTCCCGCACACCAAAAACATGTAGGTTTAGGGCGCTCGTGCACGCAGCGACCAGCAGCCGGTGGCTTGTCACCAGACTGCAAACCAAATCTACCTACGGGTACAAATAAGTAACAAAAAAAAAATTAAAAAAAAAATCTGGTCATCAAAGGAAACTGGACCAAAACTCCCTGGTGAGGACAGCACAAAGGTTATCTAGCTGGCCTGAACAGCCGCGGGAAGCAAAGGATGTGGCACTTGGGTGCATCTAACGTTTTACCCCATCTGAAACCCTCAGCAAGAAACTGTTTAATATATATATTGTATACTTCTTTGGAAAAAACAACAAATGACCGTTTAACTGTTTCTCTATGCAAGTGTCAGCTGATGACTTGGCGTCCAGTAACAACCTCTGCTAATAAAGAAGCAGGCTGTTTGTTTATCATGACAAGGGAAAAAATACAAGGGAAGGAAAAGTGTGGTTAGTGTTGTTACCTTATCATCCTCATCATCCTCTAGTAATACTTAGCATTGGTTATTAAGTTGTTCCATAGCTTATACACTGTAGAGAATTGTTATGTTTGCTCCTTAATAACACTAACAGTTAGGCAAAATATCTTTATTGCTAAGATAATGCAGCTACTACGGGCTATTTGGTTTCTTAAGAAAGGCTATATACAGAAATAACATAGCAAACTTCATTTTGAATCACACCTGACACAACACATCACTCCACTAATTAGAAGCATGATGACACTCCTTACTCTGCGAATGCAAGGTTAATTTAATCAGGGAACTCCTCTTTTTGAAGTGGTGATGTCTCCTTTCCAACAGCTTAACACTCTCCGAGTGTGCAACGGCTTACAGTGTGTCTCTCCCCTGTACTGCTACCCTGCTTGACCATCGAAGCGAGTAAGTGTTATACCAAGGATTTGCATTGTCAAAGGTCATTGAGTCATTGGGCATATTCACATTTGGCAGGACACTGGACAGATCTGTGTACCCCATTTTGGCAACTGACCGTACCCTCATCATGTCGGCAGGGCAGGTGGGCAGGGTGAAGAGAGATGCTTTTCTACCACATGATGCCATTTATGAAGCATGAATGCAATTTTAGGTGGAAAGTACAGGAGTGAGGTTTTTGTTCATTGTTTCTTTGAGTGAGAGTGGAAACAAAATACCTTAGGGATTAAAACACTTAATTATAGACTACAATTATTTACAAAATTATAACAAAGGATAGAATGGTCCTTGATTAACTAATTACCACCCGTAGGGGTGTAGGCCCTATTATAGGAGATTATTGTTTTACTTCTATCCATGAAAATGATGCAAATGGTCATATTAATACCTCAGATACTCATAGAAGTTAATGTTTCTCTTAATGGAGAAGTCTCATCATAAACTTGGTAATGATTTTTATAACTTCAGATTTTTCTTGTGTGAGTCCTTAATATGATGATGAGGATGTTTTTGAAGGTTGCAATATAATTTAAGGCTGTTTTTAAGGCTGTTTCATATTATTTTCTATGTTCTTATTTGACACAGTCTAAAATTAATTTTAATCACTGTACATGTTCACTCTTAATGACATATTCTATACACGTTTTTAACTTGCAAGGACACATAACAGCATGTAAATTCTTACACATATCCTTATATTAACTCATTCACTTTATTTTACTTTTGTTATTTTTTCTTTTAATCCTGATGCTTTATTAAGCATCAAGGGGGAATATGATAGAACAATTCCATATTATCTTCATTATTACTGATATTAATAATGTATTATTATATTTGAGAAGCATCATATCTTTCATATGCCATTTTTAATGTTTATATGTGCATGCCATATAGGATAAGTTCATATATTCTTGGCATGTTTCTGTGAGCAATTTCAGAGAGTTCAGACTGAAGATCAGTACAGGATCAGTACATGCGTAAGGAATGATTTAAGCCACTCTTATAATCTCTTTGACATGTCCTGTTTTGGGTCACAGGAATGCACAGGAATTCCTCAGCATGTATAGATCAGTTCTATAGATTAGGTATATAGACATTCTGTTAGTTTTATGGACCTCATGTGCATGTCTCCATGACCCCATGTCTCCAGAGCGTCTGTGATGTTTCCCCGGATAAGCTTTGATTATCAGGACTGTCCCTTTCTGTTCCTTCCCTTATCCTCATCCTATCTCTCCTTTCTCCTACCTATATACAGTATATCAGACCTAAAGAAATTAATCCTTTAGAGATTCTAGGTGTGTCTGAATGCCATGCTTTGTAATCTCTCCCACAAGTGGCCACTGGGGTGACACCTTATACACTACCGTTCAAAAGTTTGGAGTCACTTAGAAATTTCCTTATTTTTGAAAGAAAAGCACTGTTTTTTTTTCAATGAAGATAACTTTAAACTAATCAGAAATACACTCTAATATCTAATATACATTGCTAATGTGGTAAATGACTATTCTAGCTGAAAATGTCTGGTTTTTGGTGCAATATCTACATAGGTGTATAGAGGCCCTTTTCCAGCAACTATCACTCCAGTGTTCTAATGGTACAATGTGTTTGCTCATTGCGTCAGAAGGCTAATGGATGATTAGAAAATCCTTGTGCAATCATGTTAGCAAGCTGAAAACAGTTTAGCTGGTTAGAGAAGCTATAAAACTGACCTTCCTTTGAGCAGGTTGAGTAACTGGAAAAAATTATTATTTCAAATACAAATCATTATTTCTAACCTTGTCAATGTCTTGATTATATTTTCTATTCATTTTACAACTCATGGTGGTAAATAAGTGTGAGTTTTCATGGAAAACATCAAATAATTGTCTGGGTAACCCCAAACTTTTGAACAGTAGTGTATATGTTTGTAATAAATGTACATAAACCCAACTTTCTGCTGGATTTTTGACTTTGAATAATTTAAGCTCAGAATTATTCTAACACTCATGATATGCATATCTGGGAATTCTCACAGAGAAATCATACCACATCTCCTGTTCTTCATCTTCAGATTCTATATGCTCTTTTCCAGGAGCCTCATCCTGACTGACAATGTCTACCGTTTCTGGTGAGCTCTGCTCCTTGGCTGACTTTTTCTTCCTCCATTGACAAGCTCTCCTTTTAGGAACAGGCGTACGGTCAGGCGGCAGATTCACATAAATTTGTTTTCTCAGAGGTAGTAGATGGTTACAATGGAGAGTTTTATGAGGTCCATTTCCATCTTCCGGCCTCAGTCTGAACACTGGCAGGTTGGGTAGCTGCCTCTCTACTATGTAAGGATTTGGTGCCCCTCAGTCTGCCAACTTGTGCTTTCCCTGTAGACCTAAGTTCCTTTTGAGGACTCTGTCCCCAGGCAGTAGCTGAGCAAAACGGATTTTGTGGTCATATCTTCTCTTGTTCCCTTGGTTCTGCTTAGCAGCAATAGATTCAGCCAGCTCATATGCCACTTGGAACTCTTTTCTCATCTCAGCCATATACGTAAGGCAAGTGATTTGTCACATGCCATGACTTGATATTCCAAAACACAGGTCAACAGGCATTCTTGCATCACACCCAAACATAAGATAGTACGGAGAAAACCCTCTGGCTTCATTTGAAGAAGAGTTATAGGCATGGACAAGGTGTGCAATATTTTGACTCCAACTCTTCTTTTTCGTTGGTTCCAATGTCCCAAGCATGTCTAGCAGTGTCCTATTAAACCTATTGGGCTGAAGATCCTCTTGAGGATGATAGGGTGAAGTTTGGGATTTTTCTACCCCAAGATTATCTAGGATCTCATGGATAAGGCGACTTTCAAAGTCTCTCCCCTGATTGCTATGCATCTTTTTAGGTAACCATTAACGCAGGAAGTATTTCTCATTCAGGACTTTGGCAACTATTGAAGCTTGAAGTGATTCCAGGTTGGGAATGTTTGGGCATAGCATGTATAGAGATCGGTGATGACCAGGAAACTTTCAATGTTGCTAGAATTGGGCTCGATGGATAAAAAGTCCATACACATTAGGTCCATTGGTCCATTGCTTTGCAAATGGATTAGTGGGGCAACTTTCTTGGGAAGAGTCTTTCTCTATATGCAGCGCATACAAGACTTGTAGCACTCCTCTACATCAGATTTTATTTGCAGCCAGAAAAATCAATGTCTGACCATGCCATAGGTCTTGTCAATGCCGAGATGACCAGAGTCATCATGAAGTGATCTCTTGACTACCTTTCTGTACTTCTCAGATAGAACCAGCTGAGAGCGGTGGGTTTGCTAGGTGGGATTTTTACTCTGTACATCACACCTTGTCGTAACTTTAACCAATCCCACTCTCTCAAAAGCAAAAGACAGGCTTTATGTTTTGACTTAACTTGTGTAGCATCCCCATGGCTAAGAGCTCACTACATATTGCCAATATCAGAATCTTCTTGTTGAGCATGTGACAGTTCTGTTGGGCTTAGAACTGGCATGTCTTTAACTCTCAGGCTAGACAGATTACAGTAGGCCTTTGGGATGGCATGTGAAGGGGGACCTAAGTGATCAAATGCTCTGTCAGAGTGTGGGTTTTTAGTTTTGGTCACAGTGGACACCTGACACATAGCTCTCACACCAACTTCAGATATGTCTCCCCACTCTTGTTCTGGGCTCTGCACAGGGTGTGGATGACGAAATAGAGCATCTGCATCAATATTTTGAACACCAGCTATGTACTTGAGCCACTTGGGGACGGCAGTGGCTCAGGAGGTAAAGCAGGTCATCCAGTAACCACATGGTTGGTAGTTTGAATCCCGCTTTCCCCAGATATCCTGCCGTTGTGTCCCTGGGCAAGACACTTCACCCGCAATTGCTCCTGGTGGGTCTGGAAGCACCATGTTAGGCAGCATGCCACCATCAGTGTGTGAATGTGTGTGTGAATGGGTGGATGGCAGGATCTGTAAAGTGCTTTGGTCATCAAGAGATGAGAATAAAAGCGATATATAAGTGAATGCCATTTACCATTTGAGACTGAAATCATAAGTGGATAATACAGCAAGCCAGCGATGACCCATTGCATCTAATTTGGCAGATGACAACACATAAGTCAATGGATTGTTGTCCGTTCTGACCTCAAACTTTGCACCATAGAGGTAATCATGCAGCTTGTCCACCACTGCCCACTTCAGTGCCAAGAATTCTAACTTACGGGTGGGGTAAATTCTCTCGGAGTCAAGCTTCGACTTATGAAAGCAACTGGTCTCAAACCTTCACTTTGGTCTTGATACAGCACACCATCCAGACCTTCTCCGCTAGCATCCACATGTAATACATATGGCAACTGAGGGCTTGCAAAGGCTATCACAGGAGCATTAGTAAGCCTCTGCTTCAGTGTCTCAAATGCCTTTTCACATGTCATCCCATCTGCTTCCGAAAGGCTCTGATGGGTTTAAGTAGGTGCCAAATTTGTTAAACTTAGATCTCTTGGCAGCTGGCAGATAGCTAGATAATAGCTGATTCAAAGGGTGAGCTACTTTGGAATAATCTTTATCAAAGCGTCTGTAGTAACCACAGAACCCCAGGAATGAACGCAAAGTAGTCACTGTATTTTGTCTTGGCAATGTGGTTACAGCTTCAGCCTTCTTTGGATCAGTTGATACACCATTGTAGCAATATTTAATAAAATATAGTGTAATAAGGTGCAGGAATTATGTATTTTATTTAATAGTGGGTGTGTGAGGGGACAGAGTTAAACCGTCACCCCAATGCTCACTAAATAAAATAGAAAATTACTTGTAAAAAGGGGGCACCAGTTCTAAAAGAACAACTTGTTAATGAGTTAATTTCAATTAATTAATTTCCATACCTTCAATTACTTAATGAATCAGTCTCAAAATTTATTTAGTTCTTTTACTGCCAAAGACCCAGAAAACATATATGCAAAGGAAAAACACTTCAACTTCTCTCGTTTACAATTTTATTAAATGAAACCCATTCAGGTTACATGACATGGCATTCAAATGATGGATAAACAGATTCAAATGATAAACAGGTCTTTAACATCACATCAACGGTTAGTGGATTCCTGAACATACAGTAACATCTATAGTTAAACCTTTGTGGAACCAAGAGGAAACCAGATTTTATGTTTCAACTGTAATGCAATGGAAGGCTGAAGTATCCAACAAAATCAGAATGCAACTTTATGGGGAAAAATTCCATAAGCTGATTATCTAAAAGGGAACTTCTGAATTAAGCTTCAAAAATGAAAGGAGGTTACTTAAAAATGAATAAGAATTTTCTTTCAGTTTATAGCTTTGTCCTATGGCTGAGGGACTAATTGTACCATGAAATATTGGTTATGTTCAATTGTAATTGATATTTTAGGACATCTTGTTTAAACCCAGCAGATAGGAAAGTGGGAGTCTCACTTACGAACAGCTGTAGTTGCAGGTGGTCAGCGGTGGTCAGCACCAGCCGGTGGTATAAGCTCAGGAAGGCTCAGCGGCTCTTCCAAACAGCGTTCGGAACACCGGGGGAAAGCGACTGCTGGTCGGCTTTCAGATTGTTCACAGCTGTAAGAAGCATAGACTCGGCTGGGGGCTCCCACGGGGCGTGCGACTAGGAACCAGGGGCAGAGTGAAGGCTGGCCCCAGAGCAGGCATGACGTCCTTTGGCAACCAGTCCAAATTTAGTATGTCTCCAGGCCCACGGGACAAAAACCAAAGGCTGAAGGAAAAATGTTTTAGTCAGTTTCACCCATGAGCTCTTGGTTACTTAACGGGGTCAGACGTGCAAGAGGCAGGTAAAGAAAGTCCAAAATCTCTGTCAGCCCACTTTAAAACAAGAAAATTAAAAATCCAAGAAAAACATTCAAAAAGGATAAGAATGGCTTCTGAGGTGAAGAAAAAAGAAATGTGAGAGTTTAACTCTCTTTAAAGATGAGCTCATAAGAAAAAGGATGATTTCTCCTCAGTTAACCAGAAAACAAGTAGAACTTATCAAAAGACATTCATTCATTCATTCATTCATTCATCTTCTTCCACTTAATCCTTTTCGGGGGCTGGAGCCTATCCCAGCATCTTTTGGACGAGAGGCAGGGTACACCCTGGACAGATTGCCAGTCCATCGCAGGGCCAACACAGAGAGACAGACAACCATTCACTCTCACAGTCATACCTAAGGACAATTTAGAATCCCCAGTTTTGATGCCAATTAACCTAACTTGCATGTTTTTGGCATGTGGGAGGAAACCGGAGAAATCCCGGAGTAAACTCACGCAGACACGGGGAGAACATGCAAACTCCACACAGATCACTGTTAGTCGGGGGGTGGGATCGAACCCAGGATCCCCAGACCAAGGGTGAGTTGCTGTGCTGCCGCAGTGCTAACCACTCTGCCACCGCGCCGTCCTATCAAAAGACAATTTAGGAAAATTAACGCAGGATTTTCCAAGGTTCAGACACACACAAAAGACTTCTTAAAACTCACAGAACAACTTAGACCGAAAACTGCAAAGAAGTACAAAGAACAGAAAAACTCTAGAAGAAGCGAAAAAAAAAAAAAAAAAACAACTCTCTTGTATGTAGGGCGGCTCTGACGCATTTAACTGAAGTGCGCTGCTGGGTAATAAAACGGGACCAGCCACAAGACGGACCAATCATTTTCCATAAAGAGGAGTTTGAATGGGCTTTTGTCCAATGAGGGAACATTCCTTTGTTTGTGAACAGCCAATCAAATGCCAGGGCGTTATCCAACAGAGAGGCAGCCTGGTGATTGGTTATCATGAGAGGGAAGACGGACAGAGATTGATAAAACATTCAGTTCTTATGGAATTATATACTCAATATAAAATCTTACTAATTTAATTGGCTCAAGGCTAATATTCAGTGACCATTCATTTATACCATTACTAATAATTTTAACATTCATTTGAATAACACTCATGAAAATAAAACATTCCTAAGACATGCACTTACATTTAAATCAAGGATTAATGAATTACTGCAAACCATTGTTGGTGATCAAAAGGGTGATGATTTTCACAGTGTCCTTAGAATCCTGGGAAATGAGCTGGAAGAAAAGCTTGATGTTTAGTCAGAGTTGAGCTGTAGATAATTTTTAGGTCTTTGGAATGTGAGCGGGGGCCTAGAGGGTTCTGGGATATGTCTAAAAGAAGGAGGGGGCCATATATCTGCCAGCTTAAGAAGTTTATGACTTTTTAAGATAGAGCCTTTATTGTCATTGCATTAAAAAAAAAAAAACACACAACAAAACTGCACAGTTCAAGAGTATCAGTTCCTGGTATGAATGGATACTATCAGCATAAACTGTCCAGTTGGGATTTGACTCCAAGAGTTTATGGTCCACTTAAGCCTTTAAAAGCAAATCCTTATCAAGTTTCTCTACAAAAGTGAAATTGCTTACACTGGGGCCCTGTTGAAGACACACAGCATTCTTGACCAGACTTTGAATGAGAGTTGCTTTAAAATGAAGAGAAGTGAAATTTCTTTAAAATGAAGCAAAGTGATCTCCTGGATTGGCCTGAGGAGAAGTTGATGCTACACCATCTTGGGAGATATGTCCAACATAAAACTCTGAGGGCTGGCAAAACTGGCATTGATCTAGTGACAGCTTGAAATCCTCATCCTTCAGGCGGTCAAGTACCTTTAGCAGGCTAGCCTCATGCTCTTTGAGTGTTGCTCCAAACACAATGAGGTCATCAGGATAAACTAGAACTTCTAGTAGATTCAAGTCGTGGTCAGTTTGTTCCATAATGCGTTGAAAAGTTGCCGGAACACCTGATACTCCCTGA
Organism: Pholidichthys leucotaenia; assembly: GCA_020510985.1. Lineage (NCBI taxonomy): Eukaryota > Metazoa > Chordata > Actinopteri > Cichliformes > Pholidichthyidae > Pholidichthys > Pholidichthys leucotaenia. Next base: position 17,776,412 of record CM035842.1, on the reverse strand, counting down.
GGCATTCTTTCAAACTGATAGAAACCAACTGGACAAATGAATGCTGTCTTTTCTTTGTCCGATTCATCCATAGGTACCTGATAATACCCACTGTGAAGATCGAGTACACTAAACCATTTGCTCACATTGAGAAAGGCTAATGCATCTTCAACTCTTGGTATTGTTTACTGATCAGGTGTAGTGCATCAGTTTAGTGTTCTGAAATCAACACAAATTCATATTTCGCCATTCTTCTTTCTCACAACCACAATAGGTAACGCATAGGGGCTGCATAACTCAGTGATAATCCCTGCATCTTTCAACTGTGACAGATGCTGCCTTAGTGCTTCCAGATCAGCAGGTGCCAATCTGCAAGACCTCTCGTGAAAAGGTTTATTGTCAGTGGTTCTGATGACATGGTGTGGACTTTTACAGCATCCTACATCAAACTCATGGAGAGAGAAAACTTCACTTTCATTCCAGCATCTTTTCAACTAGCCTCTCCTTTTATTCAGGGGGTACTGGTGATTCTTTCTTTGAAGAAGGTGAGGGCACCACATCAACTGGAAAGAGGTGCGCTATTGGCATTCCCTTAGCAAGGGTGAGCTCTCTTGCTGACACATTTTTGACCAGCACAGTAATCTTTTTAGACATTACGGCAGTAGATACTTGTAACTCTGGCCTCACAAACAGTTCTTGTGGAAACCTTGTTTTCTCAGTTGGTTCATTAGGTGTGTCCAACAGAATGGCTTTAGCACTGGGCGCTCCTTGAAACCTTGGTACACCTGTCACTCTGGCTACTCCACCAGGGTGTATGGTAAGAGGCTTTGATTGTGTGAACCATACAGTTCCTCTTTTGTGACTGTCATCATCAGGTGGGAGCTCTGAAAGTGTCACAAAAGCCTTTTTGAAACAGGATGAATGTGTTTAGCATTGAGAAAACCTTCTTCTCCCTTTTCTTTGCAGCTTGCAAGTAGCCATCTCACAGTTGGTGTGTTGGTACCAAAAAGCATAAAAGCTTTACCTTTCATAACTGAGTCAGGACAAACCAACACAAGAGCATCAATAGTCTCAGTTACTCTCACATCCACCTCCATAAACTGCAGTTTAAGTGACAAATAGCCATCATAAGGGTAATCAGCAGGACTGAGACCCCATATATGTAAGGCACTGAGAGGTGTCAATGGCAGATGTGTCAAGTACCGGTCATAGAAGGATCTGTGTAATAAAGTTACTTGAGAACCAGTATTGAGTATGGCTTTAGCATAGATGCTTTCAATCTGCACTGTTACAGATGAGCTAGGCCCCACTAAGCCTTCAAGTATAGTGTCCTCCACTTTCTCATTTGGTTCGATGCGCTTGGTGGAATGTGTTCTCACCATTGAGACATCAGGCCATTCCTTGACTGAGTCTCGCAGGAGTTTCCTGACTTCTTTGTCATTTCGATGAGGTGCTTGTTGACTTTTCAAAGGTTTTTGTCACCCTCACAGTCCCCCTTAAAATGTCCATCCTCTCCACATCTGTAGCAAAATATCCCACATGCATATCTTTCATTGGCAGATCTGTGTGATGTTTCATTTCTTTTATACTTTATCTGGAAGGGAATTTCAGATTGTGGGCTTGGAGAATCGGGCTGTGTTATAACTGTAGCAGCTTTAAGACTAGCCATGTCGGCTTTCATAACACTGATGTCATTCCTCAGCAGTTCCATTTCCAGATGGGAGCTGGTCTAGCATGTAGACTTTGGAATGGGGGAAACAGGTTTAGACATAACTGCACTTTTCACATCATTTCTACTTTGTAGCATATCCTCTTCCTCCCTAACCTCTTTCAGCAATTCACTGAAACTAGGAGGGTGTCATGTTTGCTGAGTAACTTTGCAGTGAACATAAGAATTGGCAGCGAGCCCAAAATGCAGCATGTAACATGTTTATTTACACAAGGGTGAATATACAACAATGTCCAAAAACAGTCACTGTGCCTATGCGTGAAACAACCGGCTACAGCTACTGTTGGCTGGGGTTACATGCAAAACACGCTCCTGGCTGATTAGGAGCGGAGAGAAAAGGCATAATAACAGGACAGACTTAAGGCCCTTTTCCACTAGCCCCGCTCAGCCCCGATTGAAAACCCGGCTCTACTCACTTCGGTTCGGTTCAGCCTCAGTTGCTTTTCAACTACTGCTGGCACACCTGCTGGCACACCTGCTGTGGGTGGGATTTGTTGAACAGCAGGCGGCGCCACACCCTTGTGACATGAAACACGCGACCGAATCCTCCACTACAAACAAAATGGCTGATGACGAGGAGAGAAGGAAGGAGGAAGGAGAGAGGAATGACTGTGACATGAAACTGGTTAGATCTATGGTGCTGACTTGTACTCTGCACAATCTGTGTGAGAGTCATGGAGAGACGTTTGACACTACATTGGATGATGCAGTAGATGAACCAGTGGTGGCAGCGGCACAGAGAGCAGAGGAGCAGGGTGGTGATATTGTAGCGAACTCAATATAAGCACCCTACTTGGCTTGACAAGTGGGTTGACCCTATTGGCGACACAGGTAGAGTGCGGGACTCCGGAGCGCGAGTTCAAACATCCCGCGGGGACGTCGCCATGTCAAGCTGCACGTTACAATATAACATGTGATGCAATACTTGTCTATTTTGTCCACATTTATGTGCATACATATTTCAAAAATGTTTTTTGTAAATAAAATGTTGTGCATGGTCCATCTACCTGTCCTCTTGTTCATAACGCTTATCTGTTAAGAAGGTGCGAAGCCATCAGCCTAATGATGAGTCCACACTTCTGTTGTGATAATTGCTCACGCTGAGCGCTCTGACAGCCCCGTACGCTGTGGGGGTCACACACGACGTGTTCCTCCCCACACTCTCAATTTTTTTTCCCGTATATTTTTCTCTTTGGCGTACAGAAATGGCAATACGCCCGTATTTGCTAAAACTGCATTTTCCCCGTATTAAAATACGGTGAAACCGTATCACTTGACAGGTATGTAATTACATGCAGAAACACCGCACAGGCCATCTTCACAAAAATCCAGCTCGACAAGCCACTTTTGCTTAGGTGGAAATGCAAATTGAACTATAAATCATGTGCTGATACATGTCATATTTTCCCATGTAAAGGTCTCCCACTTTTACTTACAAATTGATTTTTAATTTTTGGGAAAAGGGAATATAAATTTTGCACTTGTTGGTGACAACAGTTGTGTGCAACAAAAACACAGTTGTGTATCCTTGTCCGATTTGTCTACTGTTATTAGTGCCAAATTTTTGCTAGATTCCTTCTTAATTTATTAAATTTTGACTGGCGATGCAACATTCAACTTACACGTACTTACCTTTAGCAGTGTCTACAAGTTCAAGCACACCTGTACAACTGCTTATAACCTAAAAAATGTACCCGTTCAAGAGAAATGGATTCAGCATTGCAAATTTGTTTAAAATTTTAAAAAAAACCTACCAAGACATTACATTTCGTTGTGTTGTTAAAAATTAAATTACCATTAGGCTATACACCTGACCTGATGAACAGCAGCATGTGGAGTGAACAGAGAATGGAATGTGTATGTAATTATTGGCTTTTCTCATACGGTGTCATAACAGATAAACCAGACTTTTGATGCAAACAATACAATTTTATTCCAGAAGCAAAATTTACAAACAAAAAAACAGACTGGGCGACGACATCTCTGCGAGCTCTTCCCTTCGTAACGCAGCGTCCTGCTCCAGGGCTTCACGCGCATCTGCCCGCACATCTGCGGCCACCTGTCGCAAATGCTGCATGTACTCCTGATTCTTGCCGCTGGTCATGTTGCCGTTCCAAGAGCCGCATCTCTTCGTCATGCATGTTGACCATCGCTAATGTAAGGTCAGCGATGGGAGTTGTCTGTTTTCGTCTTGCCTAGATGGAAAGACAGAAAGGCATGGTCGTTAAAGCTGGATCACTACATATATTATGGAATTACACAGGTGAAAGTCTGTGGTGGAATGTCACTATTATATTATGCTTCATTGCTGTATATAAGCTGAACTGTCATGTTGCTGCCCCTCAGTAGAGCAGATTTTGCAACACGCAGGGTGCTGTCTTTGCCTGCAGCCCCCCTGCAAAACTAAAAAGTATTAAGATTAAGAATATGGATGGATGGATGGGTAATGTTTAAACTAGTTGCTTGTAGTGTGGCCGCAGAAATCTGAATGGGTTAATACAGTCAGCTGATGCGAAGCATTTCAATGAAGCATGTTGATTTCAACGGCAGTTCATCAGCTTTAGTTGTTTTTATAAAACAGGAATTACAGCACTTCAATCACCACACCTAAAAATGGTTGTGGAACACCGATAAGTGAAGACCAAAGAATAACCTTTTTGTACATTTAAAAAGACATTTTCAATTAATTAATATGCAGCTACAGGAAATTGCATTAATCAATTTGGTACATAACTTGTTAGGCTCCAGCCCCCCCGCGACCTGTAAAGGATTAAGCGGTAGAAGATGGATGGATGGATGGATGGATTTTCGACCCTGGTTTCCGCTGCTGGACCTGTTTCAACCAAAAAAAAAAATTGTGGTTATTGTGCCTTACCGGCACTTGAACGTGATCCAGATGGAGCTGGTGATGTGGCTGACATGGGAGTCGATCCAGCTGGCGCTCCGGCAGACGCACACGCAGACGCAGCGCCAGGAGAGTCCGCTGTGTCTGTCCACTGAGGTGGACCCCTGTGATATGAACTGCGATTCGAGAAAGAAAATGCACGCAATTTAAAACTTAACACCAAAGTGCAACATGTACACAACACTCTAAAGTTTTTAACCGGAATACAATAAGCGTAATTCAGTGTTTTGTTCGCGCTAATACTTAACACAAAGCAAGCGTGAATCTGCAGTTGGCTGCAAAACAATACGCAAGCCTCAGTAACAATCATTACCCACAATCTAACAACCTTCCTATTTCTTAAAAACAGTGAGCTTGGCACAGAAAGGATCAAGTGGCGAAAAGATGCGCAATATCAAAAAAACACTCACCATCCACGGTTTCCAAGGCCATGACCATGACCGTGACAGTGACAGTGACGTGTCAAGCCCAATGTCTCTCAGCGAACCACTTCCACTCCTTCCGATCCGCTGAACTTCGAGCAATGTGGTCCTTCACTGCTCGGTAATCGCTTTTCAGCTTTTTCAGCTTCTCCCGACACTGTTTGGCAGTACGGATGTGCCACTGGGAAGCCATCTGCTCGGACACCTGCATTTCAAGTAGATCCGTCCAACTCGCGCTGGATGCGATTGTCGCCTAATATAGAAAGAAAATTGCGCACCTCCTAATATATAATATTAGGAGTATATTATTATATAAGTATATTATACAGTATATTAATATAATATACCGTATTAAAGGGGCGCACTGTGTTCACTGGCTGAACAATTACAAATGGCAGTCGTGGAGTAAATTCAGCAGAAAAAGTCGCTTTCATGACGTTACGACCTGACCAATCAGCGGCGACCAGTCTCTTAAAGTCATATCACAGCCATACTCAGCCCTATTCAGCCCGGTTAGACCCTGCCCTGGATCAGGTACAAAAAAAGTACCTGCTAACCGGTGCTGGGGCTAGTGGAAAAGCGCCTAAAGCGGGCTGAGTGGTGCGGTGTAGGGCTAAGTGAAGCTAGTGGAAAAGGGCCTTTACTAACATGTCGGAGCGGAAAGGCTCTGAGGCACAATAGTGTTCAGTCTGGGAAAAAACCAACAGACGCCGCCGGAATGTCCAAAGTAGATGTTGAAGCTGCCTCACTAGCTGGTCACACTCTATTCAATAAATACACAATCCCCAAATGACAGCAAGTGGACACAGCTGTGGCGACAGGTGCGTGGCTGATTGAACTGTTGTGTGTGTATATATGTGTGTATGTGTGTGTATGTGTATGTGTGCATGTGGTGATTCAAGCAGCTGGTGAGCGTCTGGTATGAGGGGAAAAGCAAGACTGTAGGACTGACAGAGAGCAAGGCTCAATCTGCCAGCTGGAATTAATAAGACATGATCAAAACCTACAGCCACAAATCATGGTTGGGGTGGTGACCCTGAACGTGACAGGAGGGTCTCGCAGTTTGTGTGTTATGCATATGTGAAGAGCAATCATGTCATGTGGTAGTGAACCTCTCGCCACCTGTTCAATGCGGAGTTTGTTCATTTCAGATAATACCACCCCTCCTTTCCTGAACACACAGTGCAGCAGTCTGTCTAATCGAAGCAGGTAAGAAGACAATTTCTCACTTTCACCTTGAAAGGTTTGTCTGAACTT